>CM061535.1:94786854-95176322 GCA_030545055.2 Neoaliturus tenellus
AAAATTAATAAATTTAAAAAAAATACCTACTGGTAATAAAATATCTTGAATGCAAGAAAATTAATACGTTTTTTCTATGTAGTTAATATGTGTAATTTGATGGATGTGTCATTTATTTATTTTTTTAATAGCGTGGAAACTAGGATTATCTAGCATATGTTGCCCGTTCATCCCCATACGCGTGGAACAAGCGTACTCCTAGTTAAATTATTCAAGTACAGTATCAAAAGTTCACAAAGGACTACTTGAAGAATTCCTAACAACCATTTAGTAATATTTAGATATAATCCATGTCCTCCTTTTTCTCTTTTTCCTTATCCCTCACATTTCCTTCTTTTTACTAGAAGAACACCCTTTTTACAAAAATGGTTTCTTAAAAATTTTGTTTTTCTTAAAAAACTAATTAACACCATTAAAACTTATTTAATTTAATTTATCTCTACAACTAAGTAGTGTGAATTAATTCCATTAAAAACAAACTGAACAAATAAAGTTTACATTAAAAAATTTTTAATCTATTTTTTCTGGAAGTAGAGTAGTAAAAATTTTATAAGTAACTTATAAATGAAGTATTTTGATCTGGTCAAATGAAAAAATAATTGCCTATTTGGAGCTAACATATAATGGGCCATTGTTTGGTATATAACATTTATAGAAGTCACCAGGCCAGTCTCAAATTTAAGCAGTCGAATATTTTTTTATGCAATTGTTTCAGGCTAAGTTCGTTGCTGAAAAACATTTTGGTTGGATATCAATCAAATAAACCTAAAATTTAACTTTTTCATTTTCGCATAAGAAAATGAAATTGGAGTCATTTTTAAAAGTCGGTTTCTTTGTTTTACATTTTGGCAACGTCTTTGCGAGTCCATCAATCAAGACTGAGACGTTTTTGATTGGTCTACTGACCGGCTCAATTCCATCATTTCATCCAAGGCTTGCCTTGATTTCATCCAGTCCAGTAAAAAATTATTGAATTCAGAACAGAACGGGAGCGGAGTGAAGTAGTCGCATAAAACAAAAAACACAGATTGTTTTTCAAGGATCACAGTTTTGGGATGTGACAGTCCCCTATTGCAAAAGTTTAAAATTTCCTTCTTCGAATAAAACGGTTTGTTACGGGAGGTACGAGCGTACTCCTAGTTTACTATAACTATAACTTACTCCTATCCTATACTCTTATACGAGCAATGTTTGCTTGTTTGCTTGCTTTGCACAATTATCTCAAAAACGGCTCCGACGATTTCCTTCAAATTTTGGAATATGGGGGTTTTTGGCCACCAGAAATCGATTGGAGCTGGTCCCCATAGCTGGGGAAAAAATCCGGTTTTTCGCGCTAGAAGCCCTTCAAAGAATCCCATGTTTATCCTTATGGAAATTTTTTTAACTGAACAAAAAATCAGCTGATAACTGTAGATAAAATAAAACCAATGTGTTTACATCTTTAACCTGTGGTTTTTAGGAAAATCATACCAATGTGCAGCAAACCTTCCGCCTGGCGAGTGAGCGGAGCGAACGAGCTTTGTGTGAGAAAACGAAAGTAATAATTTTTACCGAGCTTAAGCTCGGTCCCCCCTGGTACTTAATTCTAAATAAGGCATTGCAGTTGCTTGTTTAAATATATAAACATATATATTTTTATGTGTGTGTGTGGTTTTGTTATGTAGGATTTTACAAACTTACCCTACATAAAGTTTGGTTTTAGAATTTTTCATGTAGCCAAATACATAATGATAGGGTGAGAGGGGATTTACGCGGGTAATTTTTTAGATTTGAGAGGGTAAAATCGGGGATTTCCAACGAGGCTGGCGGGGGAAAAATCATTGGACCAGGTTGGCAAACACTGACGGACCGGATGGGCCCTTCATCCAGTCTAGTCTATGGCCTGGCGGAAGTGGCGAACAGGCCCGCCGCATCTCTTCCACTGCTCGGGGGTTGAAACCTGAGCCAACTTAATAAAATAAACGTCGGGCGTCCGACGAGGCGATTGATAATTCTGCGTTCGTGCTCAGGTACGGTAAACCGTAGTCGTATATTGCAGCGTAGTACACTATAGTTTTTCATTGTAATTTCAGACTCGTTATTATAAATTTGCTTTTATTTAAGTTAATTAAATAACTTGTATAAGGAATTGTTTTTACGTACTCTTAAAGAGTTTCTTTGTTAGCCGGTAGGACCGCGTGGTGGGGGACCGGAGCGAGGTCTAATATTTTATTTTTATTCCGAATCTATTCACACCAATCACTTGTAGGGCCCAGGGTGAAACTAACCCTGGGAATAAAATAATTTTGTATTTTAAATTAATTAAATAAAAAACTTGTCCTTTTATCAGCGTTAGGCCCCGGGGCGAAACAGCTCCCGGAAAAACCCTTTGGACTTTTACTAATTAAATTGAATATTATATTTGTAATTTAAATTAATTCAATAGAAACCCGATTTTTATTAATTGGCGATAACTTGACGGTGAAAATCCTGAAAGGCTTTACTTGCGTTTTAGTTGAAGAATTCGTTTTATTTCAATTTGCCGCGTGGCTTATTTTAGTTTTTTTTTATTATTTTTAATCAGAATTCCACCGGGGGAATATAAATTTACCTTTTTCCAAATTTCCAGGGCTATGATGAGCTAAGGATTGACCTTTGAGAACTAGATGTTCATTTTTACCTTGCGTCTGAGCCCTCCAATAAATTACATTAATTATTAGCCACAATCAATTTAGAAACCGTGGACATTTAACTCGATTGAGCGATTCCGAGGCTGTAGCGGGCAATTTTAAACACCACCGCGAATTGCACCGTTTACAACGTAAGACAATATAAAGCTACGATAGCTTGCTTTCAATTCATAAACAACTTGCTTAGCCTATTTGTGTTTTTATGACAGGGTTGTAAAAAAAATGAACTGTATCTACAAGGCTAAATGAGAGCTTAAAGGGCATTTAGGTTTTTGTTTTTAGGTGTTTCTGCTTCTGATATGCTTCACTTGTAGACCCTATGGTTAACATAGCCATCTGCTCTACTAGGCCAAAGGTGAAGATAAACTCAACTCTTAAGTAAATAAAAACCAGAATTTATTTCTATACTTTTTTTTGGTGTCTTGCTGGAAAATAACTTATAGGGAATGCTTTTTGTAGCAAATTTTGTATACTTTTCATTTTAATAATAAAAAATTATTTATAAAAAGTTAATAATTGTTTAAGTTATAATCCAAAAAAACACAAAAAATACCGATTTTTTTCACATTTTTTCATTTTTGACAATGTTTGCATCAAGAAATTTTGTTAGCAAACCTCGGATTTTAGATTCAGCATCTCAAAAAAACATACAAAACATAGGCCGTACGCAAGATGGGTTGCCGTGGGGTGCCCAGGGCACCCACGGAAGCTCCAGGACGATCCTGAGGGGGGGGGTGGGGCTGCCATTGGCCCCCAAAATCACCAGATTTACTTAAATTTTAATAACTGTATGAAAAATATTGATTGTTTTTTAAAGAAAAAATGTGTAGTAAAATGAAAAGTGTTGTTAAGTTTACATCATTTATGTTAACGCAATTATTTAAACTAGAGATTGCCAAACTGGTCGAAATTCGACCAAAAATGCAGTTGATCTTGGGCCAATCAGTTTTTAAAATGTTTTTATAACTGAAACATCTGTTCTTCCTGATTTGCTAGCATTTTGTTATCACCACAGCTGTCTCATGATTCAATCAATTATCCTTCTTCCATAAAAATTAACATTGAAACTTTGAAAGCCTGTAGGGCGTAGCCCTGGGGGGTGGATGGGGAATTATAATGTGATTTCTGCTCATCTAAAGCACTATACCTTTTCTAATGCTAAGCCAGGATTTTCCCCTCCAAGTCACACAAAGCTGAGAAAAAAAGAAGGAAAGAAACATGCTTGCCTATTAATATATAGATATTAAAAAATCACAAACTGTAAATAAGTGTATGAAATTCGGCAAGGAAACATGTGCCTGTGAGTGGTGTAACTCAGCTCAACCGTTTCCATTTATCGGAAGGACGGGGCCAGGAAGTGAACCATTATGGTCATATCTGCATTTGGATTTATATCAAATATTTTTTTTATCTTCTTTTTATTATTCAAAAGGAACAGGAAATAGATATTACCTCTCCATACTTCCTCTTTCTTTTGAGTTTATTTCTCAGTCAGTTACCAGCAGAGGTGGAGTGTAAGATGTATGTTTTCTTGGTGAAAACTATTCTGTATTGATTAAAATGTCCTAAAAAGTTATCGGGTTTCAGAGTATAGAAAAAAAAAGCTAAGGAACCTGAAAAAGTCAGTTGCACTAAGTTTTCGCGTTTGATGGCATCATGGCTTAAAGAACTTAAAGAAGAAATGGAAGGTAAGTTATTGGTTTAATGAAGTTAGATTATTTAAAATAAAAGAATAAAAGTAATCAATTACCGTAGACTCTTAATATTTATGTTTTCGTTTTTCAAACCGTCCAAACCCCTGCTCCCTGTCGTTCAACTGGTGATAAAACTGGACTTTTTCACCCGAGCTCATGCCTTGTTGGTACCTTATCAGTCGTAAACTGTGGTAGGTTACACAGGAAAAACTGTCTAAATAGGGTCTATACTGTTCATCGAATGTTTTAAAATGAAAAAAAATAACTATGAATGAGTTAACAAAATTCGTTTTTATAAATAAATAATAAATAAATTCATAAGAATTTAGTTGATTATGTTTCAGCTCTTTCTTCTTTTGTTTTTTTACGTTTCCGTTATCCTGCACCACTTAATTTTGCTCATCTCAAACCAGAAACTTAATTCTAAACATAAACAATTTTTAAATATTTTGGGGGGACAGGGACATAGTTTTTACACTTTACTGTATCTCGTTTGCATACTGACTAAAAAATATTGTTATTAAAATATCATAAATGTGTAACAATTGGTAAGCTACTTTCAACAATACACCTGTGTAGACCTGTGGAAAAATTTTTATCTGAGCTGATAACAATAAGGCGCGTCCGGTATGATGAGGTTTCTGATTAAGATAATTCAAACTTTTAATACATCGTGTTAAGACAATGGATACACGGTACAGTAAAGATCGAGCATTGGACAATATTTCAGTCCTTAAATTGCTCATGTAAACTCTTTAATTTGGAACAAAATCCATCTATTTATTTTGTGTTGTTAAATCTGCGGGGGTTTAATTTTCTTAGAAAAATTCAATTTTTATGGACGAAAATGAAAAGATAATTTGGAGACAACACATTTGTATACACTAAAAAAAATTCGAGTTTCATACTGACTCTTTCAAGGGAATCATTGGCCCCGGAAACTGGCAAACACAATGAGGGACCCGTACGGGACGCACGGGGCCCGCTCACCGCTATACCGTACTGTTTTGCAACGGTGTTTGAAATGTCAAATTTTCTACTTGATTAATCAAGCATGCATTGTATAATACATTAAAAAAGACAATTTTTATTGTATCTTGATATTCAAGTTTTACGTTTTTTTTAACAGCAAATAAGAGCAGTGGAAATGGGAACATTTAGTCTTGGGGGAGGGGGGGCGATAGGGGGCGCCATTTTCATGCTTGGCACCCCGAGCTCAGACCCTGCGCACGCCTATGGATACAAATTGGAAAAATATTAAAACTACCCCCACAATTTTTCTAGCTAGGGGCACATTTTGGATACAAAATTTAATGAATTATAAAACAACATGGTGGCATTTCGCAAAACAAGGAAAAAAAACACGGAAACTAAACACTTGAAAAAAAAACTCATACATAGGAAATGCATGTGACAATAAGAAAACATATTATCTAGATGAAAGAAGCATATTTATTAAAAACGTATTGTTAAAGTTGCAGACTCTGAGTTCACACAATGGGATAAAACAGCGGTGTTGGGCGATGCCGCACATGTTGTGGTTGTTCCTGGCCAATCTTGATGTATCCGTCCTCTCCCCAGGTTTGGACCCCCACGAGTTCTTCACCAGCCAGTAGTCCCTCACCCTCCTCCGTGGTCCCCGTACCCGACAATCAGGCACGGCGTGGTCCACCCGAAACCTCCGAAGAGGCATGTCGTTGACTTGTACACACCTAAAAAAGCCAGTTTTGGTTTTGCAATGATCAAATTACAAAGATTGCAAGAAAACTTGCATACTCATTTAACTCAATATGGGTTACTCAAATTGTTAGAGTGCAGATATTTTTCAAAACCTATTCACTTGAGGTTTTTGAAATAATTGGAAAAACTTTGAAGGATGGGAAGTAAAGTGAGAAGTTTTTTTCTGCTCCAAAAACAAAAACATATAGTCCCCAAGACAACCTTAAAGCTCGTTTATACCAGTTTGTGAAGTTGGACATTGGGTTACAGCGGACGAAGCTTGTACAAAGTGTGGCAAGTCCTTTTGGGCTGTCCCACTTCGACGAACTTCCCTTCCCATATCATGGATTCATTTTCTATGCAGTTGGGGGTTGATGTCATCCAGAGAACATGTAAACCCAAAGCTGAGGAATATGAGATGGGCTAATTGACTACCTAAAAGCCTGAACATCAATTTTTCATCCAGAGAGAAACATGTAAAACCCAAAGCTGAGGAATATGAGATGGCTAATTGACTACCTAAAAGTCTGAACATCAATTTTCACAGGAGCACAGAAGTTTGCTCTCTGAGTGGTCCAATATGCCCTATGATGTTTTGTTTTTTCACCCTTTTTTTTCCTTCAGTATCCCTTCCTTCCGGGGGCCTTGTGCAAAATACCCATTACAGGCAGACGTGCTTAGCGGTTTTGGCAGGAGTCTCCCTTATCCACCTTTAATACTTTCTTTCATTTGTCAGGATCATTAATAATAGTTTCAATGACCAAAGGCAAACTGGTTCCAGTATCGAACCAGTAAAAAACAACAAAAGTCCAAATATAAAATGTTTCAAAGGCTTCTTGATGTTCATTGTAGTCAAAATTTTAGCCTCAGATAAAACAGTTATCAGTTGAAAACAGTTTATCAAAATGAAAATACTTGAACTGTAAACACACCTGTGGTATAGCCAGAAAATGAACCGGTTTGTATCGATCGTAACGGATATGGGCCCCCACGGTGGCCACGGCCCTCCTTGAGGGCTTTCCTCTTCCCCCGGCGGCACCCTGGCGGCATCCACTTTTCTGTGGCGGCCACAAACTTGGGGTTGAACCTACATTCGCCTTGCTGGAATCGAAAAAAAATTAAGACAACTGAATGAAAAATACTCTTGAATATTAAATATAATACAAATAAAATCAAAGTTATATCAAACATAGCAAAAACTAAGTCTTTAGATAACACAATCGGACATCTTTTGATAGACCTTAGACTTCATAATTAAGAGTTACTAGTAAATTTTAATTATGGTTTAGAAATGGCTGTGAGATTTTCACCGGGGTATTAGATCATTTTCGGTCTGTAGTGGATAAGAAAAATTATTCTATTTGATTTTTTCAACCAAATTGTGTAGTAAATATTTATAGAATAGTATAGTACTGTGTACACATACCTTATATAGTTTTATAACAATTGAAATAGTCCTAGTTCATTGTTTGCCTGTACACTTCAATAAATTATGATTAAAGTTCAAAAGAAATATTAGTTCTGTTTTTCTAATTAACTATAGCTCTATTTTAAGCTCTATTATTACAAAATATTTTGTTTTATGTAAAATAGATCCTGAAATTTTCTAAACATTTATCAAATAACTCACTGATTTTTCTATTAAAAATTAAACACACCTTTTTTGGGTTTATATTAGTGTGTGCATGAACGCACACAGTAATATAAAACACATACTGATATATACAATATACATTGAAATAAATCAATCTAAAAAGGTTATTAATGTAGGCCTGTGGCAAGCGGCTCTAAACCTTGCACCAAATTATCTCACGAATAATAATGATGCCGCACTAAAAGTAATAAGATGACAAAAATTGCACGGCGTCAAACCTTTTTTTGGTCTAGTTTTAATGGGACTATTTTAAAAATCGTTCTACTTTGACGCCTCCCACATCCATCAAACCTGGAATTATTTTATTGGTCAAAGATTGGACGCTTGACGCTCCCAATTTTTTTCTGTACCTAGTTTTTTTCTTTCGTCAAACATTTATAAGTCTGACTCTACAGTTTTAACTTGTCTGTCATACTAGGCCACCCCATAGTATTTTGACATTTCAAGTACCTGTTAAACCTAGAACCTTTTCTCTAATTCCCCATTCCAGTGTTTTGACAGAAACATCTATGTGCCCCACTCATTAGCAAACAGCAATTGTCCGTCGCCCACCTTTGAGGTACCCCTTTTGTTATATATGGATATAGGTTTGGTTTATGGATATATTAGTATAGGGACCCTCGTAAGTTGGGACGACAACAATCTTGTAACCAGAAAAAAAAACTAGAATGATTGAAAAGTAAAGTAATAAAAATATAGGTTTTGGACGTGTATTCCTCAAGTTTGAAAAATTTGTTATTCTTTGAAGCCAAAATCGCAAACAAAGGACTCACTGATTTTTGTATCTATTTGACAGTAGGACACACTGCTTATGTATCAGAACAAATGTGACCTATAGCCTACTTACCGTATTATCAGTAGGGTATGATTGTTCACTATCAATTCCATGTCGTGCAATGTACTTCAAAGCTCTTGCAGGATATCCACCGTCACAAACCGCTGTCAGTTTACATCGCAATCCACTAGGTCTTGTTCGCTCAGTGAAAACTAAACTCTCCTGATTTTTAAAGCATGTTTGACCTTCCAGGGTTTCCAGTCTGTAAAGAATTAACCTTCCTTATTGTTTTGTAGAGGGGCTCACAGCAAAAGTTTTCTGCTTAAGAAAAAAGTTGAATAAATAGACTAATAGCCTCACCGGACAAATAACATGAGAAAACAATTAGTTGTTATAATAGTCTGCCAGTACTACCAGCCATTTTGAGCAGACCGTTCCGAGATAATGAATTTTAATGTACTTTTATGATGTGGACGATCTAATTTTTCTGTCACTCTTGAATTTGAAAAGATAAGACACCTGTTTTTTTCTGCTATTAGTGATTATTATTATTGAGGAAGGTACTTTTTTAGGAATACATCAATGCATACTATAACCTAGAGGAATATATCCTTGTGGTATTAAACCAATCTAAACCTTCAACTTGTCCTTGGGGGCAAGACGAGGTACTTAGAAGGAGGTCAAGATTTTTTTAGTCCTCGGATGTTCTGTTTTTCTTCATTATTTAATATTATTATAATCCTAAAATTTAAAGTACAATTTAAATGGTGCTCAATTTAAATGTTTTTTGACTTTGGTACTTGGTATAAAAAATTATTCAATTAACAATATTACCAAAAACGGTTTAAATTAACAAGGACTCTGATTTGTAATTTAGTTTTTTTGGAGTAAGCTCAGGGTTAATTTTTTGATTATCAACAATTTTGTTTGATAAATTGTATAAGAAAACATTTAACATTATTTAGTGTTGAGGCAGTGGTCCTAATTATAGACATAAAACAATAAATATTTTTTAATAGGTAAATCACTTTTTAATTTAACAATTAAAACCCTTTTCCTTTTTTTAGTATTGAGCTTACCCCATCTTGCTGTCACTATACGGTTCATCCATGTCTTAGGGTTTTGTAGTAGATATGTCAAATAACAACCAATATCAATCCTTTTTTAGTCCCTGGGATGTTCTGTTTTTTCTTCATTATTTAATATTATCATAATCCTAAAATTTAAGTAAAATTTAAAATCCAAAGCTTTGTGGGGATAATTTTATGACACTGATTTTTTTCCATATAAACTTACAGTACTGAATGCCCAGCATGACCCACAAGCCCCTTGGTCCTTTTACTTCAGTGGACGACTCCCTTTGTTCTCCAGTCCCACAGCTTCCGGTAACCTGAGATTGGTCTTGAGGTTCGTGGAACTGCCCATCACAGACGTCAGATTCGTCTAGGAAGGGAATCACTCCTTTGGGTATCTCCTCTGGATTTCTAAAAGAGAAAGAAACAAGAATTCATCCATCTCATCTTGTCCAACCAACATTGGAATTTGTGTGTAAGCAACAATTTGGTCCTGCAACTATTATTATGTATAAAACACGATCAGTTTTGTTTAAAACATTGATATTGTTTTAAAATATATATCCAGGCATTGTATTTTACTAAAATTTTGGCATTGTATTTTATAAGCTTATGGTGTATTTTTTAATTAATTGAAGAGTATTTCACAAAACTGTATGAATCAAAACCTTTATACAATACTAAAAAACTAAAAATCGTCTATTATATAGCCGATACAAAGATACGATTAGATGCAAAGACCAATAAAAATGATACAGTGATCCAATGATACTCTACAATGAGACTCTTAAAGAATCTTTTAACAATTTAAACATAAATTCTCACAAACCGATGAGCTACTTACTGGCAAACCAACTTTCGAAGATTCTTTTGAAAATATGAATAAGTTCAGTTCTTTAACCAAATTGCTGATGTTTATCCAATTTTTTCATTTTTGTATATATATTTTTTATGACAGTACGTTAAGATCACTGAACACACTGCCACTTAGTTATTCATATATTCTTGGGACTCTTTGAGATACATAGTTAGATTTTGGCATAGATATAAGTATAGTAGTATTTTACACTGGATTGCAATCTGCCAAAAAAACAGTACATGCATATAATGCAATCGCGAGATTGGTCGGGAACCCTTTCTGAGAGGGACCCTTAATTGTCAGTGAGTCTTAGGCCTGTTATAAATTCTAAGATTACCTCACCCAACTTCAAAACGTATTAGATCTCCATTTAAAAAAATTCTTTTCAACACTCTTATACTGTTCTCCAAGAATAAAAAACTGAGATTTTTTCATTTGAAAATCATTTTGGTTGCAAAACTTTCCCCAATTTCTTCCTTTCCTCTCCACCTTTAATCACTAGTTTTGAAGACTGGGTAGGAGCCGCGTAGTGTTTTGTTTTGCAATTCTACAAGCGCTTTACACCCGATATTCACATGCGAGGGGCATCCCCTGTGTAATAAGAACTTGACACTAACCAAGTCAGCCAAGTGGTTGATGCCCAGCCGATTGGACTGACTTCTCCCCTGTCGTACAGTCCCGTTGTGTTTTCCGCACTTGGTCCCAGAGTGTTTCAAGTATATCAAACGCCTCCTCCCCTCCTCCTCTGGGGGATCCGTAAACCTTCCCATACACAGCCTGAAATCAACAGTAAATACTTGTCATTATTTTGCTTAAGAATTAATTCATTGGTAGGTGATAGATTTCTCATCTGAAAAATAAATCATAGAATTCAAATAAAAAATAAAAAAAAATTAGTACTGAAAATTACTTTTGTAGTTTTTCTTCAATTTTGATATATTAAAAATTTGTTATTTTCTGTAACAAATGGTTTGCATTATATTATATGAGTTTTAAAATATTAAATAGCTTGATGAATTAAAACGTGATATAGTAATTACATATATACCTACGGTTAGGTATAATAGCTAATTTAATTTTAATGAATAGTTTAATATTCAGTGGTGTAGTGGTGCGGGAAACGTGTGGGAACGGCGTTCCCACACTGGTTTTTCAAGAACCCAATAAAAATCCCAGTGCCCCCGTTCAGGGAAAATCCGGGAAAAATAGCTAATAAGTTTCTAAATACATATATTAATTGAACAGTATAAAAATAGTAAAAAAAATATGTCTATGCCAATAATAAAATGCAATACTTTTTTGTAAATACGATTTGACTCTATATCTGTTATCAAAGATAACCTCACTCTCGCTTGAACTTTGTAATTGTGCACAAAGTAGGCCCCTAAGGTATACGGTGGGCGGGCAGCACTCTCCCGTCTTTCCGCAACCCTTCCACATCTACACAGAAGAGGATGTATTTGTCGACTAATTGTAAAACATGATTTTGTCAATCTGTCAATGAACTTTTATTGTAATTAATTATTCTGTTTTTCCGCTGTTTTATGGATTTAATTTACAGTATTTATTTTCTCTGCTTTTATACTTGTATAGAATATGTCATTTAAAAATTAGGTTATGTATGTTGCCTATTTTGGGGGTTAAAAATAAAAGTAGTTTTACTAAAACAACCTTTTTTGAGAAATAATAAATAAGTTTAGTTAAGTATAAAATATAAACAAAGGTATATATATCAAAATATACCATAGGTTTGGATATACTGTACTGGTTTTTTTTTATCTTGCTTTTCTCAAAATCATATAGATTATTAAATAGTTTCTTGAAATCCTCAGAAAAATTCAGTTAGCTTACAATAGATAGCCTAATACGCAAAGCTAGTGCTATAGTACGCATTCAGGGAAATTTTATCTTAATTTGCAGAAAATTTGACAAATATATTAAGCGTTCCCACATTGGAAAATTTGCCACTACAACACTGTTAATATTTATATTTTAATAATAATACTTTAAATTAGAGTTATTTTCATTGAAAAATTTTAAACACCCAAAGTTCAATTTTTTATACTTATTCCTACAGAAAGCATATAATTTCTACCTTGAAACCCTCCCACGTTTCGATGTCCCCCTCAGTATATTCTTGTGCGAGAGCAACACAAATCAGCGCCAGCAAAGATATCAGCATCGTGGCCATGGTGAACTGTACCTGGAAACTGTGTTAAAATAAATGCAAAGATATCAGCAAAGATATCAGCATCGTGGCCATGGTGAACTGTACCTGGAAACTGTGTTAAAATAAATGCAAAGATATCAGCAAAGATATCAGCATCGTGGCCATGGTGAACTGTACCTGGAAACTGTGTTAAAATAAATGCAAAGATATCAGCAAAGATATCAGCAAAGATATCAGCAAAGATATCAGCATCGTGGCCATGGTGAACTGTACCTGGAAACTGTGTTAAAATAAATGCAAAGATATCAGCAAAGATATCAGCATCGTGGCCATGGTGAACTGTACCTGGAAACTGTGTTAAAATAAATGCAAAGATATCAGCATCGTGGCCATGGTGAACTGTACCTGGAAACTGTGTTAAAATAAATGCAAAGATATCAGCAAAGATATCAGCATCGTGGCCATGGTGAACTGTACCTGGAAACTGTGTTAAAATAAATGCAAAGATATTAGCAAAGATATCAGCATCGTGGCCATGGTGAACTGTACCTGGAAACTGTGTTAAAATAAATGCAAAGATATCAGCAAAGATATCAGCAAAGATATCAGCATCGTGGCCATGGTGAACTGTACCTGGAAACTGTGTTAAAATAAATGCAAAGATATCAGCATCGTGGCCATGGTGAACTGTACCTGGAAACTGTGTTAAAATAAATGCAAAGATATCAGCAAAGATATCAGCATCGTGGCCATGGTGAACTGTACCTGGAAACTGTGTTAAATTAAATGCAAAGATATCAGCATCGTGGCCATGGTGAACTGTACCTGGAAACTGTGTTAAAATAAATGCAAAGATATCAGCAAAGATATCAGCATCGTGGCTATGGTGAACTGTACCTGGAAACTGTGTTAAAATAAATGCAAAGATATCAGCATCGTGGCCATGGTGAACTGTACCTGGAAACTGTGTTAAAATAAATGGACCACATCACTCAGAAATAGTTTCAGATACAAAGTAGGTTTGATTCTAACAGACACTATTTTTGTTGAACAATTTCAGCAAATATCAACTTCCATAAAAAAAACTATTAAATATGGTTTCCAGTAAACATATTTATACATAAAATGTTTGTCAAATAGTGCTAATATATATCTACTTCATAAAATGAAAATCAACAATCCCTTATATATAAAAAAAAAACAAAAAAACACATTTTCCTGCATTAATATTGGCTTAATCATTTACGCATCCATGTTAATGCTCCGGTATGCTATTTTTTAACACTTCAAGTGCATTTTTTAAGGTAGACCACTAAAAATATATAATCTCATTAGTTGACGCACTTAAACTATTAAACGTACCTGTTTCAATTATATTTTACCAAGTGTAATACACTTTCTCAAATTTGATTTCTAAAAATGAAGTCGAAAATAGCAGGTAACCAAACTTGATAGGAATGTTATGAAATATAAAATTTAAAAATTACAATGAATCCCAACAAATACAATTTTTGTGGCCTGATGGACGCCTTATCTCAAAAGTTTTGATAACATAAGGGTCCTCTTTTTATTACCTTCTAAGGAAAACCTGTAACATTGAATAAAATATATATGTTATAATTAAATACAGTTATCCGTGTAAATTCATTAGTGTAACAATACAGTATACAGATATAGTGAAAAGTAACAGCAATGTCCAGTAACAAAGATAATCTATCAATGACAATAAAAATAAGATATTTAAAAAAACCTGAAACTGAAATCTAGAAAAAAGTCTATGTCTATATCATAGTATACACAATTTTCCAAGTGTTTTTAATCTAGGTCTTGAGTAAGAGCACACCACAAACCTAATTTCATAGCAACAAAATTATGGATTAAGTTTTTAAAATTTCTGTAACATTATTTTAGTGCTACTTTTTATGGTGTGCGATTTTCGACCATTTCATCTGGGTACGTAGAACCTCGATAGTTCGTAAAACCTCGACACTTTGTGGGCTTAGAGAGTGTCGAACTATCGAAATGTCAAACTATAGGGAGTATATGGAAAATTATAACAATAGGAATGAAACACTAAATTTTAGTGAAACCATAACCTAATTGAACTTTAACATAAACAACCTTCAAATCATTCGCCAATTTGTTTCCATTTTCACCTTTGTCAGGCTCCAACATGGACACTATCGGTCATTATTAACATGTTAAGTTGTCATGGTCTATGTCGAACTATCAAGAGTGTCGAACTATCGAGAGTCGAACTATCGAGGTTCTTCTGTAGTTGGCGTCAGTAGAACAGGCAGGTTAAGGTCAAGAATTTAAATAATAAGCCAGCTGGTTATTTTTGTCATTTATCTACACATTAAATTTATCAAATTAGTTTGACCTTGAGCCATCTTTTCTCTTGATGCTGACGTTAAGCAATTTCTTTGATTTGATATTCAAAACTCTTATTTTAACTACGGCGTCCTTCTTACTTATGGTGGGTCGATACTTACTAATAATAAGTGCATAAAGTAGTGCATTAGATTTCATGATGGATGAGTACAGTTTCATTTTAATGACGTTCGAAGAAAATAAGCCATGAAGAAAACAAAATTTAACAACATATGTCGTATTGAAAAACGTTTTTGTAACAAAAGAATAAGAAAGCAAAGCATGTCATAAAATAGACTTTTCATCGATTAACTCATCAACTCTAGATTTAAGTTAAGACACATTGGTAAAGTAAAAGACAGTGTTATAAAATAAATAATGATATGAAATAAATAAACATACTTACAATGAAATCGTAACTGGTTAACTTTCACAAGTGACATAGAATATTTATAGCAGTTTTGAGTAGGTGTGCTGAGCGTGTAATTTTAGGATATCAAGATTCTGGTTAAAAACAATATACTTTTAACGTAACAACATGGAATATTTTGCCAATTTTAAGATAATTTTGTTGATGCCTTGGTTCATTAAGATTACGTTTATGGGTTACTTTTATGTCTTTGCTCAAAAACTGTTATCTAATTTTTATATATTATTTGTAATTCTTAATCAACTTATCAATCAGAATTATAAGAAATAATTTTGAAAACTTTTCCTCCTATGTGGAAGAAACTAATCACACGATCGATCGTTACAATTGAACAAAACTGGTTTTGTAAATAATTATATTATATTTTTAGGTTTCCTAGATTAAAATAATTCCCTAAATTAAACAAGTCACATATAATTACCCCTCTTTCAACGTGTCAGTTTAAGCAAGACAGAGCACGGCTCCCCAAAACTACTGTGTATCCTTCTTCTCCTTGCGACTTTTTTTCTACCCCTCTAAAGCTCCAAACGTAATCCATTATTCAAAAGAAGTAATAAACATTAGGCTTATAATAATAAAGACTGTGACTAAAAAACTTACAAATTATGAGATTTCACCTTTTAGTACAAGTTTGAATACATGTTTTTTAACTCTATAAAATGCAAATGTTATGAAAAGTAATTCAAACCCATAATGTTTTGTTTGAAATTAACAGTAGAATTAGAATATAGCCAAAGAACACTAGCATATTTTAAAGTTTGTTTGATATTGACATGAAAGAATTGAAATTGTTTTCTCTTGCGAAATTCTAAAACCGGCCTCAGTAAAATTTTACTATAGAAAGTGTACATAGTTTTATTTTTTACATAAAAACATATAATAAATGGGGAGACAATTTTATGTAGGTAAAATGTAGGCCTACGAGTATACCTTTGAAAAATTGAAAAAAATCTGTAAATGGCAACATTTAAGACTATTTTGAAAACAGGCAATAAAAAAGTTTGTAGCCATTCGTAATAAATTCGTATATTATTGTACTTAATAAGAGTTAAAATAAAATAAATTTAAATAGAAGATTATAAAAATTGACGAATGCTATAAACTGTTAACAATTTTTTCAAATTTGTAATGCTGTCAACACGAGGTTGAACTGGAATTGCTAGGTGCTACAAGGAAGTAAGACAGAATGCATATAAAACACTTTTGATTCACACCATGCAATCAGTACTAGATTCATCTACAGTTTTTTCTCTTCAAAATGACATTTCATTCTATTAGTAATAATGATGTATCTACACTACATGAAATGACGATTTAGCGAACTGAAGTCTGACATTTGTTAGGGTTCTCAGAATCACCTGTTTTCGAAGATATGTGTATTCTAACCTATGAGACTTTACAATGTATAAATTGATACTCGCCTACGGCTCGATGGGGGCTCCGCCCCCATGCCCCCTAGTTCATTCCCCCTAATTCATTAACGTCTCATGGGTTGAAAAAATAAAGATCAAAGTTCAAATTTTGTCTCAACGTAGGGTTTGGTCCTAAGGTTAACAAAATCCCTAAGGTTATCTAGGGAGAATTATTGGCAGGATTCCTAGCTACATGTGTAACAAATACGATAATTACTAAATTATGACAATGACTAAACTTGTATTAAAATTGACTTATGGCTTTTACTATAGTATGACCTAGTTGAAGTTATAATATGTACTAAATTTCAAACATCTAAGTACCATAATAGTAAATTTAAAGTTTTAGGATAGCACCATTTTCGGTGAAAGAACTTTACAATTTACAAAGTACGCCCCTATTAACGGGTGAAGGGGTGAGGTACAGCTAAATTACATAAGACTAAATTTTCAGAGTGTCCAAAATATAACGTAACAATGGCAAAACATGTATCGATATTGCAGTATATTTGGCAGATTGACGTAAATTACTAACACTTTACATGAAAAAAACTTCAAGTTTTTACGATGTTTTTGGACTTAACTTTGAATGAAATCGGAAAATATTGAAATAACGGTTGAGGTCATAATATGTACTGAATTTCAAGCATCTATGTGTCAGTATGGTAAAAAAAACTTATTAAATCAACAAGACTTTTGTGAAAAGATTTCAAAATTTTGAAAGTACGCCCATTTTAAAGTGTGAAGGGGGTGAGATACGGCAAAGTTTCACTGGACCAAACTTGTAGAGCGAATAGAATAGAAGGTTATTATGTCAAAACTCAAATTGATATTGCAGTATATTTGGCACATTAAAGTAAATTACAAACAATATACATGAGAAAATGTTAAGGATTTCGTGTTTTTCAAAACGTTTTTAGGCCTCAACTTTGATGGAAATTGCCCACTGGCTTTTACTATAGTTAGATTTAGTTAAGGTCATATGTACTAAAGTTCAGGCACATATATCTGCCATAATAGTAAATAAACAATATTAAAATAGCATATTTTTTGTAAATGAATTTAGAAATTTTGAAAGGACACGACTTTTAAGGGTGAAGGGAGTGAGATATGGCAAAACTACACCAGAATAACATATATAGAGCTTCTGATTTGTCCGCTCTGACGCCATGAATTTTCCCTCAGATTTTAGGTAGGACCTCTCGTTCAAAAGTTACGACCTGCAATGTCGTGGTTTTACAATTATTTTGGACTGAAATTAGATTAAAACTGGCCAATGGCTGCTACTATAATATGACCTAGTCTAGGACATAATATGTACTAAATTTTAGACGTCCATGTGCCACAATAGTGAATAAAAACATTGAAATAACTTAATTATTGTGAAAGAATTGTGAAATTTGAAAGTACGCCCCTTTCTCCCTTGTAAGGGTGAAGGGGGTGTAATATGGAAAAATGTGTGAGGACCAAATGTATAGACCGTCTAAAATATAATACAATAATTGAAAACGTACATCGATATAGTACTATATTTACCAGATTTAAGTCAATTACAAACACACTATACGTTAAAAATGTTAAGGATTCCGTGATATTACGAGTTTTTTTGTCTAAAATTAGGTTGAAATCTTCATATGAATGCTATTATAGCTAAACCTATATGAGGTCATAATATTTACTAAATTTCAGACATCCATTTGCCTTAATAGTAAATAAAAAATATTAAAATAGCGCAATTTTCGTGGACGAATTTCAATATTTTGAAATCACGTCCACTTTTAAGGGTAAAGGGGATGAGGTACGGGAAAATGTCAAGGCACCAAACTTGTAGACCATCTAAAATACAGTACAAAAATTGAAAAATATTTATCAATGTATCACCATATTTACCAGATTTAAGTAAATTACAAACACTTTTTTAAACAAAATTTTAAAGATTTCGTGTTTTTACGATTTTCTTTTAGCTAAACTTAGATTGAAATTGGCCAATGAATGCTACAATAGAAAGGCTACTATTGGGGCATTATATGTACTAAAAAAGTTCAGATATCTATTTGCCATAATGGTAAATAAAAAAAATAAAATAGCGCAATTTTTTTGAAGAAATTTTGAAATTTTGGAAGTACGCCCCTTTTTAAGGGTGAAGGGAGTGAGATACAGTAAAATGTCATATGACCTAACTTGTAGAGCATTTAATTCCCAACTAACGATTTTCCCTCAGATTTGAGGTAAGAACTCTCGTTCAAAAGTTACAGAGAAAATAGAAAACCCTTACATATTCAAATTTTTTATTTCTACCCTTTTAATTTTTTTGGAGGGGTTGAAATGGAAAATTGGTGGATTTTAGATTTTTCCCGATGGTTTCTGAACAATAGCCACTTACATGCCAAATTTCAAGTTTGTAGCATAATTGGAAGTGGTCAAACATTTTGATTCTTGTGAGTGAGTGAGTTACACATGCGGGTGTATAGTTATTTAGACTTTAAAATAGGAACTCTTGACAAGCCAGTGGTGCTAGATTCAGATTTATACGATGAAAATTATCTGACCTAGGTATGTTAAAAAATACTGTTTTCATGGTTCAAATGCGGTGGGTACTTGAACCATGAAAACAGTTCATGAAAACAGTTCATTGCGGTGGGTCAAAAATTTTGACATTGCGCTAAAATTTTTGAAATATTCTAAGCGTTATTATGTTGTAACACAACTAATTTACGATTATCTCTTACTATATATAATAAAGAAGTTCAGAATGTTAACTTTCGAATGGCATATTATAATGCACTTTCGAGTGGTTTTTCATCTTTTTATTTCTTTTTTTTTTACCAGTAAAACATGTTTAGACCCAGTCGGCTGTCTCCTGGCAATAGTCACTACTACTTTAATGTACAACTAAAAACGGCCATCTCTTAATGCTGTAATTAAATTTTGTCTATTTATTTATTTTTGCGTGGGGCCTTTATAAGCCCAGTGCGGTTGCACCGCTAGCTCCTCCCTAATTCCGGCCCTGAGTTTAAGACATCTTCTGTAAAGAAGTTACATATTTTAATGAAATGTTGTAAAATGTAAAGGACCAGATTTGTTCAAATGATTTCTTGAACAAACACCGTGTATAATTACAATTATGGAGATGAGGTTTTAACAATATAAAACTATATTATGTAGTAATCTTATCGTCATTAAATTGGCATAAACAGTGTGCTAAAAAAGTCCCGGCATTGCTTAATAATTTCTTAACTAATTTAGTTTAAGAAGCGCAACTTTGGTGTATATAAGCCATTAAAATCTCCTTTTTAGACACAAATATCATTTTTATTCCTCCAGATAGATGGCACATAAGGAGTACGAAGAAAATCTTAAATGTAAGCATAGGTAAACATAGGCGTCATTTGGGGGGGGCAAGGGGGGGCAGTTGCCCCCCCAATAATTTTGGTGATTTTTAAAAAATTGGAAATTAAAATGTTTTATGTAATATGGTGAAATATTTATAACAATTATAAACTTCTAAATCAGATTTTAACAAAATGTCTACTTTGTATTATTTACACAAAACTCTTAAATTGACTCATTCTGCAATCGTCATCTGTAGCAGGAAGTCCCTTCTCCCGTCTACCTGTACGAACGACGTTACCGAATGCCGCCTCTCGGCCGTAGCGCTAGGCGAGTTCCGCGAGTTTGATGGCTGCAGAGGTTTACGGGAATCGTGTTTTAAAATTAACTAATTATGATAGAGATTGACTCTTAACTTTTTGTAAAAGTAGAAAGACGAATCTCGTCTTCTCTGGTTTTAGAATTTTTTAATAAAATTTATAATTTTAGTTATAACTGTCTAAAATCGTCTGTTTTTTCTAGGGGCAAGTTTTATAGATGCAGAGGTTTACGGGGATCGTGTTTTAAAACTAACCAATTAAGATAGAGATTGGCTCTTAACTTTTTCTAGAAGTAAAAAGACGGATCTCGTCGGCTCTGTTTTTAGAATGTTTAAATACTAATTTCTAATTTTAGCTATAACTGTCTAAAATCATATGTTTTTCTCGATTTTTATTTAAGTTTTCCATTAGTTTTGATAACACTACCAAAGTGAGATTACCAAAGCGTAAGAAAGGAAATTTAGCACCGTTATTCTTCTTTAAAGCCGCGTCCGCACTGGCCGAACATGTTCGGTGAACAAAGTTCTTCCGAACATTTGTTTGTTCGTTGCTAACCTATTACAATGTAAATCATATGGCCGGTAATTGTTCGTTAGGAATGTTTTTGCCTCTAAAAACAGATGATTTCAGACAGTTAAAACTGAAACTAGAAATTGTATTTAAAAATTCTAAAACCAGAGAAGACGAGATCCGTCTCTCTACTTTAAGAAAAAGTTAAGAGTCAATCTCTATCTTAGTTAGTTAACTTTAAAACACGATTCCCGTAAACATCTGCACTGTCTGCAGCCATCAAACTCGCCTAGCGCTACGGCCGCGAGGAGGGATTTGGTAACGTCGTTCGGGCTCAGGTAGACCGGTAGACCGGAGCCTTGCCTTGGTTAAACATAACCTCTTTCGTGTGAAAAGGTAGATATAGTACTTTTGCTGATGTCCGATGTTTACACTTTACTGTTGTTTACTTGAAAATCAATAAATTTCCTTACTGATGGGTAATCAAATGGGAAAATTACAAACTTTAAGGACTTGTAGGTCCCCTCTTTTTAATGGACAATTTACCAATTCACTTTAGAAACAACTTCACGCCGAGCTCTTTCCAATGACACTGAAATCATTAAAATCTATATTGCAAATTGTGGAAGGAGTTTCTTGTACAAAACCCCGTATTACGTATTAAATATGTATAAATGTTTTTGTAAATCATTATTTATCTTTTTTTAATCACTGAGTAATTTTTTACCTTTCTTGTCCTCAATAACAATTTAATTTTTTTTAGGTAATGTAATGGGCAATATACCGTAGCTGTACTGATCGTAAACAACAATAGTTAAATGTTAAATGATTTTTTTGTCCCTTATACGGCAGACTGCAAAGATGCTTAGTCAAAACTAATTTTTGATAAAGATAAAACAATGTGTTTTACCATACAAACCTATGGAGTTTTAGTCTATTTATCCGACAGTAAAACTTTAGAGTTGTAAATAATATACAATAAAAATAACTAAATAGTTATAAAATGGTGTTTTTTATTTTAACGATTTAGCATCCATTAACCAATTAAACCCATTAAATGTCTTAAGGTGTTTTACATCACAGTAACCACTGGAAGTTCCAGAAGAATAATGACTTTCTACAAATAGAAACATGTTATATAATCAAATTTTACATGCATAAGGGTATTGTTTTTATAGGTTTGTGAGATTATATTATAAGTTCACATTTTATGGACAGAATTAGCTTTTATTGACATTTTTTATAGAAATTTAAGAGGTTTGGCGTATTTTTGGGAAGGGGGGAGGGGGTATAACCTTATGAAAATCTTGCCCCGCCAATCAGAATGCTGAAATGACGCCTATGTAGGTAAATTTAATTAAAGGTCAAAACTAACAGAGAACAATGCCGTAAACCCAAACTTAAAAGGATGACCAAGTCATAAATGATAATGATGATGATGAAAACATCATGGTGGAGGGGACGTCCACCATGATGTTCTTATGTTGGAAAGGTGGTAATATCGATTATATCACCTATTATATGTACCCAACAATAATCAAAAGTCAAATTTTGTTAGGATTTTAGTCCATACAACCCTAGCACTTTCGGCCTAAACGTAGCGTTTATTGTCATTTGTCCCGGAGTGTGCCGCGTTTGCCACACTAAAAGGCTAAGGGAGCCGAGCGATTGCCAGAAAGTTTAGGTAAAAGGAAGAATACGAGGAAATAATCCTGTATGTTTTACGCCCCTCAGGGGAGTGACGCAAAACATCTGTAAAAATTATTCCTGCCTCCCTTTCAAAATTTTTATAAATAAATGAATAACGGACAATAGATAGGTATTTGGTATTTAGATTTTTGGTACAATTTAAGTGGAGGTTTCTTATTTATTAATTTTTTATAATGAATAAATAATGAGCAATAGGGCTTCTAAGAATAATTGTGGTTCATCTGAATCTGCCACCTTGTCCAGTTCTAAGCCTGTCATATTTGTTAAAAACTCAATTTATTAAACATTATGGCATTAATTCCATGTGTCAATGTAAAATAAACTAACTCAACGGTCTCAACAAATAAAATAACAATCCAAAGAATGACAAACAAATAATAAAATATTTAAAAATCCAAGCATAAAATCTTTAACTGGTGATTAGTTAAAATGTTTATTAGCGTCTCAGAAAACATATCAGAAACATGTGGTTCACCATAAACAAAAACGGTGACCTGATTATGCCAAATAATTAGCTCTGTAGGAAAGTTGTAAAAATATTCCCTTCTATTTACGTAAGAGCTGTTTCACAAGAATTGAGATATGCAATTTTACGCTTCCACTCCTTCACTAAGTTAACTATAAAAGGTTTAGTGAAAAAGACACATTAGCAGTATCAGTTCAGCGGTAAGTATACTCAAACAAGTGGGCATTGATTACCAAACGGTATAAACCAGTTCTTTAGGCAGAGGTTCCACATCACTTCTGTTTGATAACACTAACGTTTTTACAGTATTGAACTGTGAAATATTACCATTGCATGTAATTATGTATTTGATGTAACCCATGCGGTAAAATCAATAAACGAATTGAATTGAATTGAACTAACGTTTTTAAGCTCAAGTGACAATCTCATTTCTAATTATTGAGTTTTTTAGTTTTGAAAGAAAATACTTTAAAAAGAAGATAATTGCATTCTAAATATAACATTTTAAATAGGACATATTATGTATATTCATAGATAAAATATATACATTATAATGTGCACTGAGTCAAGTTTAAGTTTTTTGCAACAGCATTTTTACAAATGAGCCAAAAACTATCACTAAGGAATTATTTTTTTGAATGTTTTTTTTTATACAGGGTGTTTGGAAACTCTCTTCTGAAACTCGGTATGGTGGTTTCTTGCATAAAAATAAGCAACAAATTTCATAGGAACATATATGTCCTAAAATGCGTGGTTAAGCCTACCCACCATGTTGTTTTTTACACTTAATAATTTTTATTGCCATAACAGATGGGTGTATTAAGTTCATATTAGGCATGAACCTTTATAAATCAATGGTAATTTTCAGGAAAAAAATATTTTTTTTCGTATGCGTATTTTAAAAATGGAGGCTATTATTTTAAATTTTAGAACACAAATATTTCAAAATCGGTAAATGCCATAAAACTGTTAAAAATAGCAATAAAGTTGAAGAATTCAATTATCTAACCAATGTTACCAAGTTTGTAAGGCTCTGACAACAAATGAAGGAGTAACTGCCATTTTTTATGCAAAAAACATTGATTATGTATTAAAATTTTTGCAAATCACAATAACTCCGTTTTTCGTTGGCATATTCTTAAAACTAAGTGTCATTGGCTACATGATTTAATTTTTCAACTTTATTGATATGTAAAAAAGTTTGATATCATTAAATTATATTAAGATATTTGAGTTTACAAATTTGAAATGGCCGCCATTTTGTAAATACACAACGGAAAAAATTTATTTTTCCCTGAAAATGAACCATGGACCTGACCATCAAGGTTCATGCCAAATATGAACTTGATACAAACATCCGGTACGGAAATAAAATATATTAATTGTAAAAAAAATTGTGGCTAGCGGATTAACGAAGCATTTTAGTACGAAGTATTTTCTTATGGAATGTTAAGTTTACTTTAATCTAAGGAATCATCACAAGGAGTTTCGGAAGAGAGTTTTCAAACACCCTGTATATCATTAGATTTAAAGAATGCACTTTTTAATTTTATACAAATATCAAATATAAACCTTTTTAAAACTAAAATTAACGGGTAATTTAGGTAGTTAAACTGTTTTAAGCAATCATCAGTATATTTTTTTAGGTTAGGAGGTAAAACAGTTCTCAACAATTTTAACTGTATGATCATATTGTTTTATTTAATAAATATTTAAAATGTCTAACTTAATTTCTTTGATTATTTATAGTTCTAGGGGAAAGTAAACATGACCACCATACTGGTATCAGTATTTGCCCTGGTCTGCGTGGGTCTCGTAGCCTGTGAGTACACCCAGGGCGACATTGACCAGTGGGAAGCTTTCAAGGTATTGTATAATTTATATTTCAATATTTAATTCAAGCAACATTTAAGGTCATATATTGAACTTTAAAGTTTTGTTAGAAGAAAGAGTAATGAAATAATATTATTTAACTTTTATTTTCTATTTAAAAAATGTGTTTTGTTTTACAGGAGCAATATGGGAAAACCTATGAATCTCTAGAAGAGGAGGGAATGAGGCAAGGGATTTTTTTCAACCGTCTTGAGATGATCCGAGAACACAATTTAAAGTTTGAGAGAGGGGAAGTAAGCTACACCCTCGGAGTCAATGAATTCTCTGACAGGGTATGTGAGATTCCTTACAAAGCTCTCGCGAGTGATTGTCCAAATCCTTAGTTATTTGTATACTGTTTTTCAACCATGAAACCAAAAAACAAGATCAGTGACGCTACATAATTCAATTTTTTTACAAATTTGAATTGTGCTACAAAATTAGAAAACAACTTGCTTACCTACTTGATACTCGATGCAATCACATTGGAAACGCATGACTCATTTCCAATGACTCCACCTCAGGAATTCGTCCACACTTTAACTGGCTTTTTCACATCCCTTTCTTGAATTCTTCTATTTCTATCTTATCTTGAAGATATTTAGGTAACTTGTAGACAGTTGTGCAACTGTCGTAAAAGAACCTTTGACCAACCAATGATTGGACATAAACTTTGTTGAAGTGATAAGTTACATATTGGTGTATTTCACTGTTCTAGAATACTTCACAATGTCTTACACTAACTACTGCTCCCATAATATTTATCCAGGGCAAAGTAAAAAATTCAGATTTCTTTAAATAGGTTCACAGCGTTAGAAATTGGACCTTAGCAATTATCCTATTATCATTTTATTGAAGAGGGAATATTCTATTTGCCTCAGTGGAATCGCCCCTAAACACAAAACCATAAGCAACACTCTGGAAACAACCATAGTAAACCATAATAAGTTTATCCAAGTAAAGATTCTTTTCATCAGGAAACAGACTATTGTCAATAACAGTCCATATTCTACAAACTACGGTTCTACAGGCTGCGGTCCGTATTAAACGCTGCACATGGTTGAGGAATAGCTAAGATACAAACATTGAATTAAGGGGATTTAGGCAGGCCCGCGGTTTGTATGTGATGCGCAATGGGCCCGAGAAATATTTGTGCCCCCCTTGATATGAATCACTAAATAAAAATACATTAATGTCATTTGACAATTTGACACACATTCGAAACATAAAAATGACAAAACTAGTTTGATTGTGTTCACTTTATTTGATTGTTATGAGTACTTGCATCTCTAGATATAAAAATGACTTCCTATTTCTCTGGTCACTGCATAACACGTGAACGGCTGGACCGATTTCGCTAATTCTTTTTTTTGTGTTTGTTATTGTCAGGAGAAGGTTCTTATGAAAGAACAAATTAAGCAAATTCCACAGGCGTCCGTCCCATATGTCTTAAAAGCTACCATGTTATTCTTATGGAAGTAACATTTTTGCATTGGAACACATGATTACATTTAGAAATATTTAGTTCTTCAAACAGCTGTTATCCTTTTAAGTATTGAGGGGAGATCGGTAATAAGAAAACTACAGAATATTTTAGACTTGCAGCAAGTGAGCATAGCAATCGAGCTGAACCTGATGGCAAGTAAGCGGAGCGACGAGCTCACCTGAAGGGCAAAAACTTCCTCTGGTTGCCATTGTAAAGCATGCCTAAAATTGTAAGCTAACTGTAAAATAAAAATGTGAACCGCCAATAAAATGTAAGGTTTATTTAATTAAGGACAATAAAGTAACACAATCAAAGTAGCAACAAGCATGACACAGGCAGTGGCAGTGGTGATTCATAAGTGAGAACCAGCCACCAAGGAATACTATCATACTAAGGAATTATAATAGAAATATCCTCGAAATAAGGTAATATACTATTTATGGTATTTCTTGGTCGCTGGTGAGAACTGAGAATAGCGACGATTCCATTGTAGTGCAAATTGTAATATTTTATTTTGGTTGCGCCTCCAACAAACCTATAAACCTAAACCAGTGGGCCCGGGCCCACTGGGCCCATTTACAAAATCGGCCCTAAATTTAGGCTTCCTATAATGAAATATATTTTGATAGAAAGGCTTGAAGGGATTTGAATAATTTTAACTTCCCATTAGTGTTTCTGATGATAATGAACAACTGGCATTGATGCTTGATAATGTCTGATTTAATTTCAATATGAAAAATGCCGTATGGTAAATTAACCTGCTTGATAAATTTTATTTGTCCGTCAGAATCCAGATGAACTTCACACGGGTTTGAGGTTAGATGGAGATACCGAGAGTGTTTGTGATGGACAGTTTCACCAAATAAGTCAAGAAAAAATCCCTACTGAAGTAGACTGGAGGACAAAGGGTGTCGTCACCAAAGTAAAAGACCAGAAAAGATGTGGCTCGTGCTGGGCATTCAGTGCTGTAAGTAATGTTATTGAAACCACAATATAGTAAACAATTTTTATGACATTTTTATTTTACGTGTACTGCTTAGTGACTTAATATTATGTTGCTAACAATTGTATTATTATATAAAACTTTTAACACCACGATTTAATTAATTTTTACAGACTGGGGCATTAGAAGGTCAACACGCTTTAAAAACCAAAAAACTAGTTTCACTGAGTGAGCAAGATCTGGTGGACTGTGAAAATATAGGTTGTGAGTCAGGTTATACTCCATGGGGTGCTTTTGAATACATATCAAAACATGGGATTGACAGTGAAGAATCGTACCCATACGAAGGGGTGGTAAGCGATACCTATTTGTGATATAAGAAGCTAATTTAAAGTATGTACATTAATTTATTTATGCACTGCTACGACCATTACTTCATATGTAATCTACTAGAAACTCTATTTATTGTTCATAGAGCCTCTGTTGTTGATAAATAAGAAACTCAAAAAAATTGATGAAGCCATCAAGTTGTCCACATTCTGTACCTATGATAGTATTAATTGATGGGAAAGTGAGAGATTTAGGCCTACATTCTTCTCGTGTTTCTTGGTGGTAAACAAATAAATACATTGCGAAGCAAAAGAACATCTGGTCCTCAATGGCCTGAGTGAATAACTGGAGATGATACATTTAAAAATAACAAAAAGCTTGTCTCTTAGCTACTTTACAATAGAATAACAACAAATACAATTTTATTTTAGTATTTTTTGTAAGATTTAGACTTGGTGAAACTAAAATTAAACGTTAATTTTATTTTTACTAACCTATGTAACATTTAACTTAATTTAAAGCCCCTAGTCCAAATGTGAGTTTTGAAATGACCTCTACCTTTGATCTTAGATACTAGTTATAGTGGTACCGTATGGGATTGTTTAATGAAGTTCCATTAATAAAAAAATCATATCTCAGTAATTGTGGTCAACTGATTATTTTGGAAAGCCAAAAGTCTGAAGAATTGTTAGTTGATGGGGTTTCGCAAGGCTCATTTTTGGGGCAGTTTTTATTTCTAATATGCATTAAATATTTTTGCCTTTCTATATAAAATCTTCACCTGTTGTAGGATGATACCACCTTTTTAACAGTTAATACTGATTTAAATGGACTTAAAAAGTCTTGCATTGACACAATGCACAGAGCAAGTAAGCCGTTTCATACACATGGTTTTACTCTAAGTATTTAAAAAATAAAAAAAACATATTTTTTACCTTAAAACCTTTTTAGTATTAATCGGCCTACGGTAAAAGATGACTTTGTTGACAGGGTCAAATTTTTAGGAGTATTTTTTGACAATCAGTTGACATGGGAACATCACATTGATTACATCACCACAAGGT
Organism: Neoaliturus tenellus; assembly: GCA_030545055.2. Classification (NCBI taxonomy): domain Eukaryota; kingdom Metazoa; phylum Arthropoda; class Insecta; order Hemiptera; family Cicadellidae; genus Neoaliturus; species Neoaliturus tenellus. The sequence continues at coordinate 94,815,714 of CM061535.1, forward strand.
TGTTAAGGGTTGTTCATTAATAAATAAAATTTTATTACTTCTTACTTACTTACTTTTCCACTGTAGTCTCGTAGACCCTCTTCCAGGGCATGAGACCAGTCATAATCCTAACTTATGCAGCAAAAGGAGCCTTGTCAAGTGGATAGGGGAAGGTCGGGTAGTATCGGACACTTAAGCTTTTTTTAGATTTTCTAATTAGTGATAAAAGAAATGATAATTTACTATGCAAAATATCAAAGTTTGAAATGTTATTTATACACACATTTAATATAATAATTATAGTATGAATGAATGTATCACTTTTCTACACTTTTTCTAAACCTTACTTTTAGGCCCATTTGATTTTTGGAGGGTAGTATCGGACAGGGTAAACTACAACTGCTTGTAGCTAAAATAAAAAAAAACTTGCAGCCTCAAAACACACTTTTATCATTACAAATTGTTTCAACACTATAAAAAACTTAACTATAAGTATAAAAAATTGGTTTTCACTATCCGTTTTTTTAGCTGATAACCTTAAGTCTAAATAAAGTAAATTGAGTTTCAAAGTCACAAAATTAAGATCATTTTGGCTCAAAACATAGTTGGTGTTTCCATTTAAAGTCTTTCCTTCTTTGCTTCGTGCCCAACACAAATATCATACACTTATAATAGAGACGGATGTCCTCAAGCTGAGCACAGTTTTCGGGAGGCCAACCCTTGCAATGTGAAAATTTTATCCAGTTTTATTGAAATGTCACATCACAAGTAATGCAATGTGTTTCAGACCTACTTCTCTCTTTAAACTGTAATTGCATTTTTGTAATTTTTTTTACATTTATGTCTTTTGCCTTTTTCAAAACTTTCTTATTTTCCTCCTTTGAAGGCCTTGGTCCAGTATTTATATTTTTAGGTCTACCTTTGTGCTTTTTATGTTGTTCATTTTCTCTTTTATGATGTTCGAAAACCTAAAAATAAATAATGGGAGTTAATAATTGATTACGTTAAGTTTTTTACAAATTTTTCAACAATTTACAACCTACCCATTCTGTCCGATACTACCCGACGCGAGCTTGTCCGATACTACCCGACGGACATGGTCCGCCATTTTGACTACCACTTCCATAATAACCAAACTAAAATAACAATTCACCTACAAAACATAGTAAAGCCTCTTTACTATCAAATAGTGGTGTTGAATCATAAAAGTATTTACTCAGTTTAGCACACTGATGTCTCAAACATACGTACGTGCACAGAAATTGTCACAAAAACAAAAATAAATGACACAGAGCAGACGTTTATTGAGGCACGAAACGCATAATGGCGCTCACATAGTCTTTCTCCTTGGTGCTTCTGCTGATGTCCTAGTCAGTGCTGTCTCTAGCGGCAAAAGCTAGAAACAGCGTTTGTCCGATACTACCCCCTGTCCGATACTAGCCGACTTTCCCCTATAAAGGCAATGGGCAGGAACTTAATGAGGAAAAAAAGACTAGGCAAATTTGATTGGAACAGGATTTTGGGTTAGTCTGGGACACTATAAAAACACGCTTCTTCTAACAGATGATTTTTTAACTGAGATTTAAATTTTTGAATGTCGTTGATTTCTCTCAAACTTGGGGGCAATTTTCAAAAAAGCTTTCGACCGATATAATCAGGTTTCTTCTCAAAAAGTGTAAGTCTATGTTGCACAGAAGGGTTTAAATGTCTATTTCTTGTATTGTAAAGATGATTGTGAGACTGAATGAGATTATTTTCTCTGACAAAACAAATTACTTCAAACATAAAGAGAGAGGGAACAGTCATAATTCTTAGGTCTACAAAATGTTGTCTACATGAGTCTTGAGGTCTAAGTCTTAGCATTGAACGAATTGCTCTCTTCTGAATTACAAAAATCCTGTTCAAGTTATGTTTACTAGAATTTCCCCAAAGTACAATGGAATATCTTATGTAGCTTTCAATTAAACTAAAATAGACAAGTTTTGATAATGGGAGATTATTCAAGAGTGCTATATTCCGAAGAACAAAAATGTTCCCAGACAAAATGTTTTGCAAGTTTACTCACATGTTCATTCCATGTGAGACCACCGTCCAACCTCACACCCAGGTAGTCCACTGTATCCGACTGATCAAGGAATTCATCATCCAGACAGACTAGAGGGGGTTCTAAACCTTCTCTCTCTAAAAGTCTCTTTTTCTGATCAGTTGAGAAAAAAACAAAATTGGTTTTACTTGGATTGATATTTAGGTTAATTAGGTTAGGTTAATTATTAATGGAACTTCATTAAACAATCCCATATGGTACCACTATAACTAGTATCTAAGATCAAAGGTAGAGGTCATTTCAAAACTCACATTTGGACTTGGGGCTTTAAATTAAGTTAAACATTACATAGGTTAGTAAAATTTCTAAAGTAAAATTTTCTACGTCTCACTTTATATATTCCAAAAAAAGCATATTCTGCCAAATTTGTTTAATAGATTAAAAAGAATAATTACTAAGCATCCAATTAGATATTATTGCAAAACCTGTTCAATTAATTTGAAATCCAAACTACTGTTAACCTTTACATTTATGACGTACCAGTATATGCAATAAGTAACATTCATTTTGTTTAAATAAAACCGTATCCATATTTAACACTCGTAGTAAAATAAAACCACAATTGATTTTCACAGATCAAGAAAAATTCTCAATAGCTACAATGTGATTTCTATAAAGTATTCAATAAACTGGAACGTTTAATTGCAAAATACCCTACTCATAAGTTTAGAAGATTTTTTATTGGCTGCTAAATTAATTCTCATTTTTATTCCCTTGATGAGTTCCTAAGTTGTAAAGGTGTTGAATATTAATTAGTCCATTGAAAATCAAAGTATTGGTCGTTTTTTCATTGAAATTGTTTAGATATATTATTGTTTGAATTATTAAAAATATGTTGTTATTTTATTTGTTCATAGTCCATACATTAATTATATTGTTTTTTGTATAATTTTTTTTAAAGACAATTTTGTGTTTTATGGATATTTGACCAGTGGCGGATCTAGAACATTAGTAAGGGGGGGGCTAACCGGGGGGTCTGCGCCCCCCCCCCCGATTGGCGGGCCAGACCGGCGGAAGGTTCGGGGGCCCTCCCCCGAGAAGTTTTTGAAATTTAAGTGTTAAAAATAGCAGTTTCAGGTCATTTCTTCACCCGATGCTTTTGAAAACAATACTAAATCGCCAATCAATTTTTATTACAAACAACAGTTTGGCCAATGTACCAACTTTCATTGCTCTTATTATCATTAATATTTAATGATAAGTACAATGCATACACTAACCTTAAAAATTTGGTTCGTTTTTATAGGCCTGTTGCTATCTAAATTTTCATTATCTTTATTTGGTATTGAAATGGTACACTCTCGTGTTAACACTTTTAACTTTAATATACCAAGTCGGTAATAAGTAGGTAGGTTAATATTTTAAAATGTTATTAAAATTTAACTTTAATATGCAGTACATTTCATCATGGATTAGCCACTAGATCACGTATAGGTTTTGGGTCATTTTGACCCATTATGTGTTTACAGTTACAATACATTAATCCCTCAATAGTAAAGTTGTCGTAGTGTTAAAATTAAATAGAGACACAGACTCCAACACGGACACGGTACCTACATTTCAATGAATAATAAACTGTATCAGTTAACTGACACATACTTTCTCCCAACAATATAAAAAAGCTGTTAAAAGCTTCAAACATAAATGTCTTGATGACTCAGTCGGATAGCTACCAGCTGAGCAGCGCGAGTTTGACCCTACGCGCGTCTGTGACTTTTAACAACGTACTGCGTTTACCGGTAAACGAAAAATTGAAGTTTCTCCGCAACCACTTGACATAGAGCAATAATTTTAAATACTGGATTATTTAGTTTATTGAGCTTGATTTAATGGGATAAGTAGAATTTATTTAAAAATAACAGCTATTTTGAAAATCCAAAAAAATTGATTTTTGAAACACTTATTACGCCATAACTTTTGAACGAGCATTTTCTCGGAGATGCGGGTGGTAACATTTTATTCACCATTTTAAGCTTAATAAACCACAAAATTTTAATCAAAATCGTTAGAGCCGTTTTTGAGAAATTTTGATTTTTCACGATTTTTGAGGGTTTTTGGGAGTAAAATACCCTTAAAAATCAAAAATTCTAAAAAATGAAAAAACGCTTGGAATTATCGTGCGTTTGGACCTCCATACCAAATTTCACCGAAATCGGACCATTAGGGCATCCTCTAGCTATGTTTACATCCTGACACACACACACACACACACACACACACAGACATCACACGAAAACCACTTTTTTGGACTCAGAGGGCACCAAAACGGATAAATTTACCAACAACTCAAATTTTAAAATTTTGACGAAACCAATAGGGCCTACTTTACCTTACCTTTATTGTAATGGCGACCTAACTCAATAGGTAGTTTAAAGCCAAGTATGAATGAAAGATGAGTGTAGGATGATTGTGGCGCGATCTTGTAGTCTTGTTATACTTTCTCAATATATACATTTATAGGGGGAAAGGGGGCTCCAAAATGGATATATACATCATCAAACTAATGCGAAGTGTTTTACGAAAACAATACTTTCTCCATATACTATGGTATAGGGGGAGAAAGTAAAAACTGGCCATTATGGTATAATAAAATCACGTGCGTCGGCACCAAGTGATGAGACTCGGCCTTTCAGACTGTTTTAATGTAGGACTACCGTTGCCAATGCTGCACTCTGGTTTATTTATTGTCGGATCAGATGTTCTAATTTTTTTTAACAGATTATTTCATTATTGTTACTATTTCAAGTTTTAAATTCAATTGCAACTCTAAAAAGTGCTTAGTTGTACTTTACTTTTATTTATATAAATATTTAAATATTTAAGCCTTCATTATTTCTTTTTTTAGTTTTGTACTTCATAACACCATTGTTAATTACCGTTAATTACGTTAATTAACAACGTAACGTTATGCAACGTGATTAAGCACGTAACGTTGTTACGTTAATTAACGTAATTAACGTAATGGTAGGGGAAAGAACTTAATTTTACTTACTAAGCTAACTTAACTAATTGTTATGTTATTCGAAGTACGCCCCTAAAAACACATCTATTGAAAGAAGACTATTTACTGAACATCGTGTGAAAATTACACGTATCTAAGTTTTACTGTTTTTTAGTTGGGCTTGGCTTAAAGTCAGCCATGTCACCGATGATCGTGGCGAACACATCTCCGCTGAAGGCTGTGACGCTGGGTTAGTTATAGCTGTCTAGTCGGTCTTATATGTATATGTATGACTTATCACTACCGTGTGATTTGTTTTGAGTTAGTGAAAGTATTTCTGACCTATATGTCAATAACAAACATAACCTAATCGTCGCAGCGCATTGTAAACTTGGCTGAGGCCTACTTGTAGCAGGCCCGGTGTCAGGCCGCGGGCGGAAATGCGTTCACCGCGATCATCGGTGACATTTCTAACTTTAAGGATGTACAACCGAAAAACAGTAAGACTTAAAAAAGTGAAATTTTACACAATGCTCAGTAAATAGTCTTCTTTCAATTTATGTGGTCTTTAATACTGCAGATCAAAATAACATAAAAAATAGCTGGCTTATGTCATATAACAATAGACAAGTACCCGAAAGAAGACTTTCCTGACGTGGAAACCTGTAAATATAGGCCTTATCATTTTTATCCCAGAACTGCTTTATTTGAAAAGTTTGAAGAAAATCGTTGGAGCCTTTCTCGATATCCGTGTATACATACATATAGACATAATACAAATATACCTCATCAATAATATTAGAGTATAGGCCCTAATAATATACTTTTTGTTAGTAGGGATCGAGTTCCAATATATATACTATAATTAGTTTATAAGTAGCCTATTTTTGCAAAAATTTATGATTGCTATTTGAATTAGTAATTATTTTAACAAATTTTAACTCCAGATGGTTTTTCTCCAGGTTCAAATTATCTACACGGTTCTGGCTTTGATAAAAACTTGAACGTCAATTTAGACTGCTTTTCGTCGTCCTTTATTTAATCAGATTATCGTTTTCTTTAGAATGAACCTCAGTCTTATTTTTCAGACATAACCTTCTTTAGAACTACTTTATTTATTATAATGAATCTTAATAATTAATTAAGTGATCTCGTTTGAATCAATAGGTTATCATCACAAAGGGTTTATTAGACATTACACATACAGCATTGCGTTTTGCTCTGCACTGTCTGTTGTTCTTGATTTCGTGTTGTGACAGGAAAAGTTAGCGCGGGCAATGCAACCAAACATTAAATACAACATCTAGTTGTAATTTTGATTCCCCTTCGCCTCCCTCCACCACTTCCACTTAGGCCCCTATTATACATCGCATCTTTCAAGGCACGTAAAATAAGTACATTGCACCAGATAGGAGCATTTATACCCGGCGCCTGACGGTCGTCTGTCGCGCGTCATCTAATAAGGTATACAGCGATTCGAGCGACACGCGGCGGGCGCAAGCCCTCGCGGCGTCGCTCGACGCGATGTAAAAGGGCCCTTAAACTTGAGGATGGAATACGTCACTCCCCATCTCCGCCTCGTAACTATACGAAGACTCGGCATACACACACAGAGGGACTCTGGAAGCCTCAGAATTGGTGCCCCACCGATTTAGATTGCGTACCAATAGAGACACTAAAATGACAGTGTCGTCTAGTTGAATTACCAGAAAAGGACATTATAATATCATTTTTAAGGACAAATATTTTTAGGGGTGATGTTTTTATTTCACAATGTGCATAATAGACACAAAGTAGTTTACATTGAAAAATATCGGGAAAACGTGCGCTGGTTTGCCGGCGCCCCATCACCCGGCCTGCGCCCGACACGGGCCGGCGCCCGCTCCGGGCCGTCGCGGCGCCCCACCTTGGCCCCCAAGGGGGGGGGGCTATAGCCCCCTTAGCCCCCCCCTTGGATCCGCCACTGTATTTGACCATTGTTTCACTCTCGATCTAATGAAGTTCACTGATGTATCTTTTCTCTAGTCTTTTTCTCTTATCTCTGGGCAGGTGTTTCTTTAACTGAAATAGCCTACATTTCATTACTGTTTTTGGTATCATTTAATCGATCTATTACACTGTATGAAACCAGTTTTGGATAAACATGTACTCGATCTGTTTGTTTTCAATAATCTATTTTAAAACTATTACTTTGCAGATCAACTCTCTCTGGAACTAAAGTCTATGTAAGGCTACCTGCTCATTTAGACTATTTATTTATTATATTGGTTTGTGCAATTACCAAAGAGTTTGTAATTTATAATTTTATTGCTTTTAGTTTGGCTTATAATCAAAGCAGTTATATAGTATAAGCATGTTTTTTTTTTAATTTTTTATTTGTGTTTGAACTGAGAATAAAGTTAATTTAATTTAATATTTTCAGGATGGGAAATGCCGGTTTAACCCCAAGTTCGTGGCTGCCACGGACAAGGGTTGTCGCCAGGTGCCGCCAGGGGACGAGGAAGCCCTCAAGAAGGCTGTGGCTACAGTGGGACCCATATCCGTAGGAGTTCACTGCCTTCCACATGAATGGATAGCCTATAAAAGCCGTTAGTAACAGATTTGAAAAATATTACTTAATAATTTCAACTTTATCATTACAATTTGAGTATAAACCTATTAGTCTATCAAAGTTATTGGGTTCTGGTTTTTTTTTAGACTATGAACAACTTTAGATGTGGCAATTAATTTATAAATTATCAATTAGTGTTGTTAACAATATATTATTGAGCATACAGTATACACTTATTCCCAGTCACGATGCTATACAAAGTATAGTATATACTCGCCTACGGCTCAATGGGGCACCATGCCCCCTAATTGGTTTCATCGCACTCGTTAATGATTTTCAATAGTGTAAAGTACTTTGGCTACGTCCCTCTGCCCACCTAGGTTGCCGCGAATTCATTTGTCTCAGGCATTAATCAAAATACCGATTTATTATCAAAATTTGTCTTATGGTTGGCTATAGATCCCCCAAAATGTAAAATGTTTAAGGTTATCTTTATTTTAAATATTTGTTTCTTAAAATAGACGTGTCTTCCATGTTACCACCTGTTTAAAAATTAAAGCTAAATGTAAGAGAACAGTAATAAAAAGAATAAAATAGTTCAATACACGAATGCAATTAAAAATTCCATTTAAAACGAAACAAAGACCTTTAAAATGGTTCAGCCCACCCTTCCTGAAAAATTCTTATTATTCCCAAGGGAAATTATCGATGTGGAGGGGTCTTAATCCATGTGTCATAATATGAAATAAGAACTATTAAAATAACACAATTGTTGTTAAAGAATTTTGAAAACTTTGAGAGTATGCCCCTTTTTAAGGGTGAAGGAAGTGAGATACAGCAAAATTGCATAGGACCAAATTTGTAGTGTCTGATTCCTGACCATGAATTTCCTTCAGATTTGATGTGGGACCTCTCGTTCAAAAGTTACAGGGAAAATAGAAAACCCTTACATATTAAGGTTACCGATGTCATCCCTTTTTATTTTTTTTGGGGGGGGGGGGTTAACATTTGTGGGATTTTTCCTTTGTATTGACCATACAAACTACGTGTGTACCAAATTTCAAGTTTCTAGCTCATTAGGAAGTCCTAAATACTTAAGTATGTACAAAATACTTTGTATACATGATCAGTCAGTCAGTCAGTTTCACATCGGGTTCTATAGTTATTATAGAAGATGCTTGTGTTCAATAACCACTTATTGTTTAATTTTTATTTAACATGATGGAATTGTGAAATTTCATATACAGTACGGCTTTTTCAAGAAACAGTGATAAAATGAAATAGAATCTTTGATATTTTTTTGACATTTCCACAGTGTCTTGTAAGTTTAACTAATTGACAGTTTTAGGTCCCTTTATAGAATATCACGAACTACTGGGCAAACGGGCATGTACTCTAACGCTTAAAGAAGATCCATCATGATTGATTATTTCAACAAGTATATCATTGCTCTTTTTATTTTCAGACGTGTACAAGTCGTCAGAGTGCTCTTCAGACCCCAATATGGCCAACCACGGGGTGCTGGTGGTGGGCTACGGGACCACGGAGGAAGGCGAGGACTACTGGCTAGTGAAGAACTCGTGGGGCACAACTTTTGGAGAAGAAGGCTACATCAAGATGGCCAGGAACAACAACAACATGTGTGGCATTGCTAACCTTGCCACCTACCCTGTAGTGTAAAACACGTCGGTTGCTCCTTTCACTTAGAATGGACAATTCTTACAAAAACAATTTTTGCATCATTCTGTAGTTCAATTCTTACAAAAACAATTATCACACATCTCTATAGTTGAGCTACTTTGGAATTTGTAGTGAAATTTAAATAAATTTAAATAAATAAGTAAACATATACCGTGTATCATATTTTCTGGAACCCCTAAATGTTTTACTAATGACACATAGTCAATAATGAATACACAGTTATATAAAAAATATATCTTTATTTGTTGTCCTTATTCGTTGTAGAACTTGATTTTCTTATTTTGCTTTAGGAGGTTATGGTTGCTTAAAGTCACAAAATTTAAATATTTTAATGTTTATTTTATTTTTATGATTTTCTGACACTTAAAGTGGCATTATATAAATGAATATTTTGTATTAACTTTATGCAATTTAGGATTGTATGTTATTGCATTGATAAAATGTCATTATTCATATTCATTATACAATACTCATTATCATAGTACAAATACTAGACACATTATATTCACCAAAGTTTCATCATTAAATAAATAATACCATATCATAAAATATCACTAAAATTCATTAATATATTTAATATTCAGGTTTTTATCAATAATACACCTTGAGGTTATTATTTCTAAAATATATAAATATGACGGGACCACGGAACTCCCCACCAGTTTTTAGTTGCTAAACAACCAATGAAACTCCACACAAGAGCCAGAAGCGGCCTCCATGACACTATGAAAGTCCGCACCTGCCACCCCGGTTAACCTTTCCACTTGTACCCTCATCACCGCTCCCTGTTGGTTCATAAAAGGCCCAAAGTTTGTCGTGGCCAACTGATGTTATTGGTTTGTTTAACTTAATACATTCTAGTAATCAGTTTCATTGTTTCTTCATAGAAAACTAAAATTTGTTTTCTCATAAATTACATTGCATATTTTATTGCAAGTCAAAAACTGTACGAACTTAGGACTACAGGACCTACGTATTTTCACAGATTAAATATCTCACACAAACATTTACATTATTACACATATTGTTTAGAATCAAGCTCTTTCCTGGAACTTAGACTATTTTTAAGTAAATAACTACAGCCTCAGTATGTTATATAGAAATTTAATACGAAAAACCACCCATTTCATTTCACTTGGTAGAAAACAGACTTTGAGGTATCTGATAAAATAATAACATTTCTTGAATCTGCTATGAAAAGTTAATGGGTCTGAAAAAACAAGTGGCCATGCGCGGTTTAAAATTGGGGAGTAGACCCGAGTGAACATCTGCTGAGCTGAATTTGGTCCCTCCGAGGAGCTACGTATGTCCAAGGAATGTCTAGGCTGTCAGTGGAGCTGAACCATGCCCTGAGCTGAGCTGAGAGTGGTGGTAAGAGAATTAGCTATAGAAAAGTAAAATAAATTGAGGGGTAAGACGGTGCTGTGGAGGGGATCCTACCTGTACCCACTGCAAAACCACCCTTTTAGAGAGTTTCATTCTGGCATTAATAACGCTTCGATGATTTTTGGCTATGATTTTGTTGCGGACTTTCATGGTCACCATTTATGATATTTAGAAGCTTATTGCACATTATATTTATAGTATAAAATACAAGTTCATGGCTAAATGGCTGACTTAGTTTGGCTTTAAAATTCCACTGTGTTGCATCTAGTTTGCATTTGGTAAGTTATCTACAAGGATCTCCTTGATTTGGTTACATTTTAACCAACACCATACCTGTTGCCTTCCTACTCCCGTAGACTATGGGCTGACATGAGATCCGTCCAATGTCAAATATATTTGTTGTTTGCCACCTCAACTTGTGACAAATAAACTTTGTAATTATATTTCTTGCGTAAGAGCTGTTTTGGAGGTTAGAATTTGCTATTCCACTCTTGTATAGGGACAGCCCCCCAAGAAGTCTTGAAAATTTTAAATGAAAGATTATAGGTTAATATATACATCAAACAAAATGTCTCAATTATAGTAGACTACAATGCCGCAGACTCGACTTTAAATTTATGACAGAGTCGGAACTGACAAGGAATCAAACTTTAGAGTTAAAAAAACCAATTGCTTCTAATTAGTGGTGTATTTGTTTAAACCAAAATTTTATTTAAAATGTTGTTTAAAGGAAGAATTTTGTCAGGAGCGCTACTATTTATTCAATTTGTGGATGATTAAAAAAAAAAAGCTGATTGTAACGACATAATCTAGAATTGGGAAAACAAGAACTCTTAATAGCTTCAACAATGAATTGTAAACCCCACCATACATTTATATGTATATATACTGGTACTGGTATTTATATATATATATATATATATATATATATATATATATATATATATATATATATATATATATATATATATATATATATATAAGTAGATAGTACTATGGGGTTCCTAGGACACTTTTGGAGACAATCAAAAATCAAACAAATTCCATAGTTTTTCAGTACAATTATGCAATATTTTTGCCACTTTTTGGCCAATTTTCAGCTTTTGTCAAATTGTCATAAAAAATATGCAATTTTAATGAAATTTTTAACAAATATGCCTAAATTTTCTACAAAATAAATTTTTTTTAAAAACAAGTAAAATTATCACATTTTATAAGTATTTTTTCAATAAAATTAATAGTCGACTTTTCATAAGGTAATTTAAAATTTTAGTAGTATTTTTTCAATAAATTTGACTAAAATAGTAATAATTTATTCTAATTAATTTCAGTAATATCATTTTTGATTATATTATATTCAAGTAATTTTTCAGATACAATAATAATATAACAATTTGTTTTACTAGTAGCTACTATATCATAATCAAAATCTGCATTAATAATAATATCATTTTTTGAACTTGAAATATTTGTTGGATTTTTTGTAGTATCAATTACATAAATTGGTCTATTATCTAGAAATTCTGTTGGACTATAATACATTTTACTACTAATATAATAAACTTTTTTGTAATCTTGATACATTTCATACATAATTCTAAATTTTTCATTGTTTATATCAAAATTTTCCAATTCATCAGGGTAATAATGACCATTTAGTTTTACTCTTATATTTTTTACATACATACTGTCAAATTTAGAAGTATCAAATAACTGATCATTTGTTCTTGATTTTTGAAATCCAATTATAATAAATTTTGGATTATAAATATTTCTATAGATATTTGTTATATCAAAACTTAAATTCTTTCCTGTAATATTTTTTTGTTCAATGCATTGCCAATGATTAAAATGAAAATTTACTTTTTCAAATTTGCTTAGTTCATTAATTAATTGAATTTTACTTGTTGTTTTGTATTCAATTATAGGAACTCTAATAAAAAATTCATCAATTGTTATTTTACCTTCAGTTGGTAATGTAGCATTATCATAAGATCCATCAGCCTTTTTAGTTTTCCATCTAAAAATTGCATCATTATCTTCTGATCTAATAAATGTTATATTAAAACCTCCTTTGTATATTGGAATATTTACATTTTCAAAAAATCCTAATCCAAAATGAGATAAATTACCAATTGCTTCAAATTTATTTTTAAAATTTGATTCAAAACCATTATTTATCTGATTTATTTCTGATTTTGAATAAGTTATAGTACCTTTAATTGTACTTAATAGACCAGGATATTCAATTTCATCAATCAATTTATTATGTTTTCTAACTTCAATTTTTGAAAATAAAAATGGAACAAAATTATCAATTAATTTTATATTAGCACCATTATCATATGCATTTCCATCAGATTTAGTCAATTTACCAGATATATAAAATTGAAATTTAGAAGTACAAAATCCATCTCCAAAATCTATATTAAATTCAGTTTTTTTATTAGGTTCATTTAAATGTAATTTAGATAATGGATAGAAATTTTTGTATTCAGCTCTTTCAATATCATTTACATATTTTTTGTAATCAGCCATTTATTAAGGATAAATTTTTTAAATCAAAAGCTTTTTTAAAACAAGTAAAATTTTTATAATTTTATGATGTCAAATTTTATAATTTTATGTATCAATTTCATTTTTACTTTTAAAATATTCAATTTCAGTAGCATGATCAAGTATAAATTTTGCTGATATTTTTTGATGTTCTAAAATTAATTCCCAATTTAATGTAAATGCATAATCATGAATGAAATATTCAGTTAAATCTTGATATTTACAAATCAAATCAATATAATCTTTTAATTGATAATTTATGAATTCAGTAATAAAATCTATAGTTAAATTTTGATGTTGAGCAATTTTTTGCCAATTTAATTTATTTTGAAACAATCTCATCATATTAATACTCAACTCATATTTTTCAGAAATATCATCCCAATCATCTTTGTTTAATTGATTTTGGTTTCTGATAATGAATAAATCAAATGAACTGTATAGAGCCATTTATTAGGGAGAAAATTTTGTAAAACAACTTTTCTTTGAATTACAAATACAACATTTTGATTTAATTACATTTATATTTTTCAATTTTATTATCTGAATATCTTTAGAATTAGTTTTTTGTTTACATTTAAGACAATAAATCAACTCCATTTATATAAAATAATTATTGTAATTTATCTATATCATCTTTAATTAGTATTATTTCAGCATTTAATTCTTTTATGGATTCATTGACTCCATCAAATAGAAATTTTAGTTCTTTTTCTAATTTTTCTTCTAAATTTTCAACATATTTTCCAATATTAATTAAAAAGTCTGTAATTTTATTTAAATCCTTTTTAGTTTCTGAATGATCATTACCAATTTTATTAATTGAATCTAAAACTTCATCTAATTCTGATTTTATTACAACATCATATTTATTTATACTTGGTTTAACATTAACAATTCTTTTACCATTAATACTTATATAATTTTTTGATAAACCAATAGCATTTACTAGATTTTCAGTCTTTTTTACATGACTTTTAAAACTTTTACTAAAATTATTAAAAAATATATTTAATTTAGAATTTATATAATCTTCTTTAATATTAATTGGATGTTTTTTCTGTCTTCCAAACAGATCAAATATATTTTGTGAATCCATATTTATTAAGGATTAATTTATTTATTATATTATCAAATTTTTTATTATTATTTAATTCATTTAATATAAAAATACATAAATGACCACAAATTGGTGGATCATTATAATTTTGAATTTGATTATCATTATAAAATATATTATCTTTTCCTAAATATTTAACTAATTCTATTGGTGGTTTATTAACTATATTTCCATATGAATCAAAATAATATTTAATTTTATCTTTTTTATAATAACAAACCCAATGAGTTCCATTTCCATCAAATGAATCTAAATTTATAATTCCACATTCAAATTTATTAACTTCATTAGGTAATATATCTATCATAAATACACCTCTAAAATATTTTATATTTTTACACAATTTTTCTAATTCACCTAATGTTAGTGGTTCAAAATTTTTTTATAATTTTGTTTCATATATTTTAATGTTTTTTTATCTAAACCAGATCCTTCTACATTTTTTAATTCATGATCTAACCAATCAACAAAATTTCTAAATTTAGGAATTATAGATTCTTTTACTACTTTTGCTCCCTTTCTAACATTTGGTGTATAATTTTTAACTATAGGTATATTATCAGCAAAATCTAAAATTTCTTTTAGTAATCCACCATTTTTTATTTCTTTTAATTGATTATATGAAAATTCAAATCTTAATCCTTTATTTAATTTTTTATGTTTATTTAGTTTATTAATTTGCCTTTTAGATAATAATATAATATCTTTTCCATTTTCATTAAATTGATCAATATTAAATTGAATTATAACTGATTTTTTATTTTTAAATGCTAATTTTATTTTTGATTTTTGATTATCTGTCAAGTTTATATTTGTTTTTTCCATTTATTAAGAAAAAAATTTATAGTTTTTTATAATATAGATTAATATAATTAATTTTATTAAAATTTTAATCCTACTTCTAAACCCATACCAAATTTTCTTTTCATCCACATAGCACCTGATGTTGGTAATGCAATTAATCTTTCACCAATTCTATGATCATTTGATGTTACTATATCCCATGCTTTATCTTGTAAAATTTTATCAGCTATTTCATTTCTAGATTTTGTATCTTTATGATCTCTATAAAATAAATCATGTTCTTTAGCAGCTTTATCTAAATCATTTATTCCAGGATCACCTCTTTTTACTCTTTTATTTAATTTAGTTCCAGGCCCTAGATATTGATAACCAGGTACATGTAATTCAAAAGGTAAATTATTTATAACATTATTTAAAATACCTGATCCATCTTTTAATAATGGTGATTAAATATTTGCCAAAATTCTTTTTAAATACTTAATTCCTTCAGGTTTTTCAATTAATTCATCTAATTTATTTGATATAAAGTCTTTAATTGCTTTCTTTTCATTTAAAAAATTATTATTGCCAGCTTTTTCTTGTGCATATATATAATTAATAATATTATCTAATTTATTTAAATCATCTATAAATCTATATTCAATTTTATTTTCTGTATATTGTCTGATTCCTGAACCTTCAATTTCACCTTTTAATTCCCAAATATGTTTAATTAAATTAATATATTTATCACCTTTACTAGATTTTGGTTTCTTACTATTTGGATCATTATTTTTATAAATTGAATTAGTTTCCCATAAAATTTTTGAATAATTATTTAAATCATCTTGTGTATATAAATTATTATCTGGTTTCTTTTCATAAGTTAACAATCTCCATAATCCATGTGTTCCATTATATTTTTTATCATCAATTATTAAATCATCATTATCAATTACAGTTATTTTATCACCAATCATAAATGATTTTTTATGTTTATTCCAATATAAACCAAATTTATCATCTTTTGTTCTTGGTAAATATTTTTGTGCTAATGGACCAATAATTTTATCTAATGTTTGAGGTGAAATTAAATTTGGGTCAATAAATGTCGATTCTTCTTGAATTATTGGTTGTCTGATTGGTCTAAATGGAGTACTTGAAAATAAATTTAGTTCTTCAGTTTCTGGTATTGATATATTGGCAAAATTATTAACAATAGGTACCAATTCCATAAGGTTTTTATTTTCATTTAAGACTTCACCAATTTTATTTTCAACTTTACCAATTGCTGATGTTATAGGTTCATATGCTTTTTGTTTAATTTTTTCATAATTATCTTCAATTTTAATTTGATTTTTAAATTCTTTTATTAATTTTTTCTCAATATCATCTAATTTTTTAGCTTCATTAACAGATATTTTATCCATTTATTACAAAGAAAAATTTAGGTTCAAAACAAATCATGTTAACATAAACACAAATCATATTAACACAAAACACAAATTATGTTAACACAAACACAAATTATGTTAACATAAAAACAAATCATGTTAACACAAAACACAAATCATGTTAACACAAAACACAAATCATGTTAACACAAACACAAATCATGTTAACATAAACACCAATTATGTTAAACACAATTTATTTTACTTTATTTCTGTAATTTTCATTAAATATATAAATACTAATGAAATAAATAATACTAATAAAATAAATATTCTATCAATTATTGAATCAAACATACAACAAGCCATTATCATTATTTAATATCAGAAAAATTTTTCATATATTTTCCATCATTTGATTTTTTTCAATAAATTAATAGTTAAAAATCCATAGTCTTCTTTCCAACAATCATTACAAATAGTTTTAAATTTATCAAATTTCATATCTGATCCAACAAAATTATTATATATTTTTTTCATATAATGTTCATTTTGTTTAAAGATGCATAACATATTTAAATTATTTCTAATTAATTGCATATCAACTTTTGAATAACATTGTGATAAATAAATACATGATATATTTTTATGTCTACCCATTATAAAATATTCTTTAATTTTATCTTGTTTTTCTAAAATACAATCATCAAAAACTACTAATGAATTTGGTTTACATTTATTTAGTGGAATCATATCATCACATGAAAAATAAGAAATTTGTTTATTAATATTTGATTCTATATTTTTAAATCTTTTTTGTAATAATTTATAAGATGGTTGTTCTAATGATTTACTAAAAATATATAAATTTGAATATGGAATTAATCTTTTGTAAATAAAATTTAATAATAATGTAGTTTTACCAGATCCACTTGTTCCTATAATTAATAATCTAATAGGTTGATCATTTTTATTATTTTTATCATATGATTCTAATTTTATATTATCTTTGTTTTCAAAAAATTTCTCCATTTAAATAAGATGAAATTATTTAAAATAATTGGTCATTCATCCAAACTAGAATTAAGATTAGAACATCCAATACATTTAGATGGAAAATATAGTATTGGTTTAAGTGGATTTTATTCAGATAATTTTATATCAAATATACCAAATGATTATAAAAACTGTTATGGATATTCTATTAAAGATGAAGATGATAAAATTATAGATCAATATTTTGATATAAATAAAGGAAATTATACAATTGAAGAAATAAAAAATATTTTTATTAATAGTTTAAAAGAATTTAAAAAGAAAATTAATAAATTTGATGAAAATGATTTTATACTGAAAAATGATGGACCATATATTATAATAAAATCTCCTGTTAAAATTATAGTAAAAACAATTATAATTGATTTATTAGGATTAGATGATAAAATGATTGAACCAAATGTATTAACAAAAGGAATAAAACTACCAAAAATTAGACCTTTTGATGTTATTGAAATACATTGTAATTTAGTTGATCCTAGTTTTGAAAATCATAAAGATCATTCACATTTACATAAAGAATCAGAAATTCTATATTCATTTTATCCAAATGTTGAATATGGATCAAAAATTAGTGAAAAACCAAATGAAATTGATTATATTCCTTTAAAAAATATAAATAAAATTCAAAATATTGTAATATCTATTCAAGATAGTGATGGAAATCAAATAAATAATGAAAATATTAAAAGTATTGTATATTTAAGATTAAAACAAAATTTGTAATATAAAATTTATCTACATAAATAATAAAAACAATAATTTATTTAATTAACAATAATTTTATATTTAATAATAAATTAATTGTATTTAATAAACAAAATAAACCTTGGTTTAAAAGAAAAGATATTTGTTATATTTTAAAATATAAAAATTCTAGAAAAGTTTTAATTGATAATGTAAAAGAAAAATATATAAAACTTAAAATATATCAAGTGTAACCAACAGTTACATTTACATAATAATGATAAATTAATTTACATAAAAATTATAGGTGTCACAAATTATGACACCCTAGAAATTGATGTACAAACATGTTTTTCAGATGCCCTAAAACAGGGCGTCAATAAAATAGATAATAAAACAAAGTTTATTAATGAATCTGGTTTATATTTATTAATTTTAAAATAAAAAAAGTAGAAAACAATAAGGATAGATTAAAATTTATAGATATTTTTAGAGGGGACAATTTGTCCCCCCTATCATATAATGAAAAACATACAAAACTTATTAAAATTAGGTAGGACCCAAAATGGGTCCCATATAAATTAGAATATTTATTTTAAAATTTTTTAAAGGAGGTAACCTTATTATACAATAAAAACTTAAGGGTAACAAAATGTTACCCTTCTTAAACATTCAAAAATATTCATAAATATAATAAATTATATACAAATTTGAGACCCATCTTAAAGACGGGTCTTACTTATAATGATAATAAAGTAAAATTTATAGATATTTTTATGTTAGATATTCAATAAATTATTGAATATATTTAAATTTATTAAAGAAAATATTTAAAAATATACATAAAATTATAGTATAAATTCAATATCATATGGTTATAAATTATTAATATAATTTTGATCATTTTCTTTAAAACTTTCTTTAACATAATTTTTTATTATATTTATAAATGGTTCTATTATAAAATTAAACTTATAATGTTATACAAAATAATTTTTATATTTAAAAAGATATATTAAAAATTTATTTGATATTTTAGTTTTAAATAAATATAATTTTATATCAAAATCATTATTTATGAATTCTTTTGGAACAATTAAAATTTCCATTTATTTATAATTATTTTTATACCCCCAAGGTAATGTATCAATTTTATTTTCACAAATAAATCTTTTGTCATCTCTATTACTTAAAGCTAATTTATTTATTGTAATTGTATATAGTTCATGTTTAAAACTTCTAATACAAGTCATTTCTCTATATTGTTCTTGATCATCAAATAAACATTTCTTAAAATCATCCATATGTAATGTTTTATCAACAACACTTTTCTTAATACCTTTACATTTTACAGGATTTTTATTATTAAATTCATAACTATATAATTTTGATCTTAAACCACAATATTCTTCTAATATTTCACCATTTAACTCATCTTTAAATTTACCAATTATTTTTTTATTCTTTTCACTATAGCTTTCATGTTCTTTCTTATAATCACTTGTATCAAATTCATTAATATTTTCTTTAATAATTTTATATGGATCCTTTTTAAATTCTATAAAATAACTGTCTGTATCCATATATAATAACCTTATATTTGGATCAAACTTCTTTAATTTTTCATAATAAAATTGATACATATGTAATTTTGATAAATCAAGTACTGAAAATCCTATATAGATTGGTTTATCAAACTTAACCTTTTCTTTTATCATATGTGAAGCAATACAGTCTTTATCAAATATACTAAATGTTTTAAAATTAGGTTTTTTTGCTTGTTTTAATGAAAACTTTTCATCACCTAATTTAATATCACATCTATTTCTAACATTTTCCATAGTTTTTCCAAAAACACTATTATTCATCAATTTAAAAAAGTCTTTTTCAAAATCTGATGTTGATTTGGATCTTAATTTGGTATTTAATTCAATATATTTTTTCATATAATCATCTTGATCAAATGCTATAACTCTATTAACTTTCTTTAATTTTAATCCTTTTTGTAGATAATATTTTAAGTTTCTTGAATGAATAACATAATCTTTTTTATCAAATAATGTTGTGCAAAGCTTATTATTATAATGTTCAGGTGCTAATGGTAAATCTTTATGGTCATCATGTAATTCAATAGGATATTCTAAATCAACATCTAATATATATCCATATTCAGCATTTTCATCTAATTCTAATATTGTTTCTTCCCATTCATTTAATGTATATGTATTAGGATTCATCCATGTTATATCTTTATAAGGTAATTTTTGACTTAAAGCCCATCCATATAGATTATTTGCATCTATATATAACATATAATTTTCAGGTTTTGTTTTATCATAATTTTTTGTATATTCATTGTTTGCTTTACAATATCTAGTTATACATTGTGAAATACCACCTCTAATACCTTTTTCAATCATTAAATACATATTATAATCACTTATTAATTCTAGTTTAATTTTTGTTAATTTTAACATAGAATCCCAAGCTAATGATGGTGATGTTAGATAATGTGCTGGATCTAATTGATAATTTTTCAAACAAACAGATCTAAAATTTTCAAATATATCAGCTAATAATAATACATCCTGAATATTATACAAATCTGAATAATTACCTAATGTTTTTATTTTTAATTTATTCCAAACTTTTATATAATGTTTATAATCATCATCACTTATATTTTCATTAGTTAAACAACTATAAAATTGATCTTTTTCTAATATTTTATCATAGTTTAATTTTTCAACATTATCAATAAATTCATATGGAAATATACCTTTAGAAGTTAATATTTTTAAAGTTTCATCATCATATTCAATTATATCATTTTCTTTTATAAATTTCTTTATATGCTTAAATTCTTTAAGATTTTTAGCTAATTTTTCAATTGATGTAGCCATAAATCTAAATGTATCTACAAATGAGAATTTTATAAATTTTCTAGGTTTATCACCTTCAAATTCATAACCATAACCAGAATTTACTGAATAGTTTATATATTTTTCATCTGTATTAGCTAACAAATCAATTTTACCATATTTTTTGGCTAATTCTTTTATAAACAAATGTGTATCATAATTTGAACTATTATGACAGAATATAGGAATACTTTGAGGGAATTTTAGAT
Organism: Neoaliturus tenellus; assembly: GCA_030545055.2. Classification (NCBI taxonomy): domain Eukaryota; kingdom Metazoa; phylum Arthropoda; class Insecta; order Hemiptera; family Cicadellidae; genus Neoaliturus; species Neoaliturus tenellus. The sequence continues at coordinate 94,837,102 of CM061535.1, forward strand.
TTAAATTACAATTTAAATGTGCAGCACCCCTAAATTTTCCTGTTAAATGGCAATGATCTCTTACTTTTATTCTTTTATCATCATCAAAACCACTATTTTCACAAATATGACAAATATTAGTTTTTTGATAATTAATTTCTTCTTCATTAGTTAAATTCATAGGCTTTTTATTTTTCGAATTATATTTTTTAGCTATATATTTTGAAATTTCATCTAAATATTCAAATAATTTATTTGGTACATTTATTAATTCTTCTTCATTTTTTGCTCTATAACAAATAGGTTTATACATTTTATTAGTTACTCTAGATACTAAATAGATTGTAAATCCATATGGTATATGTTTTTGAATTTTATTTGTATATGAGCAATTTGGATTATTTTTACAATTATCAATCTTTTCTAATATACTTTCAAAATCCATATAAATTACATATGGATGTTCAAACTTTTTGTAATAGTTTTTAAAACTTACTTTTTGACCAGGAAATGGCATTATAGGTCTACAAGGTTCTAATGATTTACATATTTCTAAATGATTATTCAAGTCTTTATTTTTGTAGAAATGAGTCAAACATCTTCTACAAATATATTTTTTTGTTTTATGTTTTGATAATTGAGAATATACCAATTTATTTAAATCTGTTATTAATATATAATGACAATTATTACCAATTTTATAATATAATAAATCAATTTCTAATTTTACATTATAATATTCAGATATTTGTAATGGCACTATTTTTTCATCTTCATCAATTCTATAAATATTTATTGACATTGATGGATAGTTATATTTAGAGTCAAACGATCTTTTTTCAAATAATTTAATATCTTTTAATGTTATTGGATAATCAAAACCTTTAAAAATATCATCATTTATATATTTTTGATATTGTTTAACTCTTTCAGCATGTTCATTTGGTTTATCAATAGCACATCTAATTGCATAAATAAAACAATATTCATCTTTATTTTTAAAATTTACACAACATTTTTTATTCTTAATTTCATTTGGTAATTCTATATATGATCCAGCATTTAATGAATTATTTTTAGATAATTTTAGATTTAATTCAACACATCTTTTTAATGACCAACCAGAGCCTTTTGATGGTTGATTTAGTTGTTCTCTAACTATTAATTTCTTAAATTGATCATCAATAAAATCATCTACATTTAAAATATCTGAACTTTTTATGCAAAAATACATATTACTATTTTGAATATCACCATTTATTAATTTTCTTTCATATTCACATTCTAAAGCCATCTGTCCTTTAATATTTTTAAATTTTTGTTTTTCTATCAATTTTTTATTTCATTTCTTTGAGTTACTAAATAATCATTAATATCTAAATCATCATTTGAATTTGTTAAAATATAATCTTGAAAATATCCTTTTAATGACGAAGCTTCTTGAATATTTATTATATTTTCTTTTGGAATTGGTCTATTTTTAAAATAATCATTTAATAATCCAATTAATTCTCTTCTAGTTTTATTAACAATTTTAATACTATTTTTAATTGCTAAATTTTGAATATATTTTAATGATCTATATTCTAAATTATTTGGATTTTCTTTAATTTTGTTTAATCTTTTAATTAGTTCATCTCTAGATAAATTTTCATAATTTCTGACAGATAATTTTTTTTGCAATTTCATTTAATTTTTCAATATTAAATAATGAATAATTTGTAAGATCAAATGTTTCTTTAATATTTGTTAATTCATCTAAAGTTTTATTTTTATAATTATATATATTATTATTTTTACACCAATGTTTTAATTCAAATATTTTATTATCATATTTTTGTTTATTTAATAAATGTTTAGTTGAGTTATAATGTCTATCATAATTTTTATATAATATATTTTTATTACAGTAAGGACAATTAATATTTTTATTTGTTCGTTCCATTTATTAGAAATAATTTTTACTTAGAAATAAAACTCTTAAAAATATGAGAAGTTTTTCCACTTTTTTCTAGGTAATTTATAGTTTAAATTGTATTTTTTCAATCAATAATCAACTTTTCACAAGTTAATTTAAGTTTTCTAGAGTATTTTTTCAATAAAATCAATAGTCAACTTTTCACAAGTTAATTTAAATTTTCTAGAGTATTTTTTCAATAAAATCAATAGTTGTATTTTCATAAGTCAATTTAAGTTTTCTATAGTATTTTTTCAATAAAATTTAAACTTTTTTAAAACAAGTAAAATTATTATTTTTATCATATTTTTTAATTTTCTAGTTTTGTTATATTTTTGTCATGAATTTTAGTTTCTAAATGTCTTAAATAATTATTAGTCCATTTAATATTTCTTCCACATTCACAAAATTGTGGTTTTAAAAACATTTCTCTAATACATTGTATACAAATTGCATTTTTTCTATCTTTACTATAATGATAATTATTAAAATTTGAAATATCTTTAATTTCTTTACATTTATGACATTGTTTTTCATTTAATTCAATAACTTTAATATTATCATATAATTTTTTATAATACAAATCCTTACATTCTTTACAATAATGATATAACCCATCTTTAGTATTTTTATCTTTATAAAATTTAGATATATCTTTATATAATTTACACCTTAAACTTTTCTTTTCCATTTATATAAAATAAAATTTACAAATTGGTTTTTTTCAATTCATATTCATAAAAATTTCCAATAATATCTTCATTATTTTGATCTTTTATACTATATGTAACTGGATTTGTATTATTAATTTTAGAAATTATAAATATTTCTCTAGACCAATTATTTTTATATTTATTAGAAAATGTTGATTTTTTATTTCCAATTCTAACTCTATCATTTATTTTAAATTTTGATTTGGTTATTGTTTTTGGTGGTTTATATTTAAAAACAGTATCTAATAAATCCTTTTCATTATTTTTATTTACTTCAATTGGTTTCATTTTAATTGTTGAATGATATGAGTTATTATATTCTTTAACAATTTTTGGTAAAATATTTATCCATCTATAATTTTTATTAATTTCAAACTGTATTTTCATTTTTTCATTTTGTGTTCTATTATACCTTTCTATTATACTTGATTTTTCTTCATTTTCTGTATGATACAATTTAATATTATATTTATTTAATATTTCTTTAAATTCTTTATTGATAAATTCTAATCCTTTATCTGTATGTAAAAGATTAGGTGATTTATGATTAATTTTAATTGCATCCTTAATTATTTCTTCAAATGCTCTAGAAACTGTTTTTCCATCTTTTTTCTTTAATGGTTTTGACCAAACATATTTTGAAAAAGTATCTATCACATTTAACATATATTTATAACCATCATTTTCTTTTTCATAATTTTTCATTATAATTAAATCTGCTGCCCATAAATCATCAATACCTAATGTAATTATTTTTCTTTTTAGAAATTTCTTTCTAATTGGAGCATGAATTTCATTTGCTTCAATTATTTGTTCATTTTTAGTTAATTCTTTTTTAATTATAGGTTTAACTTCTTTTTTCAAAATTTTACTTTTATTTGTTTTACAAATTGAACATTTAGTAGCAATTCTACATAATCCATTTTTCATTTCAACGATTTGTGGATTAATATTTTTAGTTTTTTTCTTACATTTGTGACAATGAATTGGTTCATTCATTTATGTATAATTTTTTTTAAATAAATGGATATGTGTTATAGATGTCATAATCAAACTAATTTTACTATTATTGGAAATTGTGTAGGATGTAATATATGTAAAAGAATTATTTATGAAAAAAAGATTAAGAGAAAAAGTAATAAGAATAAACATCTTAAACATATTTTAAGAGAATTTAACCATTTTCAACCATATAAAACACAACAATTAATTAATGAATTATATATTTTATGTATTTCCAATCATTTTGAAATAACACCTAAGAATATAAAATTATTTTTAAAACAAAGGAATTGTACAAATTGGATATTTTACTATCAATTTTTAAACAAAATATACAATATTGATTTTGAATTGAATAATGAAGATAAAGAAAAAATTACACTATTTTTTAATAAATATTTATGTTTTAAGAAAAGTAATATATCATACAAAAAATTAGTACCTATGATTTTTAAATACTTAAATATGGATTTTTGTATAAAACCTAATTATGATAATGACTTTTTAACATATCTATCACAAACAAGTTTGTGATATTTTTTCCTATATAAATGGATCTGCTAGAAGAAATTAATAATGTTGGAGAATTAAGATTTAAAGAATATAAACCATTAAAAAGTTTAAATTTAAATGAAAAATATAAAATTGAAAAATTTGAAAGAATTAAAGATAAATATGGATATACAATTATTGTTGAATTAGAAAAATGTAAAGTACATTTACCAAAAAGATTTACTAATGTAATTGATGATAAATCAATTAAAGAATTAAATAAAAAAGATTTACATTTAATTGTCACTGATATTAAGACTTTTGATGATAAAGAAACTGCTTTAGTTAAATTTGAATAATTATTACAATATTATTGATACTAAACCTTAATTTTACTTGTTTAAAAAAAATTCAAATTTTATTGAAAAAATACTATTAAAATTTTAAATTACCTTATGAAAAGTCGACTATTAATTTTATTGAAAAAATACTTATAAAATGTGATAATTTTACTTGTTTTTAAAAAAATTTTATTTTGTAGATAATTTTAGGCATATTTGTTAAAAATTTCATTAAAATTGAATATTTTTTATGACAATTTGACAAAAGCTGAAAATTGGCCAAAAAGTGGCAAAAATATTGCATAATTGTACTGAAAAACTATGGAATTTGTTTGATTTTTGATTGTCTCCAAAAGTGTCCTAGGAACCCCATAGTACTATCTACTTATATATATATATATATATATATAAATTTTAATGACTATTATTTTTGGTCTCTGGGCACCTCAAAACGAAAAAGTAACATGGTCCCCAGCTTAGGTCTCACCATGAGACCTGCGGTAATAGCTTATTCCTATGGGAAATTCACTAACGTAAGAAAATGATATGTGGTGGAAGCCTCTCTGGTGATAAGGAATATGGCACCCAGGCGGGAAGTTGTGCCCGTAAATCCGAAACCAAAATCTGATCCATCCTCCAGCCTTGAGTGAGTGGCTTTCAACCAAACCCACCCTGGCGCCCTAGATGTAAAGGGATATTAAGAATGCCTGCTTTAAGGTGGTCTTTTCTTTTCTTTTCTTTTTGATTTATTGGCTCCGTCCACAAGGGTTAACCCTTGTGGTGGCTCCCCCAACCCTCACGGGAGATCCGTACCTGCCGTGAGCCTCAACCGGACCAGTCTTGCGACTAAGGGAGTTATGGAACAAGTGCCCCAAATCACATTGAGGGGGATTAGACCCCCACAAAACCCGGAATTCACCAGGCCTGTGGTACTCAACCGGCGGTGAGCCCAAATTGACCATCCGCTGTGAGTGACAGTGGCAGCACTATCCATGCTACTTCTCAACTTTCGTCTGTGAGCAATGCCCCCAGATGAGGCTGGAGGGGCCCCCACAGCCGAAGCTGTGTGCCGAGCATACCGACAACCTCTGCCCCCTCGAGTCCAACCCAATATCCGGACTGGCCGAAGCCAGGGGCTTGAACCGGATCCCGAGGTCCCCATTTTAGGTTTTACTTGGGTCATGGGTGGTTCCCAAGCGGAATAACTAGGTCACTGGAAACCCGGATGCCAAAGGCGCCGGCTACACTGCAACCGCGCCCGAAGGTCACGGAAGCCCCAGATCCCCGACATCCTGACTCATTTCCTCCCTTTTGGGGGGAGCTGGAGTGAGACACCCAGTAAGCGCGCGATTGACACAAGGCCACCTCCGCCAGGGCTCGGAACAGCCGAAGCTGCCCTCCTTCAGTTAATAAAGGGAGCCACGCCCGTTAGTCCAGCTCGGTGCTTTGAGCTGGTATTGGGTAGTGGACATCCCAGTTCTAGGGGTGCAGGCCCTGAAGTACAACATACACCCCACTTTAAGGTGGTCTCCATGAGACCAACTCCAAAGGGGGAAGTTTTTCTGGGAAAAAAAATGCTCCAACAGGCGGGCGTTTGCCGTGCTTCTCTAGGTTCGCCCTTAAGGAATCTCATAAAAATGTTGAAGGGGAACAATGCCTGGAAAGGCGTGTGTTAAGTGGGTATGTAAAAGGCGAGTCCCACATAAAGTCCATAAATAGAATTCCCACCTCCTCCTCACAATAAAAAAAAATAATAGGAATTATGTTTAATATTGAATATTGCCAACAAAACCAGCATATAAATAAAATGCTATAACCCTTAAAAAGGAAAATACCGAACCTAATTAGCTAATGAAGTTTATAACAGAGTAAAAACTAAAACAGTTCAAAAACTAGAACCTTAGTTGAGCATTAATCTGTTTTGTAACATTTTGTAAATAAATTAATTGAATAAGCTAAGGAACTACAGTATCACACACATTAACAGGCATTAAAACTACTTCTTTTCTATTCAGGGACCAACAATTCGTCCGAATGTTACTCGGAGCACCCAGCATGGTTGACCATGTAGAGCTGGTGGGAGGTTATAGAACCACCGACAAGGTGAGGACTGCTTAGCTGGTGAAGAAATCACAGGGCGAATAACACGTCGTCTGACGTAACATAACACTTGTAAATAGATATTAGGCCTACTTTAAAAAGTAATAAAAATTTAATATTTTCTAGGTTTTATTTAAGATTTTTTGTTGATTTCGTCAAATAATTTTTATGATTTTTTTGTATCATTGTTATATACACAACTTGCATTTAACCCGTAAAATTATATCCAAGTGGCATTAATTATATTAAATTGAGATACAACTTTATACAATGATTGTATAGAATTCCTCTGAGTTTTAGAAAGTTGAAATCAAGTTTATAAGAGCAAGTGACTAAATTAACTACTAACAGATTCCTCACATATGAAAAAAGCAAACATAATAAACAACGTTAAATCTTGTTTATATCGTTTAATCTCTAAAGATATAACAAAACTGAATAAAGCGTAGAAATGAATCAGCTTATTTGGCATTTCAGTTTGAATTACCTCGACAATTAGAGTTGGGTAATCAAGCCTGTTTATTGAACCATTGTGTCTTATCAGGTGACTAACTTTATCAAGACTTTGATTGGTTTGCATTATATCACCAACTTGTATGGAAATCTCCTACTGGTAATGGTAAACACTTTTGGTAGAACTGTATGAAATCTTTAAAAAATTCGTTTTGAAAATAGTCTGGTAGTCAGAGTAGGATCCTTCCTGACAGGTAACTTGTCTCACCGGTATAGTTTCCTTTTAGACGGATTTCGTAACTGATCATCTAAACTAAAATAACTTAACCCAATATTATAATTTTTTAAATGTTATTATGGAGAAAGGTTCCTGAAGAGATAATTTACCTTCCAGAAAGCCTCCCGCCTTAACTACCAGAGTATTTTCAACAAGAATACTCCTGGCAATAGTTCAAATTCAAATTCGCCCAGGAATACGGTATTTACTTCTCTATTTCTGGATTTGAAACTAAACAACAATGCTACACTTAAGGATAAAAAATATGTGCCAATTTGCGACCAACTTGATTTTAGAAACTACAGTAGAGCCACTTGAACTTGAAAGTACACTTTGAAGTACAACGCATACCCCGACTTGCATTTGGCTTGTGTGCATATCAGACTTGATCAGTTTTTTTTACGAAAAATAAAAGCTCTAAGGTGTTTTTCTGCTGGCTCTCAAACATACTGAAAGAATTGGAATGTTAACCATACTTGGCATATACATTTTACAAATAAAAATAGTAGCTTACTTCAAAATTAACAAAATCATACCTAGCTTTAGTCATTCATATCATAGGCTATAACACCAGATTTACTTATTCATGACAACATAGTCTATACTAACTTTGAGAAGAAATCTGTCGACTGTACTCGGGAAACAAAATTTTTTTGAAATATACTATGAATAATTACTTTTAGATTAAACTTAAATATTTCTTATAAAACAAACCTTTTGTCGCCTTCAAGATATCCATGTTATTAACCTTAATGTAAGTTAATTTTATTAACTTTGCGAGTGACCCGCCTGAAGCCCCGACCCTACTCTTTATGTAAAACCAATCCACATTTTTTGATAAGCTAATTAGTCATAACTTTTTACATCAATAATATACTACGTAGAACCGTGGAAGCTGCAATTATACGATATACTTAACTTACGACACTAATAGAGAGTTACACCTAGTCTTAGGCAAAATATTTATTAATTTATCTGTGACCTAATAAAATCTTAATTTACTACTGTATTCATTTATTAAGTTAAAAATTTTATATGCTAAACGTTTGCCCTGTAACATCTCCTAGTTCCTTTCAGAAACGTAATTTCAGCGTTTGTATTGGGTGGAGGGATGGTTTTTTTTAAAAATATATTTTGACTCCAATGAGACATCCTTCCCCTTACTATTCTGCTTTAACAAGTGCAGGTCATAAAAATAAGCTTAATTCAAGTTATAAATTTAATTTTGTTATATTTTTATTGTAAAATTTGAATTCTTTACAATTTTCCCAAATTATTTGGGGGGGGGGGGCAACTGCCCCCCTTACACCCCCCAAATGACGCCTCTATGGTTCCCCTTTGAAATTGATCAACATCAACATAACAGTAAGCAATGTATGTATAAGACCTTACAGAGAAGGTGTGTAATGTATATATTAAACGTGATCTTAAGGCCAAGAATGGCGTGGGATCATGGTAAAAGAATTAAAATAAAACAGCGATGTAAAAGAGTTTTTTTATTGAAATAAGGTGCCACAAGGATTATTATAAAATAATTATTTTTTTAGAATTACATTATTAAGATATCTAAATAGTTAATCTCACAAAGTTAGTTTTCAAAACATTAAAACTATCAAATGTAGAAAGAAAAACATGATTTCTGTATTATATTTGAAAAACATGATTAATATTTTAATATTTGCATCTAGGCTTAGTAAAATGTAATGCAATAAGTATATTTTACAAAAATATAATAATAATAATATTTTTATTTCTCCAAACATATTTAAAACATGTACGAAACATAACATTTTCTGAAAATCTTGAGAAAGGAAGGATAAACAACAAATTGTCTACAGAAAATACAGGAAATTAATAAACCTTTTGTACATCTATATATTTAAAAATCATAAAACAAAATAATCTATATATAGTATAAAAAACTCACTGAAAATAATATATTGTTTGGAAAAATCTAGGGCCTCTGAGGCAAAGCCTGTTAGAGGTTCCTTATCAGTTTCATTCATAAAAACTAATAAACACCCTAATAGACTGTTGTATTTACAAATTTATCACTTCACTTTTCCCTTTCAGTTCTTAAATAAAACCAAATTAAAAAAATAAATTAATATCTCCTTGTTTGTATTAATTTAATTGTATGAAAAAATACATGAAATAACGCTTCTTCACAAAAAAACATAGAACTACTGACAAATTATGTTTAAATTTTCAGCAAAAAATCAATGTTATCACATTCAAACAACCATTTGCGAAGTTTTTTTATTGAAAACTGCTGAATTCATTGAATCCTTTATTTCACCAGGTATTTGGTTGTATAGTCGTGGTGCTAAAAATAAAAAGTGTTTGGTAAAAAAAGAATTATTAGGATGTGGTACTTGAATATTTACAGCATTTCTGAGTCTACTTCTATAGCTATTCCTATTCGGTAAAGAATTACCACTTCTTAAATAAAGAAGTTTTAGCACCTTATAGATGAACATGTATTTTAAAGGAAGAATATTTAATCTAACAAACAATGGAAATCATGGTTCTGTTCTAGATTTCTTTAAAATTACTTTGACAAAATCTTTTTGTAATTTGTTTGACATTTACATCGTATGTACTACCCTAGAAAGAAAGAGCATAATCTATTTTAGAATGAACAACAGAAAAATAAGGCATTCGCAAAATCGCTTCAGGAATACACAAATCTCTCAAAAAATAAAAAATTCTTAATGTGCTATTCAATTTTTTTTTAGATTAAAAATATGTTGTGTCCAATTCAATTCTTGGTCTAAAACTAATCCTAAATATTTTATGTTTGTTACTTTACTTACAATAGCACATTGTGCAGCACAACTTGTATTGTTTTCAAGGCAGTTTACACATTTATACATTATTTGATTTTGGAACTCTATATCACTTCTGAGACAAAAATTTACAAACTTTGTTTTTACGGACTCAGCAGCATACTATTACAAAATTACAAGTGAACCACCACTGAAGTGCCATAGATCATGGTTCATATCCCTTTCTATTTCATTCCAATTATCTCTGCAATAGCTTAAGGCTGTATTGTCTCCAAAGGATGTTACATTAAAAAAAAAAAAAAAAAATAGAAGTGCATAAATCATTGATATATATTAAAAATAAGACACTTCCAAGCACTGAGCCCTGGGGGACGCCATGTTGAATTTCTTTCTTTTCACTTAAAATTGAATTAAAACACTGCCTTCTCCCCTTCAAATAACTTTCAAACCATTTTAAAGGAAGACCCCTCACCCCACAGTTATTTAATTTTTGTAAAAGAGTTTTATGATTTACTGAATCAAATGTTTTTTTAATATCTAAAAACATATCCCACTTACTTTTTTCCTGTCATTTAAACCGTTAACTACATCACCCAAAAAATTTAGAAGAGCGTCTTCTGTACTATTACCCTCCCTGAACCCAAACTGCTTGTTACTGAAAAAATTTGATTTTTCAAGAAACATTAATAATCTTTTCTTCATTAATTTCTCAATTATCTTAGAGAACACCGGAAGCAGAGATATTGGTCTGAAATTACTTAAATTATTTTTATTACCAGACTTGTATACCGGATCATACGGGTTCGCAAACTCATAAAAATGATTCCTGCTAATTCATCATTTAGCACCGGACAAAAATACATGGAATTTTTTGCAGCTGCAGACTTGAATAAATTCTTTAAGTGAAAATCCAAGAACAAATCATTAACATAATTTTTTATATATAACTTATCTACAACACTTAAGAAATAATCATTAAACTCATTACATATAGTTTTAAGATCAGTTATTTTGACACCTTCAATTTCTACACAGCTTATGTCACCCTTTTTTTCCATTTTGCCCGGTAACATTTTTATTTCATTCCATAATGATTTAGAATTCCCCTTAGCATTCTCAAATATTTTAGAGTACATAATATGCTTGCTTTGCAAATTTAATTTCCCCTTGAACCTTATCTTTGTACCTTACTTAATAATTTGAAAGTGTTTCATTGTTTGGATGACATTTGACTTTGATTTGATTTAATTTGTTTGAATTTAATTTGATTTTGAATAACTTATTTTAAATCCTAATTCGCAAGGATAACAAGTTAGTAATCCATGGTTTTAACTTTTTATAAACTGGCATAGTTTTAAGACTAACTTTAGAATTGTCAACCATCTGATTTAATTTTGAGTAAAAAAAATCAAATGCGAGAGATGCATCCGTTTGTTGATAAACTTCCACCCAGTCTGCCGAGTCCAGAAGGGCACTCAGCTTATCGAAATCAATGGCTGGAGCAACGTTCAGGTGACTCAGACTCGTTCCCCTTATCGCTCACTCTCCCGATTTTATTAGAACCATGATAAGTTAACAGGAATCAACAGTTTAATTTATTATTATAAAGTAGGCTGTCTTAGTGACGAAGTGAATTAAAATGTTAAAGTTTTTTTGTATTTTTATCGAGAAACTGTCTAAGGAGCACGGCGTCCCCCTCTGAAGAAGACAATGTACAAGATTATCATTTCGTGGAGGAGGGCGTGGAGGACGAGGGGTGCATCAACGTTGCGATGCACTCGAACTGCGATGTACATTGGCAAGGTTATCACAAACACCCTCGCCAAGTTTACCAACAATACAATGACCAGACCCAAGCAAAAATCTGGAACACAAACAACAGCGTAACACTCCAAGTATAGCAAAAGATAAATAAAAATGAGGTAAAAAGATGGAAACGCAGAAAGACAGAAAGTAAAGAGAAAACATAAAACAGTAAGGAGAATATGTCAAATAGCCATTAAACAGCTGTAACATTTTTCAACCATTTTTATTTTAAATTATTCATATAGGGTTAAATGCTTATTAAATAGTAATAACTTGAATAGACGTAACATTACATGTTTTTAACGATTTCCAAAATGCATGACACATTTTTTATCAAATGGTTTACACTAATAAAATCCTACATTCCCGAAATGTGGGTGTAGTAAGCAAATATAAGATAATCAATATCTAGGGAAGAACATAAAAACCTAAAAAGTTATGTGGGTACATAAGAAACATAAAGGGTTTTGTTGATTTCCCTAAGGAATGTCATGAGAAACAATTTTAGAATATCTTATTCTCAACCAATTGATTTAAGTCGGAAATAAAAAAAACTAGTTTAGTTTTTTACCTCTTTCTAATTAAATCAATAAAAATTGGTATTTATTTAACTGTGGTAAAAATTCCCAAACCACAAAATACATTTTTGAAACCCCATAAAAACTCGTTACTATAAGCAGATCATACAGGTTCACAAACTCATAAAATATGATCTGGTCCTGCTGATTTTCATAAAAATAAGAAGTCCCTTTCATAAGCTATTAGTACCAACGCCACTTATATTTCAAATTGAACGGGTGTTTTTCGCTTATTGGGACATCAAAATGAAAAAGTATCATGGTCTCAGGCTTAGGTCTTATCATGACCATAATTGTAACAGTGTGTTTTCCCTGTAAGGAAATTGGCTTAAAAGACAATGCATTTCAAAATAACTAACAGAATTGCAATTTTTAATAAAAATTAAAGTATTTGTTAAATAGTAATGATGGGTAAATTAAAATATTGCTTACAGTAACATATCAACACTCCTAGCGAATTTACCCAAAGAAAATTTGCTATTACGGAAGTGCAAGAATCGTAAGGCCTAAGGCCAGTTCCATTATCCCTCTTTGTTTTGAGGACCCCAAAAGCCGGGACACGCAGTTTTTTAATTCATATATATATATATAGACCTATATAAAGTTGTACATACAAATTGAATAGTTTGCAATCCAAAATGTTTGTACCATGGGAACGGACTTTTAATAGATGGTTATACAAAGGCTCAAAAGTGAGACTTTCGTATGTTTTGTACACAATTTGGGGGTTTTCATTGTACAAATACATATTTTTCTCCACTCGGAATTCTTTTATTGCAAAATCTCTGTTTAATGTTTTTGTTCGATTTTACATTTAATTTATGTTCAATTGTAACCAATACCGTAAATAAGAATTGTAACTAATAAATATTATAATTATTAATTGACATCGGTTTTTGAGGAATGTAAAAGCGTCACATGCAACCGCAACTACGAGTCAGTTATTGACAATGCAACAATCACTTGGGCTGAACTCAGAGGTAGGCACCGAACGCACTGCAGACTGCAGACTAGACAGTGATAAGATAACGACCCATTTCGCTGAACAATACCTGACTAGTCCAGTACAGTCCACGAATCAATTTTTGTTTTGTTCTACGAATGGTTTTGTTCACTCACTTAGAACCATGATGGACTATTTTAAAAAATACTATGAAATTTTGAATTGTAATTTTCTTGGGTAAATTTATTCTATTTGATTTGATTTACTATTATTGAGCTTAATTAAAACCCTTTCAGTGCTATGTAACGATATATCGTTGATCGTCTCTTTCCGAGAAATGCTAAGCAACGATATATAGTTGATCGTCTTTTTGCCGAGAAATGCTAAACAACGATATATCGTGCGTCGCCCTTCATCCGAAAAGTGCGAATCACCGATATATCGTTGCACCGCCGATATCGATATGGCAGCCTTAAACTGGAATATCGGTTGTCTCGATTGTTATTTCCAAATACCGATGATTTCGTTCGTTTCTCCATACGATCGAGATACAAAATATCGTTGTCTAGCACTTTTGGGTGTTTTTTTATCTCAATGCGCTCGCCTCCCCCCTTTGGGCCGCCTTTGCATTTTCGGAAGTTATATGAATAATTCACCAGCACTTTTCAAAAGTTATGTAATATTTTTAGTAGACCCTACTGAAAGGGTCAATGGAAGGGTTATCAGGCGTCAGGGGTTTAGGGCCTGTCCGGTGTCCGGTTCGGGGTTGCTACTTGTTCTGGGTTTTTAAGTTTTTGCCAAAATGATCAATTTCGTCTGAAAATTTACTACAAAAAAAACAGTGTTAACAGGAATCAAGAGTTTAATTTGTTATTGTCAAGTATCTTAGTGACGAAGTGAATTAAAATGTTTTATTTTCCAAGCAGGCAGTTTGAAATGGCGTTCTGGGTTGGCACGGTCATTTTTTTTAGGAGTGATTGTATTTAATTTTAACTTTTTCTAAAATTTTTGGGCTTCAGAGAGAATATTTAGTGATTGAAAGAAAACATAATCAGAATATGATGATATTCCTTTAATCCTGGGAAGTAGGATTATCCAGCGACATAGCCTATATTTATTTTGAATTCTCTGTATGAATTTGATGATAATCAAGCTCTTCCTGTTCATTCGATTAATGATTACTAAAACTGGTTCTGTTTCATCGTCTTGCTTGGTAAAAATTATGTTATTGTTTTTAATTTGTTGAAACATAATGTCTCTTATTCTGTTTCCTGAATTCAGTAGAGGGTGGGGAGGGAGTCGGGTAACCGTTGTTCTGTTAGTGAGTCATTTCGTAGGTCTACGGTCTACTACAAAAATATCCTGGGTTGGTCTAAAAAATACATGGGAACCCTAGTTAATGAGCTATACAGCAATTATACTGATTGTTCACAAAGTCTTGCCCTAATTTCATTACTTTTTGTTACGGACACCATCATAGCCTCGCACACATCTTACATTTCCTGTTTTCAAGAGAATTGAATCTAGTTTTTTTTCTTAATAACCTAAACTCAGCTGATTTAAAACAATGTAGTTTACTTATAACACACCACAAAAAACGAATCGTGATAACCAAACTAAATTACCAACGTGACGTTTCTGGATTTCTTAATGTTCTCTGATTTGCCAAAGATTTGATAATTCTTCACTAGTTCCTAACAACTCTATAAGAAAAAATAATAAATGCAGTGACGTACATTACTGAGGAAATGTTCATTTAAACCAGAAAATTGTTGTTAATAAAAAATCTGGAGCCTTCCCCTAGCTAAAAAGTTACCTAGGAGATTTACAGGAAACCCAAGGAGCAAACAGAAGTGTATTGAGTTTGTGCGTGTTGTAAAAAACTTTAAAAATCACTTTTTAAAACTGAAAATAAAACTTTATCTTGCCACCAATTTTTTTCATAACATTCAGATTTTTTATCAGCGCAAGACTTTATAAACACCCGATGTTTAAATTATAATTTTAAGAATGAATATTCTTTTTATATAGCTTTACTAGCCGATCACCGTCATGCTTTGCAATGCCAACCTGAAAATTGGTTTGATTGTTTCCATAACATCAGCTTAAAGAGAGTTTTAAACCCTAGCATTGGTACGTTTATGACTGTCCTGAGGCTAAGCCCTGAAGGCCATACAAAAACTAATGGCTTATAACCCTTCTCCATGAAATTTTCCGTATATGTACTGAGTTTATTGCAAACGGTCCAGTGGTTTCCGAGTCCATTGATCACAAATATACAATTAAATATAAGCACACATACATCCTTTTTTATAAATATAGATATAATGCATACGATATGATGTATACATTGTATGCATATATACGAAATATAATGCTTTGACGAGGGTTTATACTCTTTTAATTTCATAATTTTAATAGTTCATATGAGAAAGTTATTCTCCAAAACTTAAAAAATATCAAATATAGATCATAAAAGAAAAAAATCATGATTTTTATCATATTTTAAAAACATGATTCATTGTTATTCTTGCGTCAAGACTTAGAATAATGTAATACAATAAGTATTTTCATGATAAACTACAAGTCTAAGGAGCACGGAATCCCATTGAATTTTATTTTCAATTTATACACTTGGACTTTAAAAAATGTATTAGTAAAATAAAAAAGGCCGTATCTGTATAAAACGGTCACTTGAATATGATCCTTCTTTTTCTGATATCTTTGTTTGTTAGGAGTCTTTAAGAGAGGATCTGTTGGAAGAGAATCAGAATGAGAAGATCCGAAACCGGCGACCCAGTAAAGAATTTCTGTACTTCTTTAATGCAAGTAGGCTAGCTAAAATCATATGAAATTCCCTATACTTTCTGTGCTCTCCAAGCGTTTTTACCTTTAATCGGTAGAGTATCACAGATTCATTTGCAATTGTTTAAACATATTATAGTTTGTCAAAAATATCTATTTTTTATAACCACGATCAGGAAATTTGGATTACTGTCAAACATTTTCTACATCATAAGTAGTAAAATAATTAAAAATATAAGTGATTTAGAAGTATCTTTATCTTTAATTTAGGATCTTCAAAAGTCCCTACCAATCTTTCATTTTTTGAGATAACTGAGGCAAAGACAACGTTTTGTTAAAGTGGTCACAAACAATTGCTTTTTAGTAGCGTTCTCCAAGTCCACCGATGTAGTGGAAAGCTTTTGAACGGAAGTCTAAAGCTCTAACCACTAGACTAGAAGACCCTAAACTTTGAGGGCTGCTCCAATTTAACAACGAGTAACATCTCAAATAATAGTGAAAATTAGATATCTCAAAACTCATTTGGAAGTGGTGATCGTTTTTTAAATTTCTTAAATTGATTTTACAATTGATATGCTCCTATTTTAAATTGGTGTTTTGTCGTTAAAATGTGTGGGCTTACCGCACTATCAATTATAGTTTAAAGAAAAGTCAAATGACGTTTGTACTTATGAGTGTGAAGAGGTGCCTTGGCTCAAGCTCAGGTTGGTC
This sequence comes from Neoaliturus tenellus, assembly GCA_030545055.2. Lineage (NCBI taxonomy): Eukaryota > Metazoa > Arthropoda > Insecta > Hemiptera > Cicadellidae > Neoaliturus > Neoaliturus tenellus. The sequence continues at coordinate 94,854,048 of CM061535.1, forward strand.
CTGGGGTCCCGGCTGGGGTTCCATCTGGGGCTGGTCGAGTTGCTCTGGTTGCAGCTCTGGCTCGAGCTCCGGCTGGGGTTCCATCTGGGTCTGGTCGAGTTGCCCTGGTTGCAGCTCTGGCTCGAGCTCCGGCTGGGGTTCCATCTGGGTCTGGTCGAGTTGCCCTGGTTGCAGCTCTGGCTCGGGCTCCGGCTGGGGTTCCATCTGGGGCTGGTCGAGTTGCTCTGGTTGCAGCTCTGGCTCGAGCTCCGGCTGGGGTTCCATCTGGGTCTGGTCGAGTTGCCCTGGTTGCAGCTCTGGCTCGGGCTCCGGCTGGGGTTCCATCTGGGGCTGGTCGAGTTGAACTGGTTGCAGCTCTGGCTCGAGCTTCGGCTGGGGTTCCATCTGGGGCTGGTTTAGTTGCCCTGGTTGGAGCTCTGGCTCGAGCTCCGGCTGGGGTTCCATCTGGGGCTGGTCTAGTTGCCCTGGTTGCAGCTCTGGCTGGAGCTCTTGATGGAACATTGGCTTCTTGGCACAGTCAGTTGGTTTCTCCTGGTGTCCTTTCATTTCGATGTCTTCAGAGAGATAGTAACTAGAGTTTCTAAACGACTATGATGGTGATCTCCGACGGTGGATGCTGATCTGCAGACGGTGGATGCTGATCTGCAGACGGTGGTTGCTGATCTGTGACGCCTGATCTGCTGGAGAACTGGAGGCAGGCGGTGTCAGTGTCTCACTGAGCGGCGGCCACAGCCTCGCGTACAGCCGCCCCCTCCCCATGGCATGAGTCAGCTGCGCAGTCAAGTCAATATGAAAAAATAATATTTTAACCTGAATACCAACTATGATTAATTGAATATTACCACTTTAATAATTCAAATGTTTGTACCATTACTTGGCATGTGTTTGTATTTAGTTTGTTTGGATAATAATAAATAACAATTAAAATAGGCCTAGCTCAAAAATTCTGGTAATTGACGTCATAGAAAATCTTTGATAAATTTTAATACGAGCATTGGTATTTCACAGCTAAGTGGTATTTCAAAAACTAAAGTACGTAAAGTGAAATGCCTCCGTGCTCAAAAATGAAATCACTTATTCTGTAAATGTAGCAATTACTGTCACGGATCTACACTTCAACTGTTTTTAAACACTTCAGCTCTCTGATAGAAATAAATTTATGTAATACAGGTTTTATCTACATGTTGTGTTTATTAAATGTTATATTTTATTTTAATTTTTAATTTAAATTTAATACATAACAGTTTTGTACCAAATAATTTCAAGCTCATTTATTATAAAAAAATATACCTTTATCCAATAATACCTTTATCCAAATGACGGTAGCCAAAGGCCGCCTGTGCATTAAGTAAGAAGCTAGTGCTTTAAGTTTGCAAGCAGTGTTTCTCAAACTTTTTTTTGCCACGTACCACCACATGCCTTTTTCATTTTTGGGACACCAAAAAATACCTACCCCATCCCACCCCTTAGAGATATACAGTCAGAGAGAGCCAAAGATACAGTATTGTCTTCTGTTAATATCGTCGCCTAAGAAACAACACCGCCTAAGTGACAAATTGCAATCTTTTCAGGAGAGCAAAAAAAAAAAAAAAAAAAAAAAAAAAACTCGCTAGGGTAATTTCTAACAAATATTGCTCTCTGTGACGTAGCAAAGTAACTCGATTTTCCATAGTAATATTTAAAAATTTTCCGAATTTCGAGGTATGAGGGACCTAATATAACTATTCAACTAAACACTTACCAATTTTAAAGAAAACGGCTTCCGAAACAGGGGAATCAAATACCATGTCTTGCATTAAAAGCCATATGGTTAACATTGCCGACTGCGCAACAATGGGCTACTGGCCCAGGGGTGAAAATGACTCTTAATGCACAATAGATGGGCTTTTCGAATCTAGTTAGACTACTAATTGACATATGAATCCTTTTTTATGAGCTGTGTTTAATAGTTATAATTTTAATATTTTCAACGCATAACTAAAAAACAGTGGTTAGGTTTTAATTGTTTTCCTTTTTAAGGTTTATGTGGTTAAAGTTCAAAGTAACACTTCACAATTAGGCTAACTCAGTTTCAACAGCATAGGCCTAAGCCATAATTTGAAAAAATATTGTACACGTCTTTTCTAAAGTCAAACATGTTTTACGGCAGTCTTTTGATAATCCTTGGTAGAACTATTTCCTTGTTCTAACTATAAAACTGCCACCATTCCACTTATGTCTTAACGGTCGGTTAAGTATTTTAAGTGGTGGATTTTGGCCGGTTAACTTCAACGTAGTTTTAACTGAGATTTGCTTGTTGTAACAGTAACAGTAAACAGTTTTTACTAATATCATATGGAAAATTAACGTATACAATATAAACGAAGTTGAAGCAGCTGTTTTTTTTACTCTGGGGTTTCTAAATGGTGTATCAACATTTTTCAAGAATCGGTCAACAAGCCTACTTTGGATAACTCACCGTTAAGACCAGTTTAACTCTCATTTAGTGTTAACGGACGGTTAAGCTAAACCTCCGTTAAAAAGTTTGGTGCAATCCGCCTTAAAGGTAAATCTTGAACTTATTATAATTCAAGTTTAGACGAGTACTGGACACACAATCATTATTCGTAAGTATAAATGTGCTCGAAAAATGGGAGTCTTAAAATAATTTACTTTTCTTGGTTGGTATGAAATTGCTTTAGCCTAGGGTAAGATGATGCTATCTATTAGAGTCTCTCAAACTAATTAGTTTGAGCACTTAGGAAACGCGTTGTAACGCAAAACCTGTATGTATACAGAATCAAATCTGTACACATTGGCAGAAGTAAGCTGACTAAAACAGCAGTCGGTATCACGTTGATCTTTTTTTAATTGTTTGTGTATTTAATTTGTATTTCTTCCTTTGTCTCTCTCGTACCACCGTTTGAGAAACGCTGGTGTAAGAGATTCAAGAATTTATTTTACTGTGGCTACTACATCCAAGTAGTCATATGCACATAAAACATGTTTCAATTTTTCTAATTTGATGTAGTCTTCATGTTTGTTTTACAATGCTCAAATTTAAAATCAACCTCTTCTGACGCCATAACATTTTGCTGAAGTTGCGACATATTCCATTAGATTTATTTTGAGCACAAACTTTTATACGTCCATTCAAACTTTTTAAATTTTGCTTATCACTCAGTTGTCACAAATATTTAATCGAAGTATAAATTATGTACTTTTCACCACACATTGTCATTATCTTGATTTTATAATAAAATATGTCATTTGTTATAGCAAGGATAAATTTAGTTTTTAAGATCCTTATTCGGATCGTATTAGAGTTTTATGTAAAATATCTTTTTCCTACCACTGCATGGAAATAATCGCATTGCCACACCTGTAACCCCTATGCAAAACAGTTCATTTCCGGTTTCCGTTTCTTTCCCGCTCTAGAGCGGCAATGATTCTTTACCGCACGCTAAATCAAACAGCAATTTTAAATCAGCTGTTATTACAAACCATGCTACAGCTGTTATTCATTGTTGTCGTTTAGTAATTTCTTATTTTTTAGATTTACGTTATGTTTGATAGTTAACATTGTGTTCCAACAGAAACAAATAAAAAATAATCTAAATGACATTTTGTATACAATAAAACATGTAATATGTAACAATTATGTTGGTAGGAAAAATCTTGTGTGTATTACGAGAGCAAATAGTCATTGCCGCTCTCGAATTGTTTGGCCGCACTCAGCTGACGCTTCGTGCGGCCATCTACAATTCTCGAGTGGCAATGACGTACTTTAAGCTATTATTACACAAATAGCTATAGTGGTGACCCTTAATTTTATCAACCCCCCATTTTATTTATCTCTATTCATTATGGTAATTTTAGTTAAATTCTGCTGGTTGAGGTCGAGTTAGGTTTTTCGTGGTGGGATATTTTAAATCGAGTTCTTTCGTAAAATATTTTTTATTGTATACTTCTCATGGTTGTAATTTTAAAGAAAGAAATGATTTTTCTATTATTCACATCACCAAAGAAAATAATAAATATCTTAAGTTTTAATTTCGTGGCAGCTTATAAGTATCCTCCTCGAAAACATCTATATTCAAAAATGTAATTTATAATTATACTCATGTGGCAATCGTGCGATATAAAATAAGCTTAATCAAATAAGAGACTCTTAACTAATCACATTTAATCACCTTAAAACAGTTCAAACTTATTACAATAAATAATATTATTTATTCCATCCCCAGCGAGAATGTTTGACCAAGCAACAAGGTTAGTCTAAGTATAATACAGGATAGCCCGCCTTTGGTTTGTAAGCGATCAGTTCTACAGGAACGAGTTAAACGCCTTAATCGACATTGATCAGGCATTTAACGATAGGCATACTCGTAAGCATTTAATTATCAAAATTATCATATAAGTCTTTTTTAAAAGGTTGAGTTGCCTTTAAATCTGAAGGTTACCTATTCAATATAGAATACAGCTGTGAGGACACCCGAGGACGATGGACTGCTCGACTTATCAAGCAGGTCTAATCATGGGTGGAACGGCGGCATGGGAGGTGGACTACTGCCTGACCCAATTCTTGACAGGTCACGGCTATTTTCGTTCATACCCAGTGATGTAAAACGCCCTGGCGTTTAAATCTCGGGGCAAATGCCCAGGGCATTTGCCCAAATAACCGCCCAAAATCCATAAGTGCCGGGCGTTTATCCAGTTAAAGGCTAATAAACCTGATTAATGGAAATTAAATTGAACACTACTCTTCTAGTCAACTTTTTAAACCTCTACATTAGATATTTACATAATAGCCTATATTAAAAAAAATAATTACTTGTATAATTTTAATTATATTGGTAGGAAGTCAGTACTAGAGAGTCAACACTTTTCTTTTGTCAACAAGAGGAAATAATTTAGACGGAAAATAACTTCATAGGTTTATTTTTATTTTAAAAATCTGGCTAATGTAATAGAATTAATTTACATTTGTTTATTACACACAATGAATCAGTCTTAACTTAACGGTTGTAAGGTTGTAATTTGGTTCCGGTTGGGTTTGTGGCAAATTGCTTAGAATGCAAAGCCCTTTAAAATGATGTATCATATGATGTAGGCCAATGCAGTTTCCCACAAGACTTTCTTTAGAGACGTCCCTAGTGGAGGTCGTCAGGAAAACTGCAATAGGCTACGTCATATGATACATCATTTTAAAGTACTCTGCATTCTGAGCAATTTGCCACAAACCCGACCTCTAAAGGTAGAGTGGATTGGGAGTTATTGCATTTTTTTGTTTTCAGCAATATGATTTTAAATTTTAATACAAAGTTTGATCACCTGCTATTTTTTACTCGGTCATTCTTTTGAGATCGGGTTTGTGACTTGTTCTCCAGTCCCAAAGACCTTTAATTTGATGTACATATTGACATATGCTTACATTTAAGATTTTCTTCTTACTCCTTGTGGACCGTCCCCCCTTCGAGACCAAGGACACTTAGTACTTTAGGAAGTAGTCTTAGTCACTCAAAATCAATATGCAACGTTTTAGTTTTGTTACTTAAATACTTTTAAAAATATTAAATCGTCTCCAGACTTTTTTTCCACCCTGTATATGAATAAAAATAATTTTATAGGTGCCTTTTTATGTTAGGAAATTTACATAGTGGTTAAAAGCACTTGTTTTACTAACAAAACCTTAATACTTAACTTTAAATTTAATTAATTAGTCATTATAAATTTATCTTATGCACATATTTATGAATTACAGAGTAGAAACCTGCTTAATCAGTAAATAAGATTTTATATAACAATTTAGAAAAATATTTATTTAAAATACCACACTGAAAATATTACAGGTTTTATTGTATTGCGCCTTAAACTGAACTTTTTATAAACGCCCAGTTTTTGGGCGCTTAAAATTGCTTTGGGCAAATGCCCGGGCAAATGCCCATTTATAAACGACCCGCCCACTGGGCATTTGCCCGGCCCACATCACTATTCATACCTGAACCGGATGGGCAAGACCGGTTCACCGGACTGCAGTTATTGCCCGGGCGTTCCCGACGATGCGGAACACACATTCTTCCGCTGCCCCCATTGGGAAGGGCCCGCCTGGAGGCCACACAAATTGTTGGTGCATTTTCGGTGGACTCGGTCTGCCAAAAGATCTTGGAGTGTGCCGTGGCAAAATTTTGAAGACGAAAATTCATTGGATTTTCTTACTGTATTTGCCTCACGTCACAGTGCACTGGCCGTCGGTCTTGCCGAGGCCGTTTGCTTTCCAATTCTGTTTCTTTCAAGCCTGGCGGAAGTGCCAGTTCTTTTGGTCCAGATGTTCTGGAAAGTTCTCGAAACTTTCCTCGTGTTCTGTGGCTTCCGGCGAAGCTGAAATTTTTCATGAAAAGAGGTTTTTTCGTTCACTTTGGGATCTGTTTTGCTGAGGACAGTTTCAGAGCCATCCTTTAGTGATGGCATACTTCTAAGAAGTAATTCACGGGGCCCATGGATGACGGTCACGCTGCCCACTGAACACTTGACCCGATGACTGCTGCACCACTCGGCATGGAACCAAACTGCCTGCTGTCCTAGGCCTACACCTGCAGGTGCCCATGATCACCCACGCCGGATGACACTGCCGCCCAGGCTATGACCACCGTAGGCCTATTTCACCTTGGGGTCACCTACACCTTCTGGCTCCACCGCCCAGACTACCCCGGTAGGCCTAACCTCTGGGCTCCTTCTACGGCTGAGGTCAGTGTTAACCATTACTACTGCGTGCCATCCACCATCTCAGTGCAGTGATTCCACCTGGACTTACCATCTTGCCAAACCAACAACGGTGTGAAGTTTTGGGCCCATGTCAGGCTAGGACTTTATTCTTGCAATAGTACAAATTCATATTATGTTAAATTGATCTTGTTTAGTCTGTAAGGTTTCTATCCAATTAGGAGCCCGCCCTTTTCAGCAGGAGGATACCGGGTGGAATTGGTTCTTCCATTTTAAATCACTGCCGAGACAAATTCATCTTAACTTATTTTTTTGGCCAATTTTAAAAATCTTTTCACTAATTTAACTTCAACTTTTCAATTTTCAATAGTAAAATTTTTAAGAGATTTTCTTGAGGGCTGTGCCCTATCTGTAGGCTAGGCTGGCAGGCCTAACTAAGTTTTTTCATTAACCGCTGTTGCGGAAGGTTATTTATCAGGCGATCATTTCCGTAAATCGTTAAATTGTTATTTATTGTACCTTTTATGTAATGTCAATGTGTGTTGTTATTTATTTATTTATTGTTCAGTATGGTTATTGGTGGCCACCTTAAATTTAAATTTAAAAAAAAAAGAGAAACAGCATTTACTAAATTTTAAGTTGAACCAAATCTTTAATTATGTTTGCCAACACTCCAAACCAAAATATTTGAAATATTTTTAACAATATCAGATGGTTATTTATCAAGTTAAGGTATTTATTGTGAATGTCTGTGAAACCATGTTCGAGTTAGTTTTACAGCTGAATAAATGGATTCTGTTGGCCAGCTCTTGAGTGTTTCTTGGGTCCTTTCCGCTCTTCCTTTGAGCCGGCCTCTGCCTTTGACTCGCTTCCAAGGGCTTTGCCCTGTCGAAGGCGTTGAGTCCGGTTTCAAAATGGTAGCAGAGCGTGGTTGGCCACTGGAAATGCAGTTTTGTTTAGGCCATGTTTAGGTTTTTGGTAGTGTTGGAGGACCCAGGTATTTTTTGTTTGTTGTTGTTTGCAAGTTTGTTCATCAATGTGGATAGTGATCGCCTGATTGTCAAATTTTGTTTGTTTTTTGATCATCCAAGTGGGTAGTGGGACCTGTTGTTCTGGGCCCCGTGAATGTTTCTCATCCTGGTCCCGTAGCCTCAGCAGCTAAGTTGTAAATTGTTTGTGGAACGTTGTTTCGTAATTTGTAATCATGGCGCTCTCTTTGACTCCGGAGCATCTTTTGAAGGATGAGCTCGTTTTCGAGGTCAGTGCGAGAGGAGCGAATCCAGCTGGCGATGCGCGGTCTCTTCGCACCCAGCTGAGGGGTTTGTTGGCCAGCGGTTTCCCCAGTTCGTGGCCGGCGAAGTTGGATCCTGAGTCGGAATTGAAGGCATGCATGACCAAGATGGAAGAGTGGGAGGGGAGGTTGGAGGAGTTCAGGGAGGAGACGCTTCCTGCCAGAACGAGACTCCGACTCCTGTCTCGCCTTGTCCACTTGCAGGGGCGAGTGAAATTGCTTTTGGAGTGTGGCAATCGCAGGGGTGATGATCTGACTTGGCTGCAGGAATGTTTGAAGTCCGTCGAGGAGCTGTTGGAGGTGCTTTCCGCTAAGCCTCCTGGCGCAGCTACGGTTCCTCCTCCTGCTGATTCCCCGATCGTTCCGGTTCCCCCTGCTCTTCCTCTGACCACATCTGAGGAGAATGCAGAGTGTTCCACTGACAGGCCTGAATTTGGACCTTTGGCGAATGCGGGCGAGTCTATGGCTGCGCCTATTCCGTTGGTTGAGCCTAAGACATCAGCGACTGCACCATTTTCGCCCGGCGCGTACAACAAGTTGCCGAACCCGTTGACGCCGTTGCTACAGGCCTTGCCCTGTGTTGATGGTCTTGACGTCCACAGGCTCCTGAAGTTTCTGGCGGACGTTTTCCGAATGCGAGAGATTCCGGGCGTAAGCGACTCACTTCTCCTGAGTTTGCTGATACCGTATTGCCGTTCACCCCTATCTGACTTGCTGAATGCTGTGCTCAGCAGCAAGGGCGATTTTGAGGAGTTTCATCGTCAGGCACTCGACATGTACGTCCCCGGACGAATGCGGGAGGATTTGAAGATGCAGATGTTTTATAGGTGCCAAGGATTGCGGGAAGGCCTCGCGGCATACGTGACGGCTGTCCGCTCTGCCGGACGCGTGTTGCGCGTGGGCTTAAGTGAAGCTGAAGTTGTCCAAGTGATCCTGGATGGTATCACTCCTGAGGAGCGCTCTCGACTGGTGTTTGCCACCAAGCCTGACTCATTTTCTGGCCTCGATAAGCTGGTTGTGGGTGCTAGAAATGTGCAACTCATTGACCAGCGCAGAGATGAGAGTGCTAGATCCACCAATGCCAGGCAGTCCCGTCCGTTGGTGGGACAGGTGTCCTCACCATCGGCAACTCCTCAACACCGCACGCCCCTCACGTGTTATGGGTGTGGTCAGCGTGGCCATATTCGCCGTTTTTGTCGTCAGGTCTCGTCCGGGCCAAAAAACGGGGAAGGCGGGGGTCTACCCCGGTAGGCCCCCGACTCTTACCTAAGCCAGCGCCGGAGGCGACGAGCCCAGCCGATCCTTTGTCTAAAGGTGTCGCGGGCGTAGCGACTCTTGGCATCAGGACCCAAAGACCTGTTTGTCCCTACGTTGACCTTCTCATTGGTGACTCAAATTTTCCGGCCCTCGTTGATTCTGGAGCTGCGGTGAGCCTGATCTCCTCCGATTTTCACCGCATTTTGGTGGAATCTGGGGTGATCCTCCGCTCGGAAGATGTGTCCCTGACTTGTCTCACGGCAAGTAATGCCCTCATGGACGTTTGGCTCAAGGTGGCTTTCAAGATAAAAATCCAAGGATTTTCATGGGTCTGGGATTTTCTTGTGTCCAAGGATCTGGGCGTCCAATGCATTTTGGGTGCGAATTTCATTAGAGAGACCGGCCTCATTGTCGATTTGCAGCGAGATTGCTGCTACTTCAAGTTTAACCGTGACGTGCTGGTGCCTTTGGTGGCCCCTACTCCGTCAATGTCTGTCAGGGAGGTGGAGTGCCCGGAGGAACCGGATAGCGTTTCTAAGGGCGACAGTTTGGGTCATTTGCCTCCGGAGCATAGGAAGGCTGTGAGGGACTTGTGCTCTCGCTTTCCTGATGTGCTCACTCCCCGCCTTGGTCTCACAAGCCTGATGGAATATGAAATTCGACTCACTGATAAGGAACCTGTGCGCAGCCATCCGTATAAGCTTGCGCCCCCTAAGATGGAGGCCTTGCGAAAAATCATTGATGAGCTTTTGAAGGAGGGAGTGATTGAACCTTCCAGGTCTCAATACTCCAGCCCTGCGTTTTTGGTTCCAAAGCCCAATGGGAAGTCACGGCTAGTCCTCGACTACCGTAAGTTAAACTCCAAGATCGAGATTGACAGTGTGCCGCTGCCTGACCTCCATTCGGCCTTTGACTGGTTTGGAAAGGCGAAATTTTTCACTGTGTTTGACTTGAATCAGGCCTATCACCAGATCCCGCTGAAGAAGGAGTCCCGACATGTCACCAGCTTTTGTGTGCCATGGAATCTGTACCAATTCACGCGTGTCCCAATGGGAATTGCCGTGGGAGCTCAAACCCTGACACGCTTGTTGGATTCGATTTTCCATGACATTAAATTCAAATATGTGTTCAATTATTTGGACGACTTGTTGGTGTACAGTGAAAACTTTGAGGAGCACATCCAACATTTGGAAGAAGTGCTGAAGCGGCTGCGTGGGGCTGGGCTCACTGCTAACCCCGAAAAGGTATCCTTTGCCCAATCTGAAATTTCCTTTTTGGGGCATTTGGTTTCTTCCCGGGGAATCCGTATTGACCCTGCCAGGACTCAGGGGATCCGCGATTTCCCGGCACCGAAAGATGCAAAGGGAGTTGCCCGTTTCATTGGGATGGTCAATTTTTACCGCAGGTTCATCCCAAATGTGGCTGAGATTGCTGCCCCTCTTAACGCCCTCCGGAAGAAAGGAGCGAAGTTTGAGTGGGGAGAAGACCAGCAGTTGGCCTTTGACCGGCTCAAGGAGGCGATCATGCAACCCCCGGTGTTGCGGATGCCAGATTTTTCCCGGCCGTTTATTCTCCAAACGGATGCTTCTTCCAGCGCCATCGCCGCCGTTTTGTCACAGACCTTTGATGGCGAAAGGCAGCCAATTGCTTTTGCGTCCAGGACCTTGACCCAGGCCGAGAAAAAGGCTTCTTCTGTGTACGAGCTTGAATGCCTGGCAGTAGTTTTCGGAATGGACAAGTTCCGCCGTTTTCTTGAACATGCCGAGTTTCTGCTCGAGACTGACAACCAAGCGGTGTCTTGGCTGCTCTCTCACCCCAGGCAGCTTGGAAAAATTGGTAGGTGGGTGGTGAAAATTGCCGCTTTCAAATTCAAGGTGCAGCATGTGAGAGGGACGCAAAACATCATTGCCGATGCCCTTTCCCGCATGTATCATGACACCCCGTCTCCTGCGGAGAATCCGTTGTGTGGGACTGTCCTCCTGGAGTTTCCTTTGGCTTTCGGGGATATCGCTCCCTACCAGCGTCAAGATCCAGAGCTGGGGCCTATCATGCAAGAAATTGAGGGAGTGGGGCCTCGCCCGCCTTACTCTCTCTCCAAGGGGGTCCTCTGCTGCCGCCCACGTGTGGGAGGTGGCACTCGGATTGTTGTCCCCAGTGTCCTGGTGCCCATGATTTTCTCCTACTTCCATTCATCTCAAGTGGGGGGTCATCTGGGCATCCACAAAACTATCGCAAAGATCCGAAAAGAGTTTATCTGGAAGGGCATGGATAAAGACATCGCCGAAAGAGTGAGAGCTTGTCGATTGTGTTGTTTGAGCAAACCCGCTCAGAACACGAAGATCGGATTTTTGTCCTCGGACGTGGCCAGCCGCCCCTTTGAGAAGGTGTTCATTGATTACGTGGGACCTTTTCCCCGTAGCAGGTCTGGTAACTCTTACCTACTTGTTTGCGTGGACGCCTTTTCAAAATTTTGTTGGTTGTTCCCACTCCGTAGGGCCACGACAGATCTCACCATTAAGGCTTTGAGGTCCCGTTTGTTTCAGAATTTCGGTGTACCTGAGCAAATGGTCACTGACAATGGTCCCCAGTTCACATCTAGGGAGTTCCATAGATTCTGTTTTGGCCACGCCATCGAGCACATTACTACATCGCCGTACTATCCCCAGCCCTCACATGCTGAGCGTTTCAATCGCAATTTGAGAGCGGCCCTGATCGCCTTCCATGCCGAACGGCAAACCACTTGGGACGAATCGCTGGAATGGTTGCAACTGGCATTCAACAGTGCGAAACATGAGAGCCACAAGGCCGTCCCTTTCGAATTGTTTTTGGGATACCCGCCTTCGTCTCCGCTCTCAAACCTGTGGCGCGTTTCAGACCTTTTGCCCTCACCGGGGAGTGGGGACGTCTGCCGTGCCTGGCGCGCAGCGAGAAGAAACCTGCTGCGCAGTAGGGAGAAAGTCCGGAAACGCTACGATAAGGGTCGCCTCGCCAACCCGTTCAAGGTCGGAGACCTTGTGTTTTGTCAGACTCACCCGTTAAGTTCCGCCGCCGACAAGAGAGCTGCCAAACTTTGCTACCGTTGGTCTGGACCCCACAGGATTCTGAAGTTCCTATCGCCTGTGACTGTGAGACTTGGTCACCCAGACTCGGGTACCGTGTTCAGGAAGGCTCATGTTTCCCAACTGAAGGTCTTCCGGGGTAAGGATGTACCCTCCAATTGAGGGTCTGTTTTCGGAGGTCCTATGGAATGGGAGGTCTGATCACCCTTTCTTTCCTGTGGACCGTGTCCTCCACTGTCTTTTTTTGTTACCAGTGCTGGGCCCAGCAAAATTCCCGGAGGTGAGTGTTCCCTCTGGAAGGTGGAGGTTCACTTACCGTTTTGGTGCCTTCTCTCCCCGGAGGTTTGGTTTTCGTGGGGGAGGTTGTGCCGTGGCAAAATTTTGAAGACGAAAATTCATTGGATTTTCTTACTGTATTTGCCTCACGTCACAGTGCACTGGCCGTCGGTCTTGCCGAGGCCGTTTGCTTTCCAATTCTGTTTCTTTCAAGCCTGGCGGAAGTGCCAGTTCTTTTGGTCCAGATGTTCTGGAAAGTTCTCGAAACTTTCCTCGTGTTCTGTGGCTTCCGGCGAAGCTGAAATTTTTCATGAAAAGAGGTTTTTTCGTTCACTTTGGGATCTGTTTTGCTGAGGACAGTTTCAGAGCCATCCTTTAGTGATGGCATACTTCTAAGAAGTAATTCACGGGGCCCATGGATGACGGTCACGCTGCCCACTGAACACTTGACCCGATGACTGCTGCACCACTCGGCATGGAACCAAACTGCCTGCTGTCCTAGGCCTACACCTGCAGGTGCCCATGATCACCCACGCCGGATGACACTGCCGCCCAGGCTATGACCACCGTAGGCCTATTTCACCTTGGGGTCACCTACACCTTCTGGCTCCACCGCCCAGACTACCCCGGTAGGCCTAACCTCTGGGCTCCTTCTACGGCTGAGGTCAGTGTTAACCATTACTACTGCGTGCCATCCACCATCTCAGTGCAGTGATTCCACCTGGACTTACCATCTTGCCAAACCAACAACGGTGTGAAGTTTTGGGCCCATGTCAGGCTAGGACTTTATTCTTGCAATAGTACAAATTCATATTATGTTAAATTGATCTTGTTTAGTCTGTAAGGTTTCTATCCAATTAGGAGCCCGCCCTTTTCAGCAGGAGGATACCGGGTGGAATTGGTTCTTCCATTTTAAATCACTGCCGAGACAAATTCATCTTAACTTCCCAGACAGCACGTAAGCTTAAACTAAGCTTGGTTTTAGAATATTTTTAGCTTATTAGACCAAGCTTAGTTTTTGGAGTTCATTCCAAACTTAAAATAAACTTGGTGTAATGAAATTGTGTTACTACACCAACCCCAAGCTTGGTCGGAGCTCATTTTAAAATTGGTTTACCAAGTTTGTTTTTAGCCCATAAACTAAGCTCACAACAAGCTCACGAAAGTGAGTTTAAAATAAGCTGCGTGATGACGTCAACATTTATCTGGTCTGCGCATGCGCTCTGTCCCTGGTCATTGTTTTCAAACCCCCTCCAACGCTCTTCTCTCCTACACAACAGCTCGCCAACGACGCGACGTCCGCCAAGCCATCTTGAAAAACACGTTTGTTGATGTGCAAGATTTTTGTTCGACTTGCAAATAATTCCGCGTTTGACTTTATAAGTTTGAATTATTGTTTTTAAGTTCTTGTTAAGGTAAGTTTCAAAAGTTTATTCATGTTAAAAGCCTCTATATTTCCAAATAAACTAAACAAATCCGTATGAACTTGACCAACATTTGCCATTTCCATGCAATTTAAGTTCACAATTCCGAAGAGATATTGCTGAAGAGTTTGATTGTAAATATTAATCTAAAATATCGTAAATATCCAATAATGTATTGTTTGCTTTCACAACTAACAACTTGCTTGTGGGATTTTTTCAGATCAATCAGTAAGGTTATGCTACTGTTATTAATTCTGAAAACATCTCTACAATCTTATGCTGTAAGGTTTGATAACAATATATTATGTTGAAATGTTAAGGGTATTTTGTTAATACAACGATTACCCTATATCTTATCATATACAAAATATTAACTTTATAGTTCTTCTGCTCAACATCACACCCATTAAAATCATCAAATATTTCAATCATAATTTATAGATCGATATGTAGGCCTAAAATAAATTGTGAAGTGGTGGAGGTGGCAAGTGTTGGCCCAGTTGATTCACTTTTTTCATTTGTTACTTGAAAATATCGGATTCATTCATAGGAATAAACTTTTGAGACTCATCTTTAGAAGAATTTTAAAACAGTACAAATGAAATACATGTCTAATAATACATTTCCTTTATTTTGTACAAATATTCATCCCAATGGGTTTTTGACAAACTATATATATTATTTACTCAAGTTTGGAGTAACTATAAAATGAGCAAAAATAAACCTAAAACTAGTTCACTCACATATATCAAAACCAAGCCTAATGTGAGCCTAAACCAAGTTCACTCACCTAAGTTAAAACCAAGCCTGATGGGAGCTTAAAACAAGTTCCCACCAAACTTAATATGTGTTTAGTAACGCCCTGCTTTATGAAGCTTGGTTAGCCAAGTTTGGAACAAGTATAAAATGAGCTTAAAATGAGCCTAAAACCAGTTCACTCACCTAAGTTAAAACCAAGTTTGATGGGAGCTTAAAACAAGCTCCCATTAAACTTAATATGAGCATCTTTAATCAATGCAACTCTGGAGCAAGTTAAAAATGAGTTCAGGACAAGCTTAGAGTGGGATTGGTTATTTGAGTTTGGTGGGAGTTTGGTGTTTAAACTTGGAATGAGCTTGGGAGTGGGAGCTTGGAACAAGCTCACAAACTGCCAACTTCGATCTTTAAAACAACTCCAAACTAAGCCTATAGACTTGGCTTCCCAAGCTTAAACCAAGCTTGGTAGCTTGGCTTGTTGGACTTGGAACAAGTTTGGAACAAGCTCCCTGTGCTGTTGGGGTTATTTTTTTGGCCAATTTTAAAAATCTTTTCACTAATTTAACTTCAACTTTTCAATTTTCAATAGTAAAATTTTTAAGAGATTTTCTTGAGGGCTGTGCCCTATCTGTAGGCTAGGCTGGCAGGCCTAACTAAGTTTTTTCATTAACCGCTGTTGCGGAAGGTTATTTATCAGGCGATCATTTCCGTAAATCGTTAAATTGTTATTTATTGTACCTTTTATGTAATGTCAATGTGTGTTGTTATTTATTTATTTATTGTTCAGTATGGTTATTGGTGGCCACCTTAAATTTAAATTTAAAAAAAAAGAGAAACAGCATTTACTAAATTTTAAGTTGAACCAAATCTTTAATTATGTTTGCCAACACTCCAAACCAAAATATTTGAAATATTTTTAACAATATCAGATGGTTATTTATCAAGTTAAGGTATTTATTGTGAATGTCTGTGAAACCATGTTCGAGTTAATTTTACAGCTGAATAAATGGATTCTGTTGGCCAGCTCTTGAGTGTTTCTTGGGTCCTTTCCGCTCTTCCTTTGAGCCGGCCTCTGCCTTTGACTCGCTTCCAAGGGCTTTGCCCTGTCGAAGGCGTTGAGTCCGGTTTCAGGAGGATGAGGGAAACTGGGATTGTTTATCACAGTTCATCGGCCGGGGCATCCTTCTAGAAAAGAAAACCAATCTGGACCGCGAAGTGGCCCAGATCCCTTGATCGAGCGGCTGGATAAGGAGCGAGCCCCACGGCCGTAAGCCAAATTTAGGCCTAGCCTGACGTAATGTGATAAACAATTCCAGGTTAGAATAATAAAGAGTAGAGGAGGTTTTTTAGTGGGTAAACTCGTTTTTTAGGGGAGCCCCACACTACAGGCTGGCCACCTGTGTGCGTAATACATTTTTCCCGCCTCTCCCTAAAAAAGGTACACTAATCATCAAATATTCATCACATTTTTCCATCAGTCATATTCACCTTAAAATACACTGCAAATTCCATGCATCTTGGAAAATCTGCTTTTTAAGACTGATTTAAACAAAAATATCTTTACGTTTTTCTCAACTCATTTTTAAAATATATTTTTGCCTATGTTCTCTTTTTTCTTTTTGTAGCAATTTTTATAATATTGTTTTTCGTACAGTTCTTAATAGGTGTCTATTTAGATTTTATCTAGGAACACTCAGTAAACTACCTCTATAATTTGAGATGGAAATCGTTTAAATAGGACGTAAATTGTTTAAATAGGACGAGTTTGAGGCGAGTTACTAGCACACAACCAACATTAGTTTTATTCGATTTTGAGATAGTAGAAGGTAGAAATAAAAATAAGCTATGGTCATATTTTTATTCTCTTTATTTAACATATGTTTAATGAATATGTTTTTAAAACTACTTGAATTTATAAGATCGTTGAACTGTTCACTGTTCCAGTCATTACTGTCTGTGATAGTGTTTATTTATTTTGCAGTTTCTATTTGTTTACTAACATGTATCTCACTTGCCTGATATATTTATAACTTTGTGTAGATGTTTCAATTGTGTGTTTTGTAAAGTTATTTATCTTCATCAATTATTTTCATTTATATGTTTATCTTCAATTCAGGAGGTTTAACTATGGAGTTTGCTTTAAAACAAATGGTAATGCTAAATGGCAAAGTGAAAAAAAAAAAAAAAAATAGAAAGTGTGAAGCAGTTTCATAGGGCCGGTAACCTAATGCGATAAAAGATTATAAATTGAGAAAAAACTCAATTCCTTGTAAATATTGATTTAAAAAAAATGTAATTCTCAAAATGTAAACACATTTTGAAGTGATTCTGACAATGAGATGGGAACTGTCCCTCCGAGCAACTTATTTTTGACTCCCTACAGTAAGTGAAGATAGACATTATAAAGTTTGATAAATTATTTTTGATAATGTAAATTGATGGTATTAAAGTGATAATAGGCATTATTCTTAAGAGAAAAGTGACCGATTTGCAAGTATATAAGTTACCGGTACATTAATTGAAAGTATAAAAGAAAATTATTCATCAACAAATTATGGAGTTCAGATTGAGGTGACTGTTCCTAAAAAGTGACGTAAGATCGTCATTGATAGTGCACGTATGATAGGGTTGATATAAAAAGGAAAATGGAGAAAAAAACTGTTAAAGGTGAACTGGCTTGATTAAAAAAACTAAGTCTCAAAGTCTTTAGCAAGTTTCTAGAAATTGTTCTGCATTTAAAATCCCCATATTAGGGACATCAATGTAATGCAGGTAAGAATCGTTTAAGTTCTTGGACAAATCGACCGAGTAGGAGTATTTACTTCCTTTGATTGCAGTGTGAAATAGTGTTTATAAGGTTAACCAGCTTGGGTTACTTAAGTTAAAACAAGAATGGTTTGGTGGTAATTTAATGATTCCATAGGAATCGTCACAGGTGAACAATTTATCCTCCTCTATCATATTGCTCACAGTAAACGCACTGCCGCTGAAACAGTGGTTTTCAGCGGTACATAAATAGTACCATTGACTATACTATCAATAGTCAATGGTACTACTTCTCTTTGGTTAGGTTGTCTCCATCGGTGCAACGGTGCAACCACAGAAAAAGGCAACCCAATTAATGTTACATTTTATTTGTTATTTGTTTTAATTATTCAAACTTCTGTGTGTAGTTATCAAATTTAATAAATAATTGATACAGGATAAACATTTATGAAAAAACACTAATAAAATTGAATTATTAGGTTGTGCAGCCGCGATATACGTTAATGATTGTGGCAGTAGTTCGCCAAACGCCTCTTCGCGCCGCTGGTGACACGTTTTTTCATGCACTTTGTATTGGGGAAGCAGGGTGCAATGCCCTTAGTTGTAGCGCAGGTCTTTTACAATTTTTCGTGGTAAATACCATCAGAGTTTACTCATCCCATTTCAACATTTTTTTAGCGTACCCATGGTTGCGGTAATTAGTTGTAATTTTTTTAAATCCGCAAGTGAAATGTTAATGTGGCTGTGCCGGGTAATTGGTGGGCATTTTTGCTTGTTCTTGCGCAAGGTGACTGTAGGCCAGGGCCAGGTGAGCCGCATCCCATAAGAGCAATGGTGTCACTTTCTGCGACATCCATGGATGTCGCCTACCTACCGGCAAGTGTTGCCAACGCAACAGCAAACAACAATCGTTCTCGTTTGCGTTGGGAATTTTTTGTCTTAACAATTAATTACTAAAATAAGGAATTTCAAAGCAAAATAGGGTTGAATTTATGGTTTTAGATTTACCTTGATTGATAATTTGTAATTTGATCATTACCTAATGGTTTGTTATCAACTAATAATCCAAATTTAAAATAGAGTAATATGGTGTCGTTTAGATAAATATCGTACCCATGGCAAGACTGCTTCATTCTCTTTTTCAATCAGCCGTGTAATGGTAAATATTATAACGTAACTTGACTTCCGTTTTAGTTTAGACTCTTCATATCCGGAACACAAAAAAAAGAAGTTATGCTTCTTCCTTTACAGACCTTGGTTCTTGCGGGCATTGGCGGAGATTTTCACCCGACGGGGTATCATAGTAGCTACGCACGTAGCAACTACGAAGTGAAAATAAACGTAGCAACTAAAACTGAATGTTCTCATAGCAACTACGAAAAGGCGGGAAAAATGAAAATTTAAATATTTGATTAGCGCCTACACAATTATTAAAATTTCTCGTTAGTGCCTACGATATCGCAGCCGCTAAATTTTAGTTGCTAGTAGACTATTTCGTTTTTACGTACCGGTAGTTGTTGTTAGATTTCTTAAATTCTCGATAGCACCGAACATCTCAGTTTCTCGATAGCGCCTACAATAATGAGCGGTAGGTAAAAGAACGAATCTTTAATGGTTCGTTCAATATCTTTACATTCCTTCTGGAGAGCAACAGCTCACTCAGTGTTGCCAGTTGTGGAAGGATTCTGCTACCCTGCTGGTTGCAGATGTCATGGCAGGGAAGTCGTTCAAAAGAGCTGCTCTGTAAAAGAGCTGTTCCCTCCGAACGACTCTGTAGGCGCTATGTTACAAATTCAATTTTAGTGGCTATGTAGAGTAGTTGCTAATCGAGATATACAGAAATTTGTCGGACCTAAAAGCTTTTTTCACTTTTAGTTGCTACAATTTAAATATATTTTACAAATCTAACAGTCAAAATCAATGTTCTAAAAAGTATAGGTCATATTCTCGTTAACGCCTACACAAATTTGAAATGTTCTACCAGCGCCTACAAGTGTAGGTGCTAATTCACACTGCCATTTTAGTACCTATGTCAACATTCAAATTGTAGTTGCTATGAGCGTAGCTATTATGAGACCCCACGTTTCACCCTTATCGGCGGGTAATTGAACCATTTTTTTTTATGGCAACACTGAATCATTCAATCATTGACTGATCTCTGATCTCGGTGGCTGTGAGTGTGATACTGTCCTGTCCTCCTGTCGTGTCGGTTTTGGCAATACCAGGATAGAGCAAAATAATAGCGGGATTGTCCAGTAATAATTTCTTACCTTGGTGTTTTTATCTGCAAAATTAGGTATGTATATCATTAATAATTTTACTCTTTTAAGTTATTTTATATTTATACCCGGCATTCGTCTTGGGGTTTGAAATGTGACGGTGATTGTTTTGAAACTGCTTTATGATTCGGTGCTCATTATCCCGTGACAAATAAAAATGTTTCTTCAATTCAGATATTTATCACACAAGTACAATCAGTTAATTTGTTAGCATTAGTTAATTTGTTCACTGGGCCACTCTAAAATGGCCCAGTGTAATAGGTACCCATGCCAAAAAAGTTAATTGAATTCAGTTGGCATTTTCAAATAAAAACATGTTACCATCCATTTATTAATCAGCGTAGGCTGCTGTTGACACTTGTATCCCGTACTGTAATCCATTTTAGGGTTACAAAACAATTTAGGCCAAGGATATTGTTTTTCGTTTGTTTCCATCTGTCTATTAGCCTAGGCTATAATTATCTGAAATAATCCTTCTTAGTGCTATAAGTTACTTATCGTTTGTTTCTCACCTTACTGTAGGCTGATTCCCAAAAAGTCTACCTATTTAGGAATGATAGGCCTGCGCCTAGAGGTTACGTTTAAGTTAACCCTCCGAGCGTTCAATAAGCACTGGAGCGTTACGCATTTTTTAAAGGTTTGCATAAGGTAAACTGCCTAAATGCCGTGAACATACCAAACGCCGTGATTCCTCACTTTACGTGCGAATACTGACGAAATCGGCAAACCGACGGCGAAATAACGACGTCATTTTTACTCAAAAACTCTTTGTTTACTACTCTGTGTGTTTCTTGGCGGGACGCGGCGGCTAAATTTTCGTCAGTTGGCGGTCAAACGTTGCCCGGTGCAGAAGTGCTTACTTTCTTAGCTTCTTTACTAAGGATACGGGAGAGCCAAATAAGTTATTGACGACGCTTTATATTTCATATAAATGGAGGTTTTCATCGATTTAAAGATTGTTTATAATCTTTTCTATCTTAAAACTGCTTCATTAAGACGATTTCATTTCTGAATGTCTTTAAAATAACTGTCACGGGATTTAAACTGTAAATCATTCAGTTTTCAAAACCTGTGATAACGACCACGGAAATTGATTTTTATATGTGCCTGTTCAGTAATGCATTAAAATAGTTTTTTTTACGTTTCAAACGAGTTATAATGTATGAAATTTGAGATAAAGAGCTAATTTAGGCTATATAAATACTAAACTCCGTGGTTGATATTTTAACTTTTATTCAAGTAAATAACTTGTTTCTTGTCAAAGAATCTACTAAGACATTTATTAAGCTTTGATTATTGAGGGTGTTATTTATTTGTCTTTTCACTTATTTTTAATTGTGTGAATATATTTTTACTCAGAGCATTTTGCAGATAAGGATTTTAATAAATAAATTGTTTAAAATGTGATCTAACCTTTTTATTTCCAATTATCAATGGTCACGGGATTTGAATGACAAATAATGCATTTTTCAAATTCCGTGCTTGGAGTCACAGATTTAAGCTTTTGAAGAGGTGGTCTTTAGTAACGAAATATCTAATTTTTTCCACATTTTGATCCAAGTTTAGTTGGAAAAGTGTTAATTATAACACTAAAATACACAAATCTCAAAATCCGTGGTCAACATTTTGGTGTTAACATTACTGAAAACACGTTTGTTGTACAAGGTTTTTAACAAGATGTTTAACACATTAAAGCAATGTAGGAGTAGAAATATTGTCTTAACATTTTAATGACCTTAAATATTTCGTATGTCAATGCTCTTTTAAAAGAATGTAGTTATTTCTTGACCAAAGATATAAGCATTGACTATGGATACTATAGAATCCATAGTCAATAATGTAAGTACTTAGCAAAAAAAGTTCTCTCCTTTTGCAATAAATGTTGATGTAACTTACTTTAACTGCCGATCTAATCTATTGTGTAATAAACTAGGATTTAATTTAAGAGGCTATTACTCTGGTAAAATGAAACGAATTTGATATAATATAACTTTTTTATTTGGGTTTCCTTTATTTTATTCCTCTATGAGAAGAAATTTTTTACTGTATGCAGTCTTGACATCATATGCTCTAAACTGTCGTCAGCCTGTAAAAGACATTTCTTATATGGGTGTAAGTATTGATTTAGCAATAATAAGTAGTTGCCAAAATAACATCTTAAAAAAAAGTTTCTGACCATAATATGGGTACAACAGGATGGTCACGGAATTTGGCTGGCATATCACGGAGTTATGTTTCGTTCTCACGGAATTATGTAAATGGTGCAAAAATGACTTGCTCTCGTAAATATTTTATAGTTAATCACATTTTGAAGCTACTTACCACCTGAAAACAGTATATTGAAGGGGAAATAATGAGGAGTAAAAAAATAGTACAACATACAACCTTACTTGTGGAAAAAGGTGTTTAATGGTTGAAAAGAATCTTAATCAGGCTGAAGGATGCTTAAGGTCACGGCATTTAGGCAGTTTACCTTACTTTCAAATAAAAATTAGTAAGAAATATAGGCGAAACTTCGTTATCCGTCTCCACCTTTATAATCGATGTGGAAATTTCGTTATTGCGATTGAAATTGAGCGATGAAAACAATCGAATCCACAACGATATTGAGAAAAGCTATGTATCATAATAATAATCTAACCTAACAGTGTAACCGTAAATTTCCCTCACTTTTAATTGACAGCGATGTTTATAACAACAAAATCAATGTTGTTTGGAAACATTTAAAATGCATATTCCCTCAATACAATAGAAAAAAACCTTTCTGATTTGTATTTGGCAGCATTTGTGTGACACCATTTTAGATCTAACAAAGTCTGCTTCTTCTCACAATTCAAATTTAGATACAGCTACACAACAAACTTGCTTAGTTTATTTTGTGTTGTTCTTTGTTACAGGTTACATTAAGTACAATTTTTACTTTTTTCAGTTACTTGTTTGAATATATACTTTATTTGTTTTATTGTGAAAAGGTTTATTTAATTATATTAGAACTAGAAACTAAATCAGGTGATAAAATCATAATCGTATCTTGTAATTGTATCATCGATATTATAGGAATATTGAAATATCCACATCTAAAATAACGGTGGAGACGGATAACGAAGTTTTGCCGAAATATACCGTAGTTTATGACGTAGCACTATAAATGTATAGCCTATAGGACTATTATATGAAAGTAGATAAAATGGATTAAGTTAGGCCTAGACCTAACAATTCAAAAAATTTTTACTTTTACTTATTATTACAAAAATTAGGATACAGGTTAAAAATTATAAAACAATTTTTGTATACTATAACTTTGCTCTCCCCCAAAATAATTTTGGATACACATAATAAAAATTCCAAGATATGGACCTACATTTTTTTTATATTTTTATGCAGTTCAAGAAAATATACCGGAAATTAATATACGCTAGAAGTATTAACTTATCTGAAAAAAATGTAGGCCTATGTTGAATAAAACCAAATATATCCTACGGTACTTACCCTAATCCAATAAGAACACATGTAAAATCAAGCTAGGGATATTACACTATTACACTAGTTCATATTTATGATTATAAACTCAATAAAACATATTAGTTTATTCCAATAATGTAAATTAAAGGTATAAGTAACACTTAATCATTCATAACCTTAAAACAATTGATAAGATATGTATTTCGTTGTTTAGCCTACATAGGCCTGGTTGTTTACAGATGGTAACAGTTTTTCCCAGATGTTTCATTGCATATTATAAACAACCAATCAAGTTCCGCCATTTGAAATGGGTGTTTTCGGATAGCTTAGAATCCCCCGGTAACAGCAGTAGCGTTCACGGGTCCGTTTCTGTCATTCACTATAAAATTATGCCACGTTTTCGAACCGTCAAAGAATCGAATCAAACGCTTGGAGGTCGAAAACCTGGGCCGAAAAATCTACGATTAAAGCTCGGAGGGTTAACCTCAGCGCGGTAAGCCTAGGCCTACTTGTTTAATATACAGAAGCCATTATTTTACAGCGTACTGTATAGGATGGTTTAAATTTGTTATTGATATAGGCCCATAGATCAGAAATAGCCTAATTTCATAAAATCAAAACAAGTTACGGTACCTGGTAGGGATGAGTCAAATGGCCGACCGTCTTGACCAGGGATCCTCACTAGGATTTCTTAAGAGAGCCATCTGGTTTGCATCAAATTTTCCTCAGGGCCGCAAGCAATGTCGGCTTGTGATTGTACCTGATAGGGGTTTACATCCAGGAGGGTGGGGTATGGGGTACGGAATACCCTCTAGGGTTAGGGGGTCCAGGGGCCCTCCTCCAGAATTTTTGTTTATAAATAGAAGCCTATAAAAAACGTGTGTTTAAGCTAACTAAAGCACATTTTTCTCCAAGCTAAAACACAGAAAATTTCCAATTTAGAAGACTACGGTACTTTGTTTGTTGATCGTAAAAACATTAGTTATTACCAACCATACACAATTTGACTAGGGCCTAACTGTGTACTTAGCCCTACAGGCGTTTTTCATCATTAAGAATCTGTAACGTTGAAAAATAGCCTAAGTGGTTATAAAGTAATATACCAAAACTAGGCCATGTAGGCCATACGTGTTTTCGGAATAAAAACACAATTTTACATTGGCCTAATTGTGTAAAAATTTCCAAAATCGTTGGTGTCTCAAAGTTGATACGGTATACTTACTGTGCTGAAACTACAAGAGGGTACAGGTGAGCAGTTGAGAAAAAATTCATAAAAAAATAGCATTATTTGTCAACCCAAAATTGCTAGAGTATGATACTTAACCCTTAAGTAGGCGCGCCCCTATTTGTAACGTAAGTGGGCGCGCGGGGTCATCTAGGCCCCCAACATAAAAAACATTGTAAATAGCCCACTATTACTTTGAAAATGTTTATGGTTCGTATTGTTATTGTTAAATAGATGTTTAATAACAACAATCTGCCATTTTCATCATTATTCATATTTTATAATAATATTTAAATAATTTTTGTTTCATAAAATCTTATTGAAACTAAAACTTTATTTTTATTTTAAGCACTAAAATGCAATTGTGTCATAACTTGTCACTTTACATATGTAATATATGTTTATATATAATTTATATACTGAAGTAATTTATATAAGACACTCTATATAAGATACTTTATATAAGACACTCTCGTAAACTAAATCTTACATACATCCTTGATTAATAAAGGCAAACAACACTCACAAAATAAAAGGTATTCTTTTTATTCACCCAGTAACTGGTAATGTATTGCTAAAAAATATAAGTAAACAATGTAGAGACAGTTTTTAATTGTCAAATATATCATCGTCTTCTTCGGCTTCAAGTAAAAACCGTCCAATTCGAGCAGTTTGTGGGTCTTCTAAACTCATCATGCACTATACTTGAACTGCCGTATTTCAGTATGACTTTACCCGTCTACTTTAATTTTGTAATAAACTCAAAATAAAATAAAGCTCAATAAAGCACACATAAAACAGAAGTGGGCGCGTGGGGGTATAGATGACCCGACCATGCAAAGTCGGTAGGTAGCGGGAGTGCGCGCGTGGGGGTATAGATGACCCGACCATGCAAAGTCAGTAGGTAGCGGGAGTGCGCGCGCGGGGGTAAGAACGACCCGGGAGAGACCAGTTTTATTTGAACGGACTGT
Organism: Neoaliturus tenellus; assembly: GCA_030545055.2. Lineage (NCBI taxonomy): Eukaryota > Metazoa > Arthropoda > Insecta > Hemiptera > Cicadellidae > Neoaliturus > Neoaliturus tenellus. Next base: position 94,879,516 of record CM061535.1, read on the forward strand.
ACACGACATTGTCGAAGGTCAGGGCCGAACTGATCGTTGCGATCGATAAATCATAGACGTGCCGGAAGGTACCTAGGCGCTCTGCAGTGTTGTCAACCTGAAAAAAAATTTACAGGCATTTAAATTCGCGTGGGGTCGTTTAGGCCCCCGCGCGCGCACTTAAGGGTTAAAATCTCGAAAGAATGAAGGATTGAACGGAATTATACATGTTTAGAAACGACAATGGATACGGTACAGCCGATATTCCTGTTTAAGTCCGCAGTATTGACATTGGCGCAGAGCCGATAGGACTATATCAGATATTGGCACTTTTCGGTATTAAGACGAGATTTGATGGGTGAAGTTTTTGTGCATAGGACTCTGCTTCTAAATGAATTTAGTTGACTTTCAACTTCTTCTGTTTAACAGTTTGTCTGGTGATCTATCATCTGTTCTTCTCTTAACATGTCTGGGATTGCCATCGCTCGTTTGGCTGAAGAAAGAAAAGGTTGGAGAAAGGATCATCCTTTTGTGAGTACTGAAAATAAAGAAATTAAAGGGAATAATTAATTGCGTTATGGTCCATAGGTCTATTAAAAGTGTGCTTCCTATCTCTCATTTTGAGAAAGTGCATTATCTACTATTGTTTTTTAACATGTTGTAATTCGCCTATACATCATTGCACTGCCAGATTGCAAATATGCGACCTTAGCCTCTGTGTCAACATACCACTTTATTTCTGCAAGCCAAGATCAGCTGTTGGGCCTAAGCATTATGATCAACCAAACTTTCTCATAGCCTACTAAGTCAGATGGATTAATAGCATTCAATATTTGATGTCTTCTAGAATCACATAGTCCTACTAAATTTGTTTAGAAGAACACTTAAGTACCGTAGCCTATTTGGATTCTTAGTAATGTTAAAAAAAACCTAACATTGTTTTAGACTTAAGTCCTTTGTAAGACTCCATACATATATATATATATACTGAACTTTAATGTCCCTCATGAAATGTCCCCTAATGTCAATACCATGTTTCATTTTGTGTAACCGTAGCATATTTAACCAAAGCAGCAATACCCCGTTGCAGTTGAACTGCTTTAAGTAATTTAACGAATTTCTAATGGGATATTCCTTGAGACAAATGGAGTTGGGGTGCTGTAAACAAATATTAATGAATCCTTTCCTCTGCATGAAAAAATGATCAGTTAGTGTTAATAATGTAGTTAAAAACAAAAGGATTCTTTTATAATGATTTATTCACTTTTTCAGGGATTTGTTGCTCATCCTGCAAAAAACACTGATGGTTCCTTGGATCTGATGAACTGGGAATGTGCAATTCCAGGCAAAAAAGGAGTAAGTTGAAAATTTATGTAAAATCATAGTAGATACTGTAATCTACACACTACACAGCAAACTACTTTTAATTTTATAATTAATGTATTGTATTGTGTAAATAACTACTTGATCCCTGGCCTCAGTGAAAGCCATGTTTCTTTTTGTTCATCACATTTGATGTTTTGTGTCAGTTCAAAATTTTTATACACTTGTAGTGTTGTGCCAAATATTGTTCCTTTTTTAGGCAAGTTGATTATCCAAATTGATTTGATAAAATAGAACTTAATAGGAATTAACCTTGGTACAAAAAAAAAAAAATCCTTGTGACTAAGTGAATTAAAGGCGTTAGACACAATGTCTAAACGTTTACCAATGAGACAATCCAGCAGTACAGTTTTTGAATTTTTTTTATTATTTTGATAATAACTTAGAATCTACTGATAATGTTTCACAATGGGTGGGAATTTACATAGAGGAGGATTTTAACAATTTGTACATTTTATAAGAACACATTTTTCTACTAAATTCATTCCAATTTATTTACCTCCCAGATATGTTTTTCTTTATTTTTACCTTCTTTGATTGTTTCTCTTCTTTCTTGCTTTAACCCTAGAACGGCCATATAGAGTGTTTCTGTAGGGCCAGGCAGTTTTGGCCCTTTGTGCAGCATTTTATATTAACTGTTATGAAATACATATTTGTTTACCAAAACATATTGTATTATATACCATTTGATTCGGGATATTCTGCAGAATCTAAATATACGAACAAAACTTATATTTCCTGTAAAATATTTATGGTTTGTGCAAAAAAAACAAGAAACAAAAAAATTTCAAAACTAAATTTCAAAAGTAAACCATTATAAAAAAATATAAACAAAATTATTCCAAAATTCAATATATACAAGATTTTCTAAATTGATTTCCCTACATGAAAAAATAAAAATATTTGACTCTACTGAAAAACTTATTGAGTTATTATGTCAAATGTAAAATATTACAAATTTTCTAATTTCGCATACTTATTATTGTTTTAGGCCTACATATAGAAAAAGGCCAATAATATAAAATAAACACATGCATTCTGTTAGAGTAGTAAACAAGTAACAAAACCATATGAAAATATACTTGTTTCAGTAAACAAAATATACAATATTTCATTTCAAAAAATAAAAACATTTTTTACCTACTGAAAATCACCAAAAAATATACAACTTCAAAAGCTTTTAAAAAACAAAATTGTAGCTGTATAAAAATTCGAAGATATACAAAATGTTTGAAATTTTATACAGAAACAGAAAATATATAGTTTATTAGGTGGAAAATAGCTTATAAGTTTTTGAAGTGGTAAAACGTAAAAAAGAGCAAGTTTTTTTATTTAGCGCTATGTTGTGCTTTGATATTATAAACAAGATTTTTATCAAAGGACTTATACCTTCTTGAATTTATAGATTACTTGAACTTTTTCTTATCAATTGAGAAAAAAATAAAACATTCAATAATAATAACATATTTATGGCAGGTAACCATAGTAATAAGACAATGTAAGTTTATATAAAATTTTATTGAGCCCATCCAACAAAAGACGATTTTATAAAAAATTAAAATAATATTACTAAAAACATATTATCTACTATTACTCAATAAGAATAAAACCAATTAAAAAAGTAAGTAAACAAACACAGCTGCAGAGCAGAGCACAGCACAAAACAAAACATCCAAGACACGGAGACACACAACTTGGCACAACAGGTGTTCCGACGAGACGACGACAGACTTGAGGAAATTCCATCAGTTTGACCAACTGCTAAAATCAAAATATCGGGACGCTAGGCTCTCAATAATTATATTTAGTTCGATGAAGGATTTCTTCTTCTTTATTTTCATATTTATTTTATTTTGCAGATCAAAATACAAGCCGAGTAAACTAATTTTTTCCAAACGACTAAAAAAGCTTTTTGGCCAAACAGAAAAATCTTAATATGTTTGTTTGCAGAGGTTTGGTAAACAAATCACAGCTGGTGAACTGTTTGCGCTAGACTCAATTCTTCAACAGACGAAATATGCAGAAAGAATCAATAAATTCGGTGGTGATAACCACTATCCTCTAGCATGAAAAGTAAAGCTTCCACAGAATTTAAAAAATGGCTGTTTTTGCCTTCGTTTCTCGAACGGCAATGCCGCCGAGCGCAGAGTTAAAAAAAGTGTAATGTTTATTTATTATTCCCACCGTCGTTATTGACACAAATGAGTATGTTAAACATGAAAATTGTAGCTCATCCAATTATCTTTACAATGGTATAACTTTTAATGTGATTACTGCTTGGGCATATATAAAAATATTGGTTTGAAAAAAAGGTTGTAGCAAACGACTTTAAAAGTTGTTTGGCCACCATCTTACCGTAACCAAACAACTATAAAAGTCGTTTGGCCGTTCTAGGGTTAACTTAGTGTGTTTTAGCGAATTTCCCATAGGGAATAAGCTATTACCGTAGGTCTCATGGTAAGACCTAAGTCTGGGACCATGTTACTTTTTCGTTTTAAAGTGCCCAGAGACCAAAAATAATAGTCATTAAAATTTGTATATGTATGTATATATATATATATATATATATATATATATATGTGTGTGTGTGTATATATATATATATATATATGTGTGTGTGTGTGTGTCTCTAGGCATGATAACTCTCGTAAAAAAGGTCCGATCGACACCAAATTTGGTAGAGATGTGTAATCCTACGTTTATTCTGATGAGTTCATAAACCAGACATATCGACCTACCGGAAGGGGTAGTTGTGGGGGGTTTTGTACCCCAAAAATGGGTTTTTTGCATTTTATATGTAATTTTAAAATTTTTTAAAATTTTTTTTACCATTGGATTTAGCTCAAAAAACACACAATTTAGTATCTAAAAGCTTTGCTCTATCTCCATTGGTTACCGAGATATAAAAAGTCTTAAGACAGTACATTGTATAACTCCAATGGTATTTACTCGGAAACTTGGTATTTAGCATCATTTGGTTGAGATTCATCCATTGATGGTAAAAAATCTTGGTTTTTATGCTTATCATGGCAGCAAACCTGCATAATCTTTTCCCATGTTAATCATATTGAGAATAATCAAAATCCTTTAGCAATGGACAGATATTGATGAAACTTGTATATGGCTTTATATGGTTGAAATAAATTGTTTTTATGCTAAAAACCTACTTTTGGTGTTCCCCATGGCAGCATACCTGCATACTCTTTTCTATTTATCATAAGGAGACTAGACATTTATTTCCCTATTTATGAGCATGTGATGACATTTGGTTTACAGGTTTCTCTGGTCAAAATTAATATTACTAATTAGGAAATTTGCTGAGTACGCAGGTCTGCTGCGACAGGGTGTATTTTTTTGTCTAGTTTGTGTTTGATCCTAAAAAGCACTAGGCCTACCGTAATTTTTGAAATATTTTAGTTGACTGTCCTAGAACATTGTTCCTGCCACTGAAACATGTTAATAATTGGTCATATTTAGTTTTATTAAATAAGATACCATACTGTATTTGAACAATCTTACAATATACAAAAGAATCACAATAATTTTTTGTTTTGTTTATGAAACAAATGTTTAGCAAATTGCCCCTTATGTATTTATTGCCGACTATTTAGATATCTAATGCATTTTTGAGTGAAGAGACTTTTGAGTTTCTCGTGTGACATAGTGACATAAGATGAAGGTAAACACTATTTATTGATATCCATTATGAATATTTCAATTTACAGTAAATTTTAGCTAAGCATTATTTATGAGATCTGCTGGTTGGTTTCATTTATTTATTTATTTTTAACTAACTATATAGTAAAATTATTCTTAAAGTATTGTTATTTAACAGTCCTTAAATAGAATAGTTAAATGTTAGCAGTGTTAGAGATATGTGTGTTGGTTGTTTTAAATGTTGGTAAAGTAAAAAAAAAAAAAAATGTAAACTGTAATGATGTATTTCAGACCCCTTGGGAAGGTGGGTCTTACAAGTTGAGGATGATCTTCAAAGATGACTATCCATCAAGTCCACCAAAGTGTAAATTTGAACCACCACTCTTTCATCCGAATGTGTATCCTTCAGGTATGAATGTATAATATTCCTTACTCTTTTAAAATAATCATTAAGAAACATATTGGTTTTATAAGGGTCTCGTATGGTTGTAAAACCAAATAAAGCACCAGCTCTTGAGAGATACACATGACCTCACAAGTTCTTTTAGTTAAATGCCATAACTATGACTTATTTTTGAATATTGTGACTTAGTGAACAGCATTAAATGTGTTAGGTTAATGGCTATCAAGTGATTATTAAAACACAATGCCAGACAATGAAGTAAAATGGCTTGAATAGTGATTCTTAAATGTAAAGAACAAATTAGTCATCCTTTTTGTTTTGTAATTCACTGGACTGTGAACCTAAGAATAACATTATGCACAATTAATTGCACATGTACTTTTTCAATGACTGCTTAGAGTAGTATGATAAAACTTGATGCCTTGGTTTTTCTAGTTGGGTTTAGGTTAGGTAACATTTGGATTACTGGAGGAGGCAAATTATTTTGATATCAACAAACTCATATTTCTTGTTTGTTTCCATGCCATTCTTAATGGTCCACCCCCTGGTCTTGTTACTATCTAACATGAATAGTTTCATTATTACGAGGCATGTTTTTAAAGTAAGTACCGTTTTGAAAAAAAAGTTAACTAGGAGAGATTTTTCAATAATTTTATTTTTACATGAAAGCCTGTACTTTAGTCTACTTTTCTACATGATTTCCGCCTTTCTTAACCCTCGAGGGGTCGCGCCGCTGTCTTTTCCACCGGGCGATAGGTAATTTTTTTTTTACTTCTCAGCGTGGAAGCTTAGCGCTACCCCCCCTCCTGTACCTTCAAATGGACTCGTCTGCTACGCTATCGCGCATTCCCTCACCCCCTCCAACAAGCCAGTCGGCTGCTGTATTGCAACAAGTTAGCTACCTGTGGTTTCCACCGTGCGCGACATCATTGTATAACATATGATGTCGCGCACGGTGGAAACCACAGGTAGCTAACTTGTTTTCATATAGTATAATTTTTATACTATATGTTCATAGTATAGTGTTATAGTTCATATAGTGTTTTATTAGTTAATATTCTATGTAATATTTTGAATTGTAATCAATAAAATGGAAATGTGTACAACATTAGCATTTATTTATAAACCCGGTGGAATCCACCGTGCGCGACCTCTAAAGTGATATATTTTGCGCGACCTCTCGAGGGTTAAGCAGGGTGTCTACTGGTCACTGAAGTCACTATGTCACCAAAAATCATGGATTTTAGTTAATGGTCACGTAAGTCACCAAAAAGTCACTTACTTTTTCTTAAAATGCAAGAAAGGGCACAGATTTGTTGTATGAATTGAGAAAATAATTCGATTGCAAGCAAAAGTTTTGCGACTTTAACAATTTTCCCCCCAAAATTTTCTATCTTAGAGACCAAAAAGTCACTGATTTTTACATTTTTTACCCCCACAAGGCACCAAAAAGTCACTGATTTTTGTTTCTCTTTGGCAGTAGACATCCTGTTTATTACTCATCATGATGTAGTATTACTTTAGTAGTACCTGTAATAAACAGTAATAAAGTAAGAAACAGGTATGGAGGTCCTGAGTAATAACAGTTTCATCATATGACTATTTAGGCACTCATCATATTGTCCAATTATTTTTTACAATTCCATTGTCATAGGATTCTGCCGCCTGCCTTTAGACACCCCAATACAGCCGTTTTGACGTCGTTGTCGTGGTGCACCCCACCTAGGCCTTTCTTTAAATGAACGTGTGGTAGTCACTTGTCGCTAGACCGGGACTGTAGGGAGGATGGTCAAGCTGTTCCCAACCAAATTCTCTAATCAATTCCTTGGTTCGATAAGTCACATGTGGATGGGCATTATCGTGAAGCAAAATGATGCCGTTAATCATCATGCACATTTGTGCGGTCATCTTTAAATGTCCTAACCCACTTTCGTACCATTCCATTCCATCCCTCATGTTTTCTCCGTACACTATACAGATCTGGCGATAAATATCGATCGATTTCGGGCCTTAAGCCTACAGAAAACGAATAACAGACTGTACTTTGCAGTCGGCGGAACTCTCTATGAGCAAAGGATTCTTAAACATTTGATAGAGTCCAAACACAGCGACCGAAAATGCCGTAATGGCATCCGTGAGATGCCGACAGATGTAGGTACACAACACGCATGCACAGATCACCGACCGCAGCGCTGCAGTGGCGGGATTAAAAAATAGTACTTACCTGTACTTAAAAACATGCCTCCTAGTTTCAATTAATATTGTTAGATAGCATAATTTATTAATCACCCAATGACAAATGGGTCCGGAATCAAACCTTTAAAAGCTACTTACTTTTCTCAGAATTGAACTGACAATCTTTGGATTCAAGGGTGAGCACTATTTTAATCACACAGCTACTTACAGGGCCGCCACATGGGGGGGCAAGTGGGTACTGTTGCCCCGGGCCCGGGCCCAGGGGGGGGGCCCGGTCCGGTCCTGTATTTAGTAAATAAAGTATTTTAGAATTTTAGGCATACATAAAATAGAGTGTACTACACTTAACGGGCCCTGATCAGATTATATTTGATTTACTACACCAGACTGCTGCCCAAAAACAGCTGCGATGATTGCGATGTCCCAAAATATTACTCTTTATCAGTAAGTACCACAAAGAACGCTATCTATCCATAGATATATACTAATACACCTGGATCGATAACTGAAATGGCGGAATAGCGGTAAAAACGAGCCGGCTCCCCCCACCACTAGCCAGTATTGCCGCCGCTGCGCCGCCGCCGCGCCGCGTCGAATATCAGCTGACACGATTGTTGTTGGTGCGTCAGCTGCATTCTTGTTTGTTTACATTCTTTTAAATGTTCAATTATAATTATGATGATGAAAGATGGTTCTGTACTTGCAGCTTTAGGATGTATTAGTGCACATTCTAAAGGCTGAAATTTATCATTTCATAGGTAAGAAAGACTAAAAAGTTACAGTATTACTGTAATTTATTTAATTAATTAATTTATTTATTTAAATTACAGTAAAGATTACTCGCACAGGGTTGGCAACACTGACCACGAATACTGGCTAGTGGTGGGGGTAACGGCTCGTTTTCGCAACACGGAGTTACCAATCCAGGTGTATTAGTATATATCTATGTATCTATCGCGTGGGAGACTGTACTCTGTGGCTTGTTCGCCAAGCCCTGCCCCCTCGCCGCATAACCCCACCCGCTTTGATAAAACATGAAATTATAGCTTATTACAGTTTCCTATATTTAAAAGGTTTTCAACTATTATAATCACAATTACAGAATGCTATTGTAACTCAACAAAACAAAGTTCTCATTCTACTAATTCATTTTTTTGATAGTTTTTCACGAAATAATTCTTGTATCTTTTGTTGTTATTAATCTAATTCTTTACTGCATAGCTTCATTACAAGTAGAGAAACTGTAATAAACCTATCACATTTTTGTAGATTTTTATTTTGGTTTTCCAATTAATAAATGTATTCTTTTAAACATAATCATTGTTTCAATTACTTCCTTCAGCCATCTTGTATAAGAGCCATTAGAGACTTTCCCTTTTAATCCGTCCATAACATTAAAATAAAGTTCATTGTATGTGTTGATTAATGATTACAGTATATAAAATTTCGTCAATCATAATTTCTGCCACAATCGTACATTTGAGGAATGAGTACATTGGAACTTCTCTGAATAAGCCCTCTATTCACAAGTAATTGTATTTAAGGAGTTAAAATCAAATACCCTATGACTAATTGGATATAGAATATTTCATTTCATAATAATTTATGCCATTTTTATGGCATAAATTTTTGTAATTGGTTGGTAATTACTAGAGTATGGATACTTGAATTTTTAATTCTTAAGTTACACTTTCTTTTATTTGATTACGGTTAATGTAGAATAAAACGTAGTTAAGTAAGAGTTCAGCCCCCTCCTCAAGTGTCCTTTTTTCGAACACTGAACCTTAATAGAAAGTATAAATTATTATTATTTTTTGTTTAATGAAGGTTTAATAGTTTTTTTAACAATTATAATAGCCATCTCTAGTAAAAGTAGCGCAACAAAAAAGGGGGGGGGGCCCGTGGCCAGAATCTGGTCCCGGGCCCGACTTGGAGATGTGGCGGCCCTGGCTACTTAACCAGTTACTTTCTGTCAAGAAGTAAGTAATAACTTAAGCAAAGACCATGAATCTTTAGTGGCCCCAAGAGGCTCAAGAATGATTCGTTCAAATTTTTATATTCTATTGTCAAAATGAAGTATGTTTGAAAACTAATTGTCATGAGTGTCCCAGACATTTTATAATAAAGACTGTTCAACCACTAGAGCTCAATTAAAGAACATGCGTTGAAATTATGTTTTTTTTTTCATATTTAAAGGGGCAAAGTAAATTTGAAGTTTTGTACATAGGAGCTCATATTTTAAGTACTTAGCTCAAATATTGGAGCAAAAATGTTTGTTACACTTTATCGGCCAGTAAGTAAAAATACACATGAAAATGTATTTCAGAGGTGTAATTCAGAAACATTGAAAATTCTCAGTAGTAGCATTCACTTTGTACACTAACATGAATAGACTTCTCATCCAATACTTTTTGTTTGATACCAAAACTTGGAAAGTTCGTGTACGCAGCGCCAGATTCGCTGCAATCGATATTGTTATTAATTCAGCTGGATTTACAGTGCTGCAAAAACACTTAAGCAAAACATTAACATAACCCTTAGTTATAAAATGTTTCATCCTTAGTTGAGAAGTGTGGTAATACTTATTATCTATCATATGTCACTTGTACTTCATGTACGCCGCAGAAGATAGGTTACCTACACCACCGTAAATACTTTTCAAACACACCTATGCTATTAGAAGTCTATTCACGTCAGTGTATATAGTCAAAGGTAATAGATTATTTTTCAGTGATTTCTTTTAAACTAATTGTGGGTATAAATAATTATCTATAACATGGTTGATTTTGACATTGTTTTTGCAGGCACCGTTTGTCTGTCCTTGCTGGATGAGGAGAAGGACTGGCGATCGGCGATCACCATCAAACAGATTCTGCTGGGGATACAGGACCTGCTCAACAATCCCAACATCAAGGACCCTGCCCAGGCGGAGGCCTACACCATATACTGGTACTGTAAAGCAAGTTTCCGTTTACTGCAGTTGGTTATTGAGGGAATAGGAAAAAATTTGTGCGTATTAAAATTATTTTTGCTTGTCCCATGGTTCCAGAAAGTTTCCATTACTATGACAAATTACTTTGGCAATAATCTCAGGCCAAGTTAGTGATAAATAAGATCTCTCCAAGATACCAGCTTAGATTGAATCCAAACATAGTGTGCCTTGCAAAACGTTTGCCCTAAATTCCAGTTTCCTGTTAACAATTTTATGTCAGTTAACTGTCTCTTGTTGAAATAAAGGATTGTATGAATGCCTCTATTTAATCTAAACTCTAGTGTTAGTTCAAAAGGATTTAAGTTTAGAGTGGCTCCTGGACTACCGTAATCTCAACAACTAATGAAGGAAAAGTATAAACTATATTGCCAGAGAAGCAAGTTTATAAGTTCTAAGGCAGCCTCGTTCCTTTATTTCAGGTGTATAATGTAAGACTAAAATAATACTTTACGTACCTTCTGTCGAACAGCTCAAATATTTGTTGCTCGTTCACAACATGTTTCGCCGTGAATACGGCATTGTCAAGTGATAAAAGAACGTATTATCCATAAGATTCGTCAAAAATATAAATAAATACAACACAAAACAGTTCACACATACTACAGAGTTCGGTAGGCCTACCATACACGTAATTATTACACACCGCGGCACGACCCGGAAGCATACTACTACAATGAAGTATAATGTAAATTTTAAAATGTTAAACTTGCAAACTAACTTTTACCAACTGAGGAATTTTTCAGCAGCGGAGTGTAGAATCAGCCGTTGTATGTTTTTTTACTTTACTAGATGTCCAGCTGATAAGTCAAATTTAATTTTCATATGATGATTCCACCAAGTTATAATTTAGGCTATAGATAATATCCTTCATTAAATCATGTGTATGGAAATAAAGAGTTCTAGTTTGATTGCCAAAGTTGTTTACAGCAGAGGAAAGCTTTAATATAATCGTTGATGATTCTCTAATGAGTTTGTACCTTGATTACAGTAAAAATCGTCTTGAGTATGAGAAGCGTGTGAGGGCTCAAGCCAGAGTGATGGCTCCTCAAGAATAGTGAACAGTGTTTGCGCAAGATGAGCATTCTTTGACTGACAAGGACCTTTGTTCTTTAATGAGATTAAACTGATGTAAAAAACAAGTGTTGTCCAGTGTCTTCTGTTGATGGAAGTAAAGTGAATTTAAATAGATTGTGTTCAAAATGGTATTTGTTGATATTGATGGATAATTTTCATTATTTTACTCTGGTAAGTGTAACTGGCAAAAAATATGTATTTCTTCAACTGATATCTAAGCCGGTTCACTAGTTTTATTTACCTTTAAGTTTTCTATTGGTACTTTAATAAATAATTTCTTTTTTAATGTCGGTTTTATTACCCTTTTCTTAATTTGAATTGGTTTAAGGGCTCGCGAACTGTTTGTTTGGTTGTAATCACGACTCAAAAGCATTCTTGTTAAAGCAAAGAAACAAACACTATAAAAAACTTAAAGGCAGAATGACAAACTCATCTAGTTCATAAAAATCTTACCATTTTTCTATAAAAATACTAGCTAACAACCTATCATATATGACATTAAATTTTTACGATGATATTTTAGGAAATGTAAGTTTTGTTTTAATGGTCACAAAATTTATGAAACCCTGACAACATAATGTGAGCCCTAAATCTTAAATATTGACATTTCTTTAGCATTGGAACCGTAATTAACAACCTATTCCTAGTTAGTGAAGAATCTAATAATTCATTTTTAGATATGGTTTTTCAATACAGTTTTTGAATTTACAAAAACCAAATACATAATGATAATAGGTTTTATTTATTTATTTATCCATTTTATTCATTTTATTTTATTCATTTTATTTGTTTTATTTATCCATTATTTTCATTTTTTTCCGCTGAGACAGTAGCAATTCCTGAGTATTTAGTGTTCCAATATGGCTGTCTTCAGTAAAGCGGTACTTTTGTGAAAAATCTTTATTTCATAATTTGTAAAAATTATATTAGAAAATATAATTTTGATCACTGCTCGAAATCAGCCTATTTTTTGTTCTCCCAATAGTACCAAAAGTTTCTTTTTTGTCCTAGAACTGAAAAATCGGCTGGAATATTTTTTTATCGGTCCTAGGACTGAAAAGTCCTAGGACCTAGGACTTTTAAGTGTTGACCTAGGACGTAAGCTGTATTTAAAGTATTATCTATTAATTTTCTATGCAGAATAGTGAAATTCAAACGTTAAATTAAAGCATTGTTTGTAAATAACTGAAATGTAAACACTGTATATTACTTACTTTGTAAATATAACCTCAAAAATACAACTTTATAGTTAATATTTTTTACGATTAAAAGTGTAATCCTGCATTATGATAAAATACCCCCGTCGCAGCAGACCTGCGTCTTCAGCAAATTTCCAATCGATCTTGAGATATCGTATTTTCCCCATAAACACCATATTAATGGGTATGAAGGTTTGCTGCCTTGGGATGTTGTTAGAAAAATGTTAGTTTTGTTAGGAAATGTAATAGTTACGTAAGGTAAAAATCAAACTGTATCAATATTCGGCACTTTTTAATTTTCCCTATAAACCCCATGGGGGTGAGTATGTAGGTTTGCCGCCATATGGGTGTTGTAAGCAAATATCAGTTAAACCCTACCAAATGAATGTACATACCAAATATTATCAAGTTATGGTGTTCTTTTAATTTTCCACGTAAACCCCATAGGGGTGAGTAAGTATGTTTTCCGCCATATGGGTGTTGTAAGCAAATATCAGTTAAACCCTACCAATGAATGTACATACCAAGTTTATTCAAGTTATTCCAATAAATAAGCGAGATACAGGGTTTTGCTGAATTCCCATAAGATGAACAAGTAAAACCTATTTTTGGCTTTTCTCCGTAACCTGTTAAGTTAAGTTAAAAATTCTAAATACCAAATTGTTTGTTTTTAAGCTCTTTTAAATGGTTTTTAAATTGTTGAATTTTGAAAATTATGCTCCAAAAATGCGGAAAACCCATTTTTGACCCCTTTGAAACCCCATAAAACCCCGTTCCCATAACCCGATCATGCTGGTTTGCGAACTCATGAAAATAGACCTAGTCTTATACCTTCATACCAAATTTCATCAATATCGGAGGTCCCTGTCAAAAGTTATCAGTACCACGGACACACACACACACACACACACACACACACACACACACACACACACACACACACACACACACACACACACACACACACACACACACACACATATATATATACATATATATGAAAATGAACAAACGGTGTTTTTGGCTTTTGGGGACCTCAAAATGAAAAGGTAACATGGTCCCGGGCTTAGGTCTTATTATGGCCACTACCGTAATAGCGTATTCCCTATAGGGAAATTTGCTAAAACTTTGTTCATCATTAGGAGCAAAAGTGTCTTTTTAGTGCTTAATTGTTTTTAAAAACACAATTGAGCACTTAAAAGAGCATCTTTTTCTCCTAGTAATGAAAACTACCATTATTGGGGATCTCCGAAACAGGGACTGCCATTACATCTTTTAAAAATTAAATCTTTTACTCTTTTACGGGAAAATATAAAACAAACAAAAAATTTACGCCCTTTCAAGAATAAATTAAAATCTTTTCTAATGTCTCAATCATTTTAGAGTGTTAGTGAATTTATGGACCACATTGAAAATTCTACCCAATCAAATGAAAACCATCTATAAAAAATGAATAAATAATAAACGGCATTAAAAGTTAGGCTAGGTTTGTACTGTTTATTTTTAACTGTTTTAATATACTTTGACTATTTTATAATTTATGTTTAGACAAAATTTTATGTGTTATTTACATTACTACCAACAAAGAACATGTTGTATTGGCAATAAATAGAATTGAAAAAATGTCATTCTTCTTTCAATTAAAGATATATGTAGTCTTGATGAGTTGTAGTTAAATTGACAATCCCTGAATATCTGGAGTCAAAAAACAAACTATTATCCGTTGTTTTGTGTTTAGTAAGGGCATGTCCCCTAGACAAAATAATTTTTTTTATCCTCGAATAAAGGTTTTTTTATCACGGACACACATTGTATCATGATCAGGCAAGTCAATAATAGGCATTAAAAATATAATACTTTCATTTTTTGCAATTTTTAAAATTTATTTTCAAGATCAATTTTTTTCTGAATTAAAATATTGGCCCATACAATCTGCTTTCTTCTCTTTATTGATTCATAAATATTTTATTAGTATGTATTATTATAAGGTACAGATATTAATGTATTATGCATACGGTATATGAAATAATTGATCAAACCTGCTCTTTGGATGGCTCCGAGAATCCTTATTGGAGAACTACCACGTGGTTTTAGTTAGACCTAAATATTTAGAAAAGGTAAAGCACAGGGTAAAATTTAAATACAATTTATTTGAAAATTACAACTGAATTAAACATCTAATGAAGTAATTTAAAGAAACCACACTAATTTCAATCAAACTCAGAAATATCCAGGTACTGTAAACTTGCTTTTGGATGTCCAACCATACTTCCCAGTGGCGTAACTGATTTTTACGGGCCCCCCTGCAAACTTATTTTTGGGCCTGGTTATCACCGGTAGTCACCGGTTATCACTGTTTCCCGCCAGTTAACCAGTGTCAACCAATGGTTAAGGTGGTGGTAGGGTTCTTTTGATTACTTATTTTTTACAAAAAAAGATTTATTTAGACAAAGTTAAAGTATTAATGCATGCACAGTAATTGTAAAATTGCAGCCGTAAGTAATCTACTATATTTGAAAATTTTTATAGCCTCCTTTTATTCAGATTGCAACTAGGCCTACAGTCTATCCTTTTAAAGAAATTAAGCCTATCTGATTGTTTGTTCTATAATTAATTTTACCCTCTCTTGGATAGGGCCTATGTTATCAAAAATGAAAGTAACAAAACTCAATGTATCTTATTTGTGTTTTATTTATAATACAGTAAGGGGTTAACCAAGACTTGCTTGTTGGTTTTAATTCACTTTTGTAACAGTATCTTGGTAATTAGGCTATGTGGTTTACGTCAACTATACCTTTCACAGGTGACAGCTGTTCCAAACCCCATGCTTAAAAGTAGCATTATTTTATTTTTATTTAACTTTCATATTTCTTTGACTTGATGGTAGCCCATATATGACCAATATTATAAAAAATTACAATTATTAAATTTAGTTAAAATAGATTTTTCCTTGGGTTTAGGCTGTTTCTAAACTTATAATTGCCCTTGGACCAAAAAAACCCCAAATAAAAAGTTTACAAAACATACCTGCTACAGATCGGGAAAATACATCACCACAAACATTCCTCGTATTGTAGTATATAGTAGGTCTATTGCTTAGCTAACACCAAGGATTCTTAACTCTAAGCACAACGATTAACAATTGTTTTAAGAAGGAAAAAACACAACTTTTTAAGTAATTAATGACATAATTGTTATTGGCATTTAAAGTGTTTTCATATAAAAAATAAATATCCCCAACCTTATAATTAATTTAAAATTAATTTATATAGTTTTGTTCATTTTAGTGAAAAATGTTTTTATTGCTATTCCTCAAAAGTATTTGTTTTGTCTTCATTGGAACTTCTCAGCACTTACGGAGTTTTGGGAAGCAACTGATTTGATTACCGCACTTCTGAAACGTATAACTTTCTCGTTCTCTACTTAGTTTACTTAAACAACTAAGGTTTTCTTGGTTCATTGTGCTTCATAGATAGTTTTTCATTAACGTTAATTTTGAAAAGGATTTGAAAATTAAATCGCCGCAACACAGCGCGACGAATTGCACGGCACGGCGGGCAAGGTGAGCCGACAAGGGCTAGCAGCTGGCGGCAGACCAGCAGACTGCCGAAAACCTAACTGTAAAAATATTTTGATATTTTATAATAGTTATATTAGAGGCATTTTGAAATTGTAATGGCACCATATAAAATTAAAATTTCGATAACATAAGTCAAAAAAAATAAATTAAACATATAACATATTTCCCAATACACGGGCCCCGTTCGCGGGCCCCCCCCCCCCCCCCCCCGCACCGTGGGCTCTGCGGGCCCCTCTGTTACGCCCCTGCACTGAGGTTTATTTTCATATAACAGAGGTTGTTATAGTCAATTATACATTTAGGAATATACCAAAATTCCAATTCAAATATTCTTCTGCTTTATGAAGTCATATACTCAAGACAATGAAAACGTCTTTGAAAGTAGATTATAACAATTTAATATTATTAACAGCTGGACAAACAAACCACCAATCAATCGACTGCTGATGCCGTCCGATTTATCCATTTCTTACTCAGCTAATTTATCATTTTTATTTATTTATTAGGTTCGTTATGCCAGAAGAGTTTTATTTGATATTGTACAATGTTCCAGAAATGCCTAACTTTAAGGGATAGCGGTCCAAACCCATCAAAGTGAACAGGTGGAATGAAATCCAAATCCAACTACCATACAGTATTAACAAAATGCCTAATGCAGAAGGAAAATAGGCTAGCTGTCTATTTTAGGATACTGTACAAGAACCGAGAGTTTATTAGCCACTAAATATACAACGGTCATCGTAAAATTTTGCATTAAAGTCAATCACACAATTATGTCCATATCACAATCATAAAAACTGTTTGTTGGGTAGGACACGTTTTCTTTCAGCCATTTACTTAACCATACAATCGTTCTTAGGTGATAACGATATTTTTTAGTTATTTAGAAATTTATTAAACAATGAAGTATTTGGCCCTTATATTGCCTATATAATATAAAGCTAGACCTTTATTATATAATCTTCTTGTCTGGATGGAGGGGCTGTGAAATACATGAATATTGTCTCTTACATGTTCTAGAGTATACCTACAAACAAACGAGGTTGGTGGCATAATATTTAGCTCAAGAAAACATTTATACAGGATTCATTGAAAGTTATTATTCATTGTAAGCTAGGATTAATTAGTAAAGTAGCTTGAAACTTATTTTTTCTTCGTGTTTTGTCTCAAAAAAATTTACTGTCCAAGTGTATTCCAAGGAGTTTCACAGGTTTTAACAAATCGTCGTCTAGTTTTAATTTTAAGTAAAAAGAAAAAAATACTTTCTGTTCTATTGTAATTTTAACCAAGTTGTTAGTAGAAATCCATGATTTTCATTCAACCAAAGCCCCTTTGAGTTAGTTTTGGACACTCCTCAAGTCAGCATCAAAATCCACTTGAGTAATTATTCAATTTACGTCCATTTTTTTAAAAATCCATTTTTTTAAGTAATTAAAATTGTATTCTACACTTCATTCAAGAGCCTTAACAGCATCAATAAATCAATATATTGATTTTTTTGGTTGGATTCGCTTATACAGCGGGGAATTAATTTGTATATTTTATTTTTACTACAGTACACTCTCGTTCATCGGAACTAATGTGGCGGACGGCCGGTTCGGATGTCAAAAAATTCCGATGAACCGTAGTCCGTCGTGAGTCATCATTTCCGCCCGTACGGTGACCAATCGTGATTGTATTCACTCTTGTTTTTAAGATAACACAAGAGATTTTATGAAAATAAGGCACTCAAACTTTGAACATGGTAACAATGAACCTATAGGAATAAAAACAACGCAGCAAATAAAGATCCAAAATCTTTATTCTCATATTCCATATTCATATTCTACCCATATTCTAGCAATCAACTGACTTCCACGTAAAGCGGCGGTCCGACTAGGCTGGTTACCAGCCGCTAATTACTAGCCGCTAGTAAAT
Source organism: Neoaliturus tenellus (assembly GCA_030545055.2). NCBI lineage: Eukaryota > Metazoa > Arthropoda > Insecta > Hemiptera > Cicadellidae > Neoaliturus > Neoaliturus tenellus. Next base: position 94,897,896 of record CM061535.1, read on the forward strand.
ATCGCCATCAGCCAGCGGATCTGAAGGGTTCACATTAAAGTAAACCAGCCGCCAGTACAGTTGCTGCTAGTACTATTGGATGGACGTTTTGACTTGAAAACATTGTGAAAACATGGTAAACGTCATCGGCTCCCGCACCACTCTTCTTCGACATTTTTACTTTGTAAACTTCAAGTCTGTCAGACTTATAATTTTTTTCTTCAATGCGGGCAAACTTGCGCTTAATCCTTGTTCATAAAGCCGTTGAAGTAACTCTTCATAAGCTGAGTCTTTGGCATTTTTGTTTATGTAGTCTGCATTCGAAACATCCCACAAGCAAGGATAATTTTGGAAAATGTCTAAAAATGTTATAACGTCTTTACCCGACCACTTGATGCTGTCCACCATATTCACCGTCAATTGCAAAAAAGTACAAAATAAAAACACTACAAACACTGACACATCGCACAAAACTAGACAGGTTAATTCGCCAGCCACTTGTGAGCTACTAGCCACTAGCCTAGGGGTTCACATTGACTGGTTGGCGCCAGCGAAGTGATCACGTGACTGCCAGCGGATGGTACTAGCGCTAAAAAGTTAAACATGACCAGCTTGCGACTTCCCCCCCGCTGGCATTTACCAGCCGCTAGTTCTGGATCAGACTAGGCTGGTTGCTGGCAATATCACCAGCGGATATTTACTAGCGGCTGGTAACCAGCCTAGTCGGACCGCGGCTTAACACAGGTGCAGTCGCGACGCGAGACAGACTGAATGACAGTTTGGGAAGCGGTCGAAACGGATGTTCACTTCCTGCCCCCTTCCTCTTTCTATTTTTGTGCGAATACTCCACGGCCTCGTAAATCACATCGATAAGTACAGATTATGGAAAACGCCTGATGACGTTTGATGCCAAATGTGATACATCACTGTTGTGCGGATAGAACGAATGGAAATTGAAGGCGCTAAAACGGAAAAATTATTTATTTCGTAAGAAAAAAAAGTTAATGATATCCAGATTTTCAGTTCCGATGAAGCGGAGTTCCGATGTCGCCGAGTCCGATGAACGAGAGTGTACTGTATCTCTCCCTTATTCATTTTTCATTTCTTGTTCATTATCTTGCAAAATGTTGACACTATTCATGTATAATTGCTTGTACATATGAATAAAGATGATTTGATTTGATTTGATTAGGCTAGGTTGGCTTTAAATTTCCTCATAAATTCGATGGCTGCAGCATGTGCAATTGAATAACTCAGTTATCGATATATACCTAAGGGACTCATTAGTTATTGATAGATACTCGGGGAACCAGTCTGTAGAGAACTCTATAGAGTATCCATAGATGCTTAAATGATTAGGAAAGAAATTAAAGGAATATTAAATACTTGGTAAATAAATTAGACAGCAATTTTACAAAACATACGCTTACTGAATACACAATATTATGAATTACATGATTTAGCATCAACAAAATTGCCATCGTCCTACCAGCGAAGCTGTTAAGTAATTCACAGACTATAAAATACATCATGGTTTCTCTTCTCAAACCTCTAGTCATACCGGTAGGATATAGAATCATAGAGATCTCAGGTAATAAATTACAATTAAAGGTAAAAATATGTTAAAAACAGTAGCCTATTTTTCATCTCTAGAGTTTAAAGTGATGTTTTGGGCCACGGACGACCTATTGCACTACCGCAGTGCGGAATTTCGATCGAGGCATGGATGTTATTTACACTTTCTATACGAATTGTGAATGATATTTTAATCGCACAATAGTTAATTAATAATAGTTCATTGGATAACAAAACTTGCGAAAAACACCTTTCGGTCGCTCAATTATTACTGCACTACAGACACCAGTATCGCTAACACTTGGTATGTTTAATAAATCCCTAGATTGAGAGCTAATGTTGATAGGTAATTTGTGAAAAATATAGTCTAATCTTCTCAATTCAATATTAAGAATCTTTTTCGTTGTTTCAATATAGAAGAAAAAATTGAATTTTAAATTGTAGAACAACGTATTTTCCTATAGTTCATTTTTTGACTACTTGCCTGAATCACCTTGTTTGTTTGATAGTTTAAAATTGGTTCTGAACACAACATTGTATGCTAATCCACCAGACGAAAAATTCCCATCTTTCAATCTTTTTGGTCAGTTAATGGCCACTTTTAATCAAGTTGTGGTTCAAAAATGTCAACCAAAACCGGACACTACAAAAGCAGGTATTTTATTTTTCCAAAGGCTTAGCGGAAACTCTTAAGAAGCTATTCAATGAATATGGGATTATATGTTGAATAGGAATCGTTAGCTTTGTGTATTGTGTGAAATAAAAATTAGGACAAAAAGACCATTCCAGTAAGTATTTACTTTTACTATCATTTTTAGAATCATCGCTGCCTTATAATGTTCGTGTTCTTAGCGAAATATTTTCAATGCAAGGGTACGATATAAATACTATGTTTTATTTTATTAATCAAAGCTAATTAATAAATAATAAGAATTTTATATTAATAGAACCTATGTAAGGGTTATCCATTAAGCAACAAGATGAACATACATCTAATACTATTATTTATTTTGAAAATACCCCTCACATACAACGAATGACAAAATAAAACACTCTAAATGTTTGTAATGTTTCTTTTAAAATGTAGCAGATGGAAGCTAAAATAGACTCCCCAAGCTCCTCAGGTGATGATGAGTTGGCGGATTTGGTGACATTTAAAAAGCAATATTCTCATACACCGAAGGTTAAAATAAAAACAATGTCGGAACAAAATATAAAGGTTATTTATATTTTTTTAAATGTATGTCTGAAAACATGGAGTTGTTAAAATAGACTCCCCAAGTGCCACGGGTGGCGAGTTTTACAGGATGGGAAAGGTGGCGGTATTGGCTATACCACAAAGGTTTCTGCCCCTCGCCATCCTGATGTAGCCCTCCTCCCCCCACCCCCGTCCCCACGAGTTCTTCACTATCCAGTAGTCCATGCCTCGCGTGGTGCCGTAGCCCACCACCAGCACACAGTGGTCTTGGGCTCTCACATCTGACGAGCATTCCCTCGCGTTAAACACGCCTGAAAATAAGTTATGATTACAACCACTTGAAAAAAATACCGCCGTCGCAGCAGACCTGCGTACTCAACAAATTTCCAAAGTAATTTGCGATTTGATCAACAACTAGGGTTGGTAGATTGATTATATGCATGCGATGCAAAATTTAGGATTTGTGGAGTGAAGATGAAAATTGCCTTAGCAAAATATGTTTGGGAATGAGTTTTGCACTTTGAATGATTGTCGAGAGCATAAACCCATGATAACCCATTTTATGATATTCATCGACATTAAAAATGCAAAACTGATGTAAAAACATTGTTGGCCAATGAAATGTTTGTCCTTATCTTGCAAATAAAAAATTATCACAATTGCATATGATCAATCTACCAACCCTAGTTGTTAACTGATGTTTCAGCAAAACATAACCATATTTATGTTATTGAATTATATCTCGGTTGCTGTATTGTTTATTTTCATAACTTGTAGAATTTTCATAGTGTAAGAAATATAAAATTGTCAGTGACTTTTCAATCACACAGTGGGAATAACTTTTTCTCCATTATTTTATACAAATTTGTCACAATATCATAGAAAATCATTAACATTTTTAAGGGATAAGTTATTCTATTTAATCGCTAAAAACAAATTTCACTTCCTCAAATAGACAAATACTCAAAATTGTCCATGTGATAAAATTGTGATGATTTGAATACTTGTTAGTACTTAAGAGCTCGTTTTTTATCAAAGTATTATGTTGCCATTTGTTTGGTCAAAATAGTATTAGATCTTAATAGCGTATTCCTTTTAGGGAAATTAGCTAAAACAAGGAATGCCTCAACTAGGTATATTTGAAAGGTTGCTCCGTAAGAAAAGACTAGAACAAATAGAGAAATTATTAACATTTAAATAAAAAATATCAGTATATATAAAAAAAAAAATTCAAATTATATACAGGGTGTCGTTTGTCACCAAACTTCTCAAAATTGTTAGTTGGGTCAAAATAAACCAAAAGAGATGATATGAAGGTATATATATTCTAAAATGTATATTTACCCAGATATCCGAATTTTGTTTTTTTCAACTTAATAATATTTATTTCGGTGACGGATTGTTGTAGGAACTCATATTTGACATGGACCTTTTTACAATATCAATGCCCATTTCAACCGCAAAATGATTTTTTCCGGTGTAAATTTTCAAAATGGCGGCCATTTAAAAACTTGAACTCAAATATCATAAAATCGGTAAATTGTATCAAAATTTTACTTATCACATAAAAGCTGTTAAATAAAATTGTCTAATCAATAAAACCTATTTTGTAGGGATCTTAAGGTTATATCAATAGAAAAATCGCAATAACTCCGTTATTTGTTATCAGATCCTTACAAGCTATTTATCATTGAGTAGGTAATTTAATTTTGCAACTTTTATGAGCCAGTTAAATATTGATCAAATTAACTGGTTTTATGATATTTAATCTTATAAATTTATGTGGCTACCATTTTGAAAATTTACTACGGAAAAAAAATATTTTGTTAAAATGGGCATTGATTTTGTAAAGGTAAATACAAAATATGAACTTCCTACACCAATCCGTCACCGAAATACAAATTATGAAGAGGAAAAAACAAAATTTAGGATATCTGGATAAACATGTGTTTTACGACATACCTTCATATAAACTTTTTTGCTTATTTTGACCCAATTAACCATATTATGAAGTTTGGTGACGTACCTTAAAGACACCTTGTATAAGTTGTTTTCTAGAAATAAACCTCTAGTAAGTGTAGGCTAATAGTATAAAAGTCAATTTATACTATTGACGATGAGCTAAAAAGACCAATGACCAACCTGCTTTATGCAGTTTAAAACTGATCGGGCTAGCATCAATACACACGGATATCGGCCCCACGGTAGCCACAGCCTCCTTCAGCGCTTCCTCGTCGCCCGGCGGCACCTTGCGGCATCCCTTGTCCCTGGCAGCCACGGACCCCTCCCTGAATCTGCATTGGCCTTTCTAAAACCACCAGTTAAAACATTTAATTCAATAAAATAGTCTAAACATTTTTGACTCGTTGGATAAAATACCCCAGTAGCAGCAGACCAGCGTACTCAGCGAATTTCCAATGGAATTTGGTACTTTTTTTTCCCAATAAACACCATTGGGATTGAGGATGAAGGTTTGCTGCCATGGGGGTGTTGTAAGAAAATTTAAGATATAATTCCTTTCCAGTGCAGGTGCGTGATAAATTGTATCTATGGTGTTTTTATCTTTCCCGTTAAAACCCCATCAAGGTGATGTAGGTTTTCATCCATATGCATATTGTAAGCAAATATAAGTTACACTCTACCTATTGAATGTACATACCAAATTTTATCAAGCTATGTCAATAAATAAGAGAGAGAGAGGGATTTGTAGATTTCCCATTGGAATGACATGGAAAACATATTTATGGATTTTCTCCGTAATCTGTTAAGTCAGGTTAAAAATTCAGAATACGAAATGGTTGGTTTTTCTAGCTATTTTGAGTGGTTTTAGTTAAAATCGTTAAATTTAGAATATTGAGGTCCAATAATGCCAAAACCCATTTTCGACCCTTTTGCAATCCCATAAAACCACGTTTCCATTGTCCGATCATGCTGATTTCCGAACTTAACCTGAAGAATTCTGTCTTACACCTCAGTACCGAATTTCATCAAACTCGATGAAATTCTGGTTCCGTTAGAGATTTATCGTGTTAAAGGACTTACACACACACGCACACACACAGATTATCGAGAGCATAAACGCATGATAATATGATAACCCATTTCATGATCTTCACTTCGAAAAGCAATCTGGAGGAAATAACTAAATTGAAAATATTTAAGAACCATTTCAGATCACCAGTTATTCACTACTAAAGTTTTCAGATTTAATTTTAATTTATACTATAATATTAACAGAGCGGTTTGTATAGGCATTCACTTCCAAAGGTCTCTTTACAATCCTGAACTATTAAGCCACCCATTTATAAATACTTCATTTTGTAGCTTGTTTGACCTATATTGATCTATGAAAAATAAGTTGGTGAAATAAATGATAATCTATGTTCTATTAATATAACATAGAAAAGCGGCAATGCGAAAGAAAACATGACGGATGCTCAGCACCCATTTAAGGATTAGTAAACTTTTATCACTTTCATCATACTCACTTCACTGTCTCGTTTGTCCTATAATTGAATACATTTTATGGCTCTTGTCAGAATTTGTTATTGTTTCGTTACAAAATTTTAATGCAGAACCTCAAAGTAAATCATCTTTACTCACTATCAATATTCATCCCTCCTAATCGAAACCCTTGATTTTGTGTAAACAAAGCAGGTTTTTAAGAATCAATATACATGGAGAATCTTTCAGAAAAATCTTCTAGGAGAAGCTTTCAAAAAAAAAACCTTTCTTACATATTTCTCATTTTGTTGTAAAGTTTTTTATCTGCCACTTTCTTCCCTAGTATGTAGAACAAACATCTTTGATTTTAAAGCTCTCACATCATTCTGCAATCTATGAAATGAAAAAAAAGGTTTTGGGGAAATCCAGCTGACAAATTACCAACACTGTGTTTCTTTTATTTTATTTTATTTATTTTTTTTAGGGAGAGGACGGAAAAATGCATTACGCACACAGGTAGTGTGGGACTCCCCTAAAAACTGGTATACCAACAGAAACCTCCTCTATTCTTTAGGAATCTAGCCTAGAATTGTTTGTCACATTACATCAGACTAGGCCTAGCCTGAGCAAATTGGGCTCACTCCTGGACCTTAGCTTAGCGGTCAAGATCGGTCTTTTTTCTAAGGAGGATGCCCCGGACGCACTGTGACAAACAATCCTCATCCTCTAAGATCTTTTGGCAGACCGAGTCCACCGAAAAAGCACCAAAAGTTTGTGTGGCCTCCAGGACCCTTGATAAAATGTTGGTTCTCAATGGGGGCAGCAGAAGGAGGTGTGCTCCGCACCGTAGGGAACGCCCCGGCAATAAATGCAGTCCTGTGAACCGGTCTTGCTCATTGCGTACAGGTACGACGGAAAAGAGCCATGACCTGTCAGGAATTGGGTCAGGTAGTAGTCCACCTCCCATGCCGCCGTTCCACCCATGGTTGGACCTACTTGATAAGAGTCGCGCAGTCCATCAACCTCGGGTGTTTTGCTCACAGCTGTGATGGCACGGTTTGGGAGCGCTTTTCTGTTCTTTCCGTGTCCTTGCAGACCTCGCCTTGTCTCTGATAAATCGCCTTCCTCTCTTCTGCCAAGAGCTTGACCCCATCTCGCCCATCTCAACAACAGCCATCCGGAGTTCGGTTAGGCTTTGTCAGCCACACCCTAACTCCATCAGCCGGTATATCCGGGAGTGCCACCTCTGGATCGTACGGGTCGCCTCCTCTTCGGTGGAGAGAACATGAAGGTCTCGAATCTCTACCGAGCACTTTGGTTCTAGGGCCTTGATGGAGCCTTTGTCCCTGGGAAGCGGAAAAACCAATCTTGTCCTTTGACTTCCTCTGTTCGAGAAGAACTTCCCCGTTCTGGGTTCACCGGATGGACTTGATGATGGTGTCGGCCTCTGCCGGTTTGGCCTGCGATTTGATTTGTCCCAGAACCTCGGCAAAAGATCGCCCCCCCTAAAGGCTTGATCAAAATCACCTCCGTCCTGGGCTTTTTGGGCCTGGTTCGTGCAGGCTTCCTGGCAGATTTATCAGGGGCCGTTACCGTTAAAAGAAAATTGCTTTCATCAGGCCTACTCCGGAGTTGAAAGCCAGATTTTAATCCATAATTTGAAAGAACTGAATTTCAGATAATGGAAGGTATTTGTGAACATCTAGCTGAGTTTTTTTGGAACATTGGTAAAGAAAATTTGTTAAAATTACCTTCAATTTGAATTATGATACTGTCCTATTTTTCTGACTCAAGAAATGACTAAGGGTAGAAAGTGGCATTACTATCATATTGTGACACCAACACCTTCGTTGGAGTGAGTTTCGCTTAGTTTCGATTTACTTTTTGTTAAAATTAAGTAGGTTCTATGAAGGATATTTGGTAGTTCAACATTAAGCACTTCTAAGAAGGCTCTTTGATATTTATAGCAATCGTTATGTGAACAAAGAATCAGTACTAGATGCTGCTGGGTGTTTATTTCTATTATTCATTTAATAATAGTTTGTTTTTCATGTGATAACTGTAATGTTATTAATACTGTATGATATATGTTTCCATAGTAATTGCTGTTTTCTATAGTAACAAAGTGATCACGACTTACCTTATTAGTGTAAGGGTAGGACTTTTCACTGGCAATGCCTCGTTCTGAAACATATTTAAACACATTCCACGGCGCTCCATCCTGGCAACCTCTATCATAACTGTCGCAGTCTACCAAATTCTGCTCACTCAATGCAACTAGTTTTCGATTCCTTATAGCTGTCTGACCTTCCAAGGCGCCAGTCTGTAAAAATCAGTCAGTTAAATTGTATGTTTTAGATGGAAAATTAAAGGCTAATATTAAAATTGCCATTAAGTTCAAAGCACTAGGAAAGTGATTATATAGTCTATAAATACCGGTAAACCATAGAAAAATTTAGTCCGTATCAGATAATTTTTTTTTACTTCTTGAAAAATATTTTGTAAACGTTTACCTACTCCACCTTTACCTAAATTTCCCTTTTAGAATTTTGTTTAGGTTAAAAAAAGTTTTAAATCTCACGAGCAGCCTAAAGGTGGAATAAATATAGTTGCATACACTACTTCATCTACGACCAACTTAAATTTGGTAAAGGACTGTAAAAATAAAGTAATAATAATCTTTTCGACCATATATAGGTTGGGATTGTCAAACGTACAAAATAAACTGTATCAAATAACTGACACATACTTTCTCCCATTAATATAAAATACCCCCGCAGACCTGCGTAGTCGCAGCATACCTGCGTACTTAGAGAATTTCCTATGGCTGTTATTGTTTAATATAATTTTATAAGTTAGTAATATATTCAAATTATGTAAAAAAACTTTAAATTATTTTTTAAATTGTTAATCCATACAAGAAAATATAGCATTTTATGGTATAATAATATGTCTATTCACATTAATTATTAACATTAACACTAACACATTAGTCAGAGATATAATTAGTTTTAATAGCAGTAAAATAAATGTGCATCGGTGAGGCACAACGCACAAAGAATGATCTGTTTATAAATCCCAAAATGTAAACATTAATATGACAAATGCAGAAAGTCAGATAATTAGCTGATTATGTTCAGGAAAGTCTTTGTATTCCTTCTCCCATTATATAATTATTTTAAATTAAAATGCCATGTGATTTAAAATACAGGTTGCTGCCATAGGGGTTTTTGACCAAATATTAGTTACTCATCACCTAAAACAGCTCAATAATATAGTGAAGCATCCGTAGAAAGGTAGAACTACATTAAACCATTCTGAAAGGCGAATGAACGGAACGAGCGATCTCGACTTGAGTTGAAACAAATCTGTTTGTACTTTGTATTTTAGCGCACTTTTGATAAGACTGATGTTATGACTAATAAGAGTTGTTTAAGTTCACCGAGTAAAAGCTTGGCTCCCAGGTACTAATATGCCCATAACTTACAGCACTGAATGCCCAGCACGATCCACAAGTTTGTTGGTCTTTGACCGCGGTCACGGCGTTGCGATTCCTCCAGTCCACAGCTTTGGGCAGCTTTTTGCGATTGGGTCGGTAAAGTTTTCTATCACATATACTCTCGAGGTCTTCAACTGGTGCAAACCCCATGGGCATCTCATCTGGCTTCTGCGAAAGAAACGTTTAACATTTAGATTTATTGAAACCAAGCAATGTATTTTCAAGGAATATACTTTATTGTAGGGAGATGCCTCATTGGGTAGGAACGGGAACCAACAAACCCCCCCCCCCACCTCCACATGTTCTGTAGCATTGAAATTAAAGAAAGAATAGAAGAGCTTTGTAGGGGGGAGAGGGGGGTTCCAAGATGGCTCTTCGATGAGCTGGCCAACATGTCGTCTCCATGCGAGTTTACAATCTACAATAATAGAGTAGTATAATTAGTCGAGGGAAAATTTAATAATTTTTGGACAGCCAATGTCTTTTGAAATGTGTTCCATGGCATCGCCTGACATTCCTCCGAAAAGTCCCCTGAGATCCCATATGGGAATCATTCCCAAAAATGAGGGGTTGGGCCAGAAAGAGTTACAATAAAATTTAATACTAAGGAAACTAAATTGAAGTACATTCCAGAAGATTTTATATATTACATTAAAGGTCTTAAAATGTAGAATACAATGCCCTAAACCTGATTTCAATATAAAGGTCGGGAGAAAAATGTCAGGCAAAAAAATGGCAGACCTTCAAAAGTTACTTAAAATAATAATATTTCAAAATTTTAAAATGCAATACCTTCCGACATATTTCACCTTTTGAGGTCTGGTTTTTGGCTATGTACTCTCCTTACTAAGACCTTTAAAATTATGTATAGCATGGCTGTGGACTAAGAATTTTTTTCAGAACTTCCTCTTTGGGATATCCATGGAGAGGGTGGTTCAAGGGTAATATGATAGGCATATGTCTAGCTATCAGCATTTTCCAAGGTATTGTAAAATCAAACGTTTGTCACAAACCGCACCTCAAAAGAATTATTTTGAATATTATTACATTTTTCAAGTGTTTAGATTAAATTGAATTTTTATTCAGAGTTTGACATGGTACCATTTTCAACTCACGCAACCTTTTGAGATGGGGTTTGTGGCATTAAATTCTACTACTTAAGAGCTTTAATTTGATATGCATAAGCCTATTGGTTGACGAAAGATTTATTTCTGATCCCTCGTGGGCCATCCCATCATTTTTAGGCATGTTGCCCACTGGAGATTTCAGGGAACTTTTCTGAGGGAGGTCAGGGGATGACATAGAACACATTTCAGCAATAATTGGCTGTCCAAAATTATTTTCATTTTCCAGCCATATTTTTTCTTAATTTTACTACACTATAATAATTACAGTAATAAACATTAGGTCAAACTTGGATTTTTATTAAGTATTGTAGAATATTGCCCACAGTAAACCCCATGTTTACTACAAAGATCAAAGTATTAACCAATAAAGTAATAAACAACACTGGTATATAAATAAAAGCATGTAGTTTCAACGGTCTGTTTAATATCGTTGATATTTAATAGATTAGGCCTAATTAAATATCTCTACCCTGGGCACGATCATGAAATTAAAGTAGTATGTTATGGCCATTATGTGATAATGGTAATATTGTTGTAAAAGAAAGGAAGTCAAACGTTTATGTACTTTTTAAGGATGGGGAGAAGGAGTAAGTATTTGGTGGGTGGGGGTAAGGGTTATGTTCATCGTATAGCCTTTGGGGAAGGGTTTCCCCTGGTTTAAAATGTCATTATACTTACCACGTCAGCAAAACGGTTGACTTCAAGGCTGTTGCTTACTTTTTTCTCTTTATACATTTGGTTGTGTTTCTCAATTTGTTTTAGAGTATTGATGAACATTTTGCGTCTATTATTCTCTTCACTTTGTGAGTGATAATGCTTCTTATATGTGTCCTGAAATTCAAAGTACAATTTTAATACACAGTACAGTGCCACGTTAGTCAACAAATTATTTTAATATGTGATATTTTACCGTAACTAACCTCATTTACAAATTGTTCTATGATAGTACATTCAATTACATACAGCATTGTGTAAGACTAGATTACTTTTGTTTTAATGTACCGCTTAAACAATGATGATCATATTTAAGGTATTTTTATGCGACTAAATAATGCTAAAACAGCTTTGTGCACTTTTTACAATTCCAAAAATCAACAAATAAACCAGGTTACACTTTATATATCCAAAGGAAATTGTGGAGAGACCAATGTGGAAGGAGACGTACAGAGTTAGAGCGAGGAACTGTAAAATAGCATCAACCGTAGAAGAATATGAAGGAAGGAAGAAAGAAAGAAGACAGATGAACAAATATTAAAAGAGATAGAGAGAGGAAAGAAGTAAGAAGATAAACAATAGAAGAAAATAGTCAAAATATGGAATCAAACAGAAAAGTGACCAAATGAAAAACTATTCAGAAAAAAAAATTTTTAAACCAATACAAATTATAAATTTAAATTTTTTGTAAAATTTGTGAAAATACTAATATGATTAATTTTATATCCGCATACGTTGTCAAAATTTTTTTGTGGAATAAAATTATTACCATCACTCACTGAAATTTCTGTCAACACAAAAAGGCCAAACAGATTACTTAAATTCCTTAACGGATTATTCAACTTCAACAAATCTGATGATTGTGCAACTAAATCGAAATGTTTTCTGTACGTTATTATCGGTATTGTTTGAACTGTATTACGGTTTATAAATAATAAATTCAATAATGAATTTTGTAAATTTTGCTCACATTGATACCAAAACGAATTGTTAACTATTTAGTCCATGTAAATATTAAATTTTGCTTCTAGTTATTATTATTATTTATTGTAGGGTAGGAATTATTTTGCTTGAGTAAAGTATGCACTTGCTGATTGTAATATTTTGCATGTCAATTTTCTTCATACAGCATGTCTCCATTGGCTTGATATGTTCGAGCTTTTTCTTAGTGTCGTCTTAGAGTAATATGGTATGAATGTAATATTCTCATATTTTAGTTATGAATTGTATTGCATCATGTTATTGTATTTTAATACCATTAATGGAAAATAATGAAAATTAATAGATCAGTATAAGTAGGTCTAGCTCTTAACCAACACCACATGGACTACAAACAAGGATGGCTACACAATAATTATAATAATTAGGTGGAAAATTTATAGTGGATTTGCCTTGAAGTCTTGCCACTTTTTGGCATAGTCGTTATCTTCATCGGAGTCGCTATCGTCATCGGAGTCGCTATCTTCATCGGAGTCGCTATCTTCATCGGAGTCGCTATCTTCATCGGAGTCGCTATCTTCGTAGGAGTCGCTATCTTCATCGGAGTCGCTATCGTCACTATAGTTCTGGTCACACGCGCTGGCTACAAGACCCATGCAGACCAATGACAATAGATATATCCACATGATACTCATGCTGAACTGACCTGGAAACAATGCCGATATTGGTAGTTAACTGTAAACATAAACGTAATAGAATCAATACACATATATTGATGAAGAGCTGTGGTATTCTTTCAATATAATTAAAACAATGCCAATATTTTTAATAATATTTTATTTGTGAGGTTTTTGATACCTAAGCAATGCCTTCTAGCTCCTCCTATTTGCCACTTACTTTTATTTACTTTAATTTAAATGAATGGTTGCCCGTCGATACTCGACGGATACAGCTCCAGCCATGGTGAGTGCTGGAGCACTAGTCAGATGGTGTGTAACATGTATAAAATGTGCTTTTGAAAATAGTTTTTTCCTTCAAATTAATCAGCTGTTTACATACTTAATTAAGTAATATTAAACAATTTAACAATCAAAACCTTCTTATATTTTAATCCACCAACTATAAAATTGAGTAGTTTAATTAGTAAAATATTGTATAATTATTATTTTTCTTTTCATTAAAAGATTAATACATTATAATTATATAAGTTTTAGGTACTGGCCATAATAAACCAAATTCTTCTTGGGGGTTTGCTCTTCAACTGTATTTAACAAATACCTCATGTGTTTACAATCAGCTGATTGAAATATTGTAAAATAAATTCATTGCAAGGGTTTTTAAATTTATATTTTGTAATATAATGACGTAACATATCGTTTAAGCAAATAAAACCTGCTAATATAGAAAATTTTAGTTTTTATTATGTACAAACTGCATGTAAATCGGTCCAGTGGAAGTCTTATACGAACTGTCCATATGATTGAAAAGTTTACTTTTTCTCCATGTTATATCTCTATAAGAAAAGTTTATTATTAATTTTTTTACCAATTTATCGTCAATTAAAAAATGGGTACAGTGTAGATATGGTTGATAAGTCACACAGAAAAAATAAGTACAAAAGTAGGGTGAGTCGGTGTTGTGTAGTTAGTCCAGTCAACCTGTGCTCAAAAATAGTCGATAGAGGAAAAAATTAGTAAAAGTTTGATTTTGCCCCCAATAGATTACTAACATCAAGACATGTCTCCAGCCAAAAGTCCCCACCCCTACCCCCCCTTGTGTTCTCCCCCCCCCCCTTAAAGTTTTAATCTGAATTTTAATGCAACGTTTTAATAAATCTACCATAGTTTCAAAACTATACGAAATAACTCTTTATATTTAATATTTTCATATTCCGTGGAAAATTTGCTACATTAAATGTATTTGGCTTCCATATGATATCTTTAAGGAAAATTTGATTTTTGCAATCAATTATAAAAATAAATGTTTTTGAACAAAATTAAATAAAATAAATCTAAAAAAAGGCTTAAAAAAGCCATCAAATAAATTTTTAAGTGAATGACAACGATTTAAATATTTTTGTGCTGTAAAAACACTTTAAAATTGATATATTATAGTACCTGAAATTATATCATGGTTCCTCAGAAAAAGAGTCTTTTATGTAATTAGACCGTTTTAGTCTATATTGGAAAAAATGGCGGGAAATTTTGAAAAGTGAAATACATACCTGAAAGCAAAATAAAAAAGTGAAGAGGGTCCCCCATAAGAAGAATACTTTCAGATGTAGAATAAAAAATTTAGCTATTTTTGGATCACTTTAAGAAACTCACCCTATAATAAAATAAAGGGGAAAGTATAAATATGAAGATGGAGGGTTAGGGTTCTGAAATTTCGGCTGAAGACTTGCCTATTTATTAGTATTTTATAGAACAATAATCATACTTTTATATAAATTTTTCCCAATTTATAGTGTGACATATGTTAGATTGACTGCAAGGATATAAGACTTTTAGACAAGCATGTTTCTTGCATTAAAATCGTTTTGTGGACAGATTATTTCATAAAAGATGGTAAAATTATATATTATTTTAAAGCTTAAAAATAGATTAAGCGATTGTCAATGCCAAATGTGCTCTAATTGTGCAATTTAAGGGTCTTAATATCAAGTTTCCAAATTTTCACGTAAAAAATTCGACTTTTCGGAAAAAACAGCTAAAAAAGCAAATTTTTTTTAGATAGCATATATACGATAATAACCTTTATTGTAGCGAATTTTCCAAAGAATCAGAAAATACTAAATACAGTAGACTCCCTCTTAACCGGCCTCCTTTTAACCGGTCTCCGCTTTAACCGGCCTACCCGGCTAGAAAAACATCTTTTTAACCGGCCATTTTTTATCTCAACATCGCTTTAACCGGCTGTGTTTCACCGGAAACGTTGTTTTCTTATCTACTATTTGATTCAATTCAATGTTAGCCTATATCATGCTGTATTGACCTTTTCAAACCAATTAAAATGAACTGTCCTGAACGAAAGTGTATGCTCCCGGAAGTGAAAGCGTTTGGACCTGCTATCCAGAACACAAAATAAGGAAACAAATCATTATTAGTTTAGTTTAGCCATGGATCTCATGTGTGTCAGATGTTAGCTATAAATTATATAGAGTAACAAAAGAGTTGTTTCTTCAAGTCATAATTGCAGTTAGGTTATTTAGGTTGGTGTTTTTAAAGGTACATCGGTTTAACTGGCCAAATCATTATCCGGCCAAGGCCTGGCCCCGAGGTGGCCGGTTAAGAGGGAGTCTACTGTATGTGACTTTATCTTAATTAGTTTAGGAAATATAATAAATTTACTGCAACTCTGCATTGAAAGCAGCTTCAAACTTTAAGGGGGGGTGGGGGAAAACGCAAGGGGGGTAGGGGTGGGGACTTTTGGCTCCAGACTTGTCTCGATGGTAGTAATTGACTGGGGACAAAACCAAACTTTTACTAATTTTTTCCCCTAAAAAGCACAGATTGACTGGACTAAGTGGTTAGCACCCCGGACTTCGGGCAATGTCGTGGGTTCGAATCCGCGTTCTGCCATCAGTGACTTTTATCAGTACCTTTAACTTGTACTGTAGCTTCTCACCCCCTTACTTTGTCTGATACGATCCACGCACAGATCAATAGTCTATGAGGACGGGGCAAGGTAAGGCAAAAAGAGGTCTGCCTACCTCTTAAAAACAATAATAATAATCATCGTAAAGAAGAGAAATCGTAACCCGAGGAATACGTCATAAGTTTGTCCCTTAACACAACGTTTGGCTTCCCGCACTTTTACTAGCCACAAATATAGAGTAGCCTATAGAACTAGTAACCACTTCCAGCGAAAACTGTCAAATGCACAGCCTCAGAAACACGTTCAAAAAGTAGAGAAACCTGGAGTGTATAAGTTGAAATGTGGTGAATGTGACGCCCATTATATGGGCCAACCTGGGAGGTGTTTCAAAAAAAGATATAGAGAACCCATAAATACCATAAAAAACAAATCCTGATTCAAATTATGCTGAGCACATCCAACAACAGAAACACGATTATTCGAAAATAGATGAATTAGAAATCCTCCATATCGGCAATAAAAGCAGAATCAAATTTACCAGAGTACAAGTAAAGAACCTAATCTATAGCACAGATCCTTTTTCTGTGTCTATAGTCAAGAACCCCCAGATCAATTCATCTGCTAATCCCATATTTGACAAAATTATCAAAATCAAAGATGTGCTATTCTAATGTGATCGGGGGTTATGGGCACTGATAACATCAGTTGTCCAGCAGCCCTACGTCACAGCTCCAGTGATAACCAAGTTCCGGTCCGTAGTCGGTCGCCTGTCGTCTACAGCCGTGCACGTGCTTCAGTATTTTGTTCGTGTCGTTTGTGTTTCGTGTTTATTTTTAATCGAACTAACGCAGCGAAAGCTAAGACAATTAATTTTAACTAATGCCATAGTTTAGTGCGCTGCGAAGTGTACCCGTCGATGGAGTAAGCTCCGAAACGGCCGTCGTACAAGGACATCATTTGGATCGTGTTTGACGGTAAGCAGTAAAATCAAAATATTCTATTTTAATGATTGATGTTGTTAATAGTACTTATTATGTATATTAGTAAACTTTCTTTTTGATTGTACTGTAAATTCTGAAGGACCATTATTTATTATACAGATATATGAGTACTAACTAGCATTATATATTGTAATATAGTGAAAATGGTAAAACAGTAGGGCCTAAATAAATGAGTTCGCGAACTAGCACGATCGGGTTATGAGAACGGGGTTTTATAGGGTTTAAAAGTTTCAAAATTCAACAACTTTAACTAAAACCATTTAAAAGTGCTTAAAAAAAACAAACATATTCATTTTTTGAAATTTTAACTTGGCATAACAGATTACAGGGAACAGAGAAAAAGTGGTTTCCCTTGTTAATCATATGGGAAATTAACAATAACATGAAACTCGCTTATTTATTGATATAACTTAGTAAAATTTGGTATGTACATTTACTAGGTAGGGTTTAACTGATATTTGCTTAAAACACCTATATGGAGGCAAACTCACATAGGCTACTCACCCCCATGGGGTTTATGGGGAAAATAAAAGAGTGCCTAATCTTGGTAAAATTTGATTGTTACCTTACCTAATCATTACTCATACCAACCAACATTTTAAAATAACATCCCGTTGCAGCAAACCTACTTACACATTCCTCTGGTGCTTATGGGGTATATATAAAATTACAAATTCCTTTGGAAATTCGCTGAGCACGCAGGTATGCTGCGAATGGGGTATTGTTGTATTGTCAGATGTATTTACAAAATGTGTAAATAAAGTAATACTATTGATTTAGTTATTGGTAACACCTTATGTAATAGGTGGATTTGGCCTTGGTTTTAAAGGTTGTAAGCTCTAGTCTAGTCTCTAGCTTTCAATATTCTGAGAAATTTTCTCTGTAATGAATTGCAGGTCTATGTGTTAAAAATTAAAACAAAAGTATGTATTCAAGCTAATTTAAGACAAATACTTATAAAACACTGTGTATCTTAATATAAGATTAAGCTTCTACGTTTTTACTACAGTTTATTTTACGTTTTATAAAAGATTTTTAAATAAATCAATGTTACCCCTGATTGAAAAATATAATTATCCTTTTATTTACAAAATTCGTTCTACAAAAAAAAATCAACAAGTTTTAAAAAGAGAGGTGGATTACGTAGGCTAAATCAATTAACCTAATTTGTGTAAAAGTTAAAATTAATTATTCTATTTAGTAAAAATAACATAGGCCTACTTACAGAACATTTGTTACTAGGTTATATTCTACTGGGTCCAATATTTATATGGTAAGTATTGAAGGAGTGGTAAGCGTAAAATGCCTTTTCATTACCAAAATAATTCGCGGAACCGTGATAGTACCTTCAACTTAAGTTAACTTTACAATATTTGTTGATTGTTTTTCACAATATACCAGTGTAACCAATCATTGGAATGTTTTCAAGGGCTTTCAATGATAAGTGTAATCATTATAAAAACAACACATGCTATAACAATATGAGACTTCGTGCAAGCATGAACGGCTGTGCTGATTCGACAATTAGTCACGTAGGTCACTACTCCTCTGGCTATGGCTTTGCGGCATTTTCTGAACGCCTGCAACTCCTGGTCGGCAAAGAGTGGTACACCGGTGCTATACCAAATAGTTTTGGCCGGGAAGGGGCGCGCAACCCTCCCGTGAAATTACATTGTTGATCAGACTTAACTGCCGATTAGTTTTATGGCAAACAAACGTTGCAACCCAAGCGGCCGAGGCCAGGTAGAGAGAGACATGCATGGCAGTTTGAATCAGTGGTAGGCTATAAGTATGCAAAAAATCTGGCTAAAACTTTTGTGTAGACCTTCTCAATTATATAAGAAATGGTTGATACAATTTTATATGTATGATTTAAAAAGTTATCAGTTTTAATAACAAATGTTGAAAATGACTAACTAAAATAAGTTTCAGTGAGAGAGCATAATTAATTGCAAAACTTTAGTAGACTTTAAAGAAGTAATAGAAGCATGGCGTTCTGTATTAGTTTTTAAATAATAAAAATGGACTTGTGTATTGTTATATATTCATCTATGCCCATGAACTTTAAAGACAGTCATCTTTAAAATGAAATGTTCCTGTTCTCTGAGGTTTTAGCCAACATCTCCCAATCGGGTTGTCATGGTCGGGATTGATTCAAACTACCTTTCTAAAGACTCTATGGGTCATCCACTAAAAAAAGGATGCAGTTAAATACCATTAAAAACAGCCATCTAATTTATTAAAGGTTTCCTAATTGTTTGATTTTTTATACCCATGGTATATCTAACTACGATTTTATATTCAAAACTTCTTCAAAAATGATATTACTAGACTAAAATTAACTGGATATATTTATCAAGAAAACGCTCGGTTCCCAAGCACTTTAATTAATCCATGGATACATTAATGTTCTTCCTACTAATTTCAAGAAATAAAAAAAATTTTGTTTTACACGTGAGACATATTCAGTATTCACCGTTTGTTTACACAAACACGGTTGTTTAACATAACACAAGCACAACGTAACATTGAAACTAAAATAAACGATCCTCTGAGAAAAACTTGGGACTTTTTTCTAGATAAAGATGGTGTACTAAAATGCAGTGGGCGATTATTGAATGCTGATTTTCCTCAAAATGCTAAGTTTACGAAACTATTACCAAAAACGATAACTAGTTGATGATTGACAACTTTCATCGAGACATTTCATGTCGGAGTTCAGCACCACACATTGGCGGCAATACGAAACGAGTATTGGATCGTAAATGGAGATCTAAAGTTTTACAAAACTATAAAAAAAATGTCTGACATGCAAGAAATGGGAGGGTGGGCCATATAAACTACCACCAATGCCTCACCCTTCCAACTGAACGAGTAAGATAGCAAGTGCCATTCCCATAGCATACACAGGCCTTAATTATTTTGGCCCTTTATTCGTAAAGACAAATGAAAACTGCGAAGAAACACAAAAAGTACACGGTTACTTATTTAATTGTGTAACTGTCGGAGCAATCGACTTTAACATTTTAGCTCATATGATCATAGGCGTCATTTCAGCATTCTGATTGGGGGGGCAAGATTTTCATGAGGTCATACTCCCCCTTTCCACAAATACGCCAAACATCTTAAATTTCGTTAAAAACTGTCAATAAAAGCTAACTAAGTTTACATTGTGACACTAAGCTGTCCATAAAACGTGAACTTATAATATAATCTCACAAACCCATGAAAACAATACCCTAATGCATGTAAAATTTGATTATAAAACATGTTTCTATTTGTAGAAAGTCATTATTCTTCTGGAACTGCCAGTGGTTACTGTGATGTAAAACACCTTAAGAAATTTAATTGATTTAATTGGTTAATGGATACTAAATCGTTAAAATAAAAAACATAATTTTATAACTATTTAGTTATTTTTATTATCTATTATTTACAACTCTAAATTACAACTCTTCAAGTTTGTAATTTTCCCATCAGTAAGGAAATTGATTGATTTTCAAGTAAACAACAGTGTAAACATCGGACATCAGCGAAGTTACTATATCTACCTTTTCACACGAAATAGGTTATGTTTAACCAAGGCAAGGCTCCGGTCTACCTGAGCCCGAACGACGACGTTACCGAATGCCGCCTCGCGGCCGTAGCGCTAGGCAAGTTTGATGGCTACAGACAGTGCAGAGGTTTACGGGGACCGTGTTTTAAAACTAACCAATTAAGATAGAGATTTTATCTTAACTTTTCTAAAATTAAAGAGACGGGTCTCTTCGGCTCTGTTTTTAGAATTTTTAAATACAATTTTTAATTTCAGCTATAGGCCTAACTGTCTAAAATCATCTGTTTTTCTCGAAACAAATGCAAGGGTTTTAGAACCCTGTTATCTTTTGCTAAATGCAGCCTAGAGCTACAACTAATGTGTCATATTAAAGAAAAATAACGGTGCTGAATTTCCTTTCTTACACTTTGGTAATCTCACTTTGGTAGTGTTATAAAAACTAATGGAAAACAAGTTAAAAATGAGAAAAAAGATGATTTTAAACAGTTATAGCTAAAATTAGAAATTTAAAAATTCTAAGAACAGAACCGACGAGATCCGTCTTTTTACTTTTAGGAAAAGTTAAGAGCCAATCTCTATCTTAATTGGTTAGTTTTAAAACAGATCCCCGTAAACCTCTGCATCTTTAAAACTTGCCCCTAGAAAAAACAGATGATTTTAGACAGTTATAACGGAAATTATAAATTTTATAAAAAAATTCTAAAACCAGAGAAGACGAAATCCGTCTTTCTACTTTTACAAAAAGTTAAGAGTCAATCTCTATCATAATATGTTAATTTTAAAAGATTCCCGTAAACCTCTGCAGCCATCAAACTCGCGGAACTCGCCTAGCGCTACGGCCGAGAGGCGGCATTTGGTAACGTCGTTCGTGCAGGTAGACCGGAGCCTCAACAACTCAACAGACGTGTGATGGGACTTCCTGCTACAGATGACGATTGAGAAATGAGTCAATTTAAGAGTTTTGTGTAAATAATACAAAGTAGACATTTTGTTAAAGTCTGATTCAGAAGTTTATAATTGTTATATTCAAATATTTCACCATATTACATAACCTAACATTTTAATTTCCGATTAAAAAAAAACACCAAAATTATTGGGGGGGGCGACTGCCCCCCCTTGCCCCCCCCCCCAAATGACGCCTATTTGATATGTCATAGAACGAAATCTTACTTGCCTTGAAACGGTTCATCGGTATAAAAGGAAACCCTAAAGAAATATATCTAGAAAACGGACCTCATCTCAAACTTAGGCCTACTACTTCAATACAGTACTGTAAACCGTTTGGCGGACCAACTTTATAGACTAAAATGTATCGCTTACATATAACTGGTCATGGCTGTAAATTCAACATCATTCCCGAACTTGCTCCTTGAATGAGGGACTATACTAAAGATTGATTTCATTTGTCAAGAGGAAAACTATTGGAACTCTGAAATTGAAATACACTAAATTTGAAACATTCCTTGATGAGACAGAAGCAATGATAAATTCAAGACCAGTGGGCCCTTGCTGGGCTTGCCGGAGGGACGGGGTACAGGTATAACGAGGGCTCTCCCAACTATAGGACCGCAAAAAAGTCAGGTATTTAATGAATCAAGGATATATGAACTGTACAGGGGTAGAGACCTTTTATTCCATGCAGTTATATCGTAAAAAAGTATAATTTAAATGCATAAAGCTGAGAAAACTAGCTTAAAAGTAGCCAAAACACACATTGTGACAGCTCAATTAACGGTAATAAGGAACATAAAAAAGTATGCCTGTTCGACTTGGTGCTCAAAGCTTACATAACAAGAATATCCCAATAAAAATACCAAATAAATGTACATTTTGTGGATGAATGACACCTTTGTTTTGCAGTGAAAGCTTTGAAGTTATATCTTCATTCTTTTAACCTTCAATCACTTTGTCATTTTGTATTTTCTTTTCTTCGTAACTTCCAATGTTGGCACAATAATCTTGCGGAAAAGATTTGTGACTATGGGCCAACCAGGAGTGTGCGGCTGCATGGCTCAACAACGTCTCTCCGAACAACATAAGGGTCGCTCTGCCTTCATGCCTCCGCGCTACCTCGGCAGCCGACTGGCTCACTCACGACATGCACGACATAATGTGATCAACCACTTAGAATTAAAAATTCCATGCCTTATTTTATTTCAAATCTCATGTTTATTTGAATACATTTGGAACGGCTTGCTCTACAACTTTAATATTTTACGTTTTTCATTATTTTTGCACGGAAAAACTACTAGATAAAAACTTAAAGTGCCTTCTGTAAGCCTAAAAATAGAAATGGTGTAACTTTTCCTTAAACTGTAAAATAAGTATTAAATTTTGAGAAGTATACTAATAAGCCTCAATTGTAGGCAATATTATAAAAAAAAACTATAAAATTTGTAGCAACTTATCATCTCTGGTCACAATGTTGAATAACTCAGCACTATCGAAAGCTCCACGCTTATCTGGCACCTGGTCAATATTTGACAACTGACATGTCGGATTTAATAGCTCTTAATAAAAAATTTACAATGCTCGACTCACAGCAAAATCACATTCAAGGTCAGTATTGACAGCACCTCCTTTCAAGCTGGTTATGCCTTTATGAATGAAAAACAGTGCATGCTTACGGTAAATATCTTATTGTAATTAGAGGAGCCTGTGCAGCTCAATGTGCCACATTTATCAGACCTGGTACCATTCAGGTACCTGGTGATCAAATCTTGCTCCGTTGTTACATAGTAAATCTACATGCAAATTTAATCTAGGTCTTCCCCCTAAATACCGAGAAAAATGTAAAACATTGTAATAGACACTCCTAAAAATCCTCGAATTATAGTATGGAATTGTGTTGACATTTCTGTACCGGTTGTTCAATTAATTCCTTCTCTTCAGCTTTTAACATGTTCTTTTATGTTTTACAATCTATCGCTGTTTTATTTTTTTAGCGCAATGAAAATTATTCCCCATTGTTAATCTTATGGACTAAACACGAACTTTAAGAACTGCCCTTGCACTTCAGAAAAATTAAACAAAAATCTAAAACCTTATTGCAAAACTACAAACTGAGAAGAACTTTTTGATATACCAATCATTAAATGTGTCCAGATATAAGGGAGGAGTTGTGTTCACCAAAAAATGTTTAACATATTATACTATATATTTACATAGATAGATTATAGTAAACTGATACAAATCAGGTGTGTCAATCCTGTACCAAAACTCCTATCTTGGGGTCGCGGTAACGAAAGTTTCCGACTATTTTAACGTAATTCACAAAAAATACACACCATGTAATCACAATCTTAAGTAACTCAAAACTATCGAAAGCTCCACGCTTATCAACACATTTACCACGGCTTGTTTCATAATGATGTTGCGAGGAAGAGGGATGAAGGAGCTACCTCTGAGAGGGCTGTAGACTTTAACTCTCACCTCCAAATGTCGAAAACTCTAACAAAGCTCCACCCCGAACCCTTCATCTCGCACGTCTCCATCTTCAACAAGATTTTGTTGATGAAATCCCGGCAAATGTCATCAACGTAACTTGTATGGAAAATATCAACATTTTTGGTCTTGAAGGAGTTGCTATAAGTGCTATATAATGCTTGAATATAAGTATCGCCATGAATATTTACAAATTCGCATTCGACCCACAAATTAACTTTGATGACATGAACGTGTGATAATATTTGTCGCATGAGTGTGATTACCTGTGTCCTCAGCAAGATCAGGAACTCCTGCAGTGTGAGCGATGGATCCGCGGGCTCGGCAAGGCGATAGGTGTTAAGTCGCCCACGGAAAGCCGTCTCAATCACCACGAGACCCGCAGGAGCTAAGCCGCTAGGGATCACAGGCGCCACGTCATCTTCGCTGTATGTCTCTCCGGATGATGGCGACGAGGGGGCAGGCGATGGTGGTTGGACTCCACCGGTCTGGTCGGACTGGCGTCCCGTACTGCGACCTTTGCAGTGTTTACAGGCATGGAACCGCAAGTTATTCTTCCTTATGAATTTTTTCGACACTCTTCGCACACAGGGTTTGAAATAATAAATAAATAAATAAATAAATTTATATATATATATATTTATTTATTTATTTATTTATTTATTTATATATACTTGTAGTCGAATGCATAATTGTAATGTTAAACCTTGAAAGAAATAGCTTCCAAACCAATTAAAAAAATCTGACTGTTTATGATTAATATAGTTACTTTGTATTATAACTCATTGAATGATAAAAATTGAAAGAAGTAAAAAATATTCTCTGAATGTCTATATTTATTGTGACTGAGATTTGTAAACCCCAGTTGGAAACCGATTTAAAACATTTTGGTGTCATTCTTTTCGTGATATAATTTTGTACTCCGCTGTCGTCTTAAAATTTCTTTATTAATTTAAATTACTAAGCAGGGTGCTTGCTAATAATGTTGAAATAAGCGTTTTTGTATCAAGTTTTAACGTATTAAAAACAATTTTTTTTAGAAA
Source organism: Neoaliturus tenellus (assembly GCA_030545055.2). Classification (NCBI taxonomy): domain Eukaryota; kingdom Metazoa; phylum Arthropoda; class Insecta; order Hemiptera; family Cicadellidae; genus Neoaliturus; species Neoaliturus tenellus. The sequence goes on from CM061535.1 coordinate 94,923,012, forward strand.
AAAATAAGACGATACCTGAGTACAATATAATCTTAAGAATAAGAATCTGCAATAAGATTGGTAAAAGTTTATAGATAACGATGCAAGAAGGGAGATGCGAAAGGTCTGCAATTTCAAAAACATCGTTATTAGACCACCGATCGATTTCGCACTGAAACCAAAAGAAGCATTAAAGTAACAAAATTTAAAATCACCCGTCATATATTTCCCAAAATGTGAGATTCCGCGTATAGCGTCAGTTAACAGTCTCGCTCGTCGATTTTGACGCCGAGGTAGAGCGCACCCTTAACAGTATGATCCATTTAGTGTAGACGAAATATCTGAATAAATTTTTACATTCGAGGCAGTTTAGTAATTTAAAAATTAATAGTTTGAAGTAAAAGACAAACACATACCCGTTGTAGGAACTCCAGCAAGCACTGGGGCTTGTGATGAATCCGTTACATTGGAAGGACTCGGTCTCGGCTCGCGTCAGGCCGCGGAAGGCCGCGCCTGGCCTCCTGAGCCCCATATCCCCTACTGGCATGATTGTAAATCGGTTTTCGATCGTCCTTATGTACCACACCAAAATTCAAAAAGATAGTCAGCAATCTCAAATCTAAACGAGTTAGACAGACCAATTTAATCTTTTGGACAGTGTTTGGGGTCTACATGATAGTTTTTAAATCATGTGAGTGTCACGCGTTGATCCACCAACTCCGACGCCGCGGAACAAAACACTGCGTTGATAAACTCTGTTTGTAACACTGCTTTTGAAATCAGAAGATGTGCACATCATTTTGCAAATACTATATTGAGGTTTGGGGCAAGGTTTACAGCCGTGACTGTTAGTCTGATCATTGAGGCCGGGACATATGCTTACTTAAATTAACAATATTCAAAACGAGTCAACTTACAACTTACAACTTACAAACAGGCAGGTTGTGTTATGAGGTCTCCCAAATACTGGCCAACAGAATTTAAACATTTTCCAAGATCAGAAGTGTGAAAACGTCTATCCAGCTTCTGATTATTGCTGAAGTTTTTGGTTCGGTACCTGGAAAGTATACTTGTATCTCTTAACCCAGTAAGACCAGTACTGGAAAGTACTGGCCAGATTGCGTTCAATGAAAAACTCGGATATTGGCCAATCATTTTGTAAACCGTTCTTTGTACAAAAAAGTTAAAAATTAAAAATATTAAATAAAACCAGAAATAGCAATATTTTATTTATTTTCCCCCCAAAATATTCTAACATATATAATGCAACCTAAGATACGAATATTTAATACCTGACCATATGTACTGAATCAGGAATCCAGCAATGGCCAGGTTTACGCATAGAAAATACAGTAGTTAATAAAGCCTTTTCCGGAATAATTATTTTCACATGGATTAACAATTTATTTCTTGAGTAACTAGGGGAGGGGGTAACCATTCTGCTTCGCTTTGTTGTAAGGGCGTCCCTTATTCGCCCCTCCCTCTTGTATTGATTACCACGCTTGCAACGTTCCTTTCATTGCTGATGCTTTAGGGTGGAGTTAGTCGGGAACTGGAAGGCAGCGACTACTTTTGTTGGCTCCGAGACCGTTATTTATTCTCCCCTGTCGACCAATAACATAGGGTGGTACAAACAAAAGGCGACCGAAGAGTAAACCTGTAACTTTTTTGTCACCTGATTATTCATCAATGCAATACGTATATCTTTATTTTACAATTGATTTGTTAGCAAATCTTTTTTTCCTCCACCTACTATCTAAAGCCGTATTTTACTCCTTGGAATAGAGTAGTAAAGTACTAATTTCTATCCCATGTGACTTGAATACTTAATCTTTCTACCTAGGGAAAACTCGAGTTTTTTCGTACCACGGGGCTAAAGTTAGTTACATAAGAATAACATTAAAAGAGAGATTAAAAAGAACATGAGCCACAGTCAGCTGTTACTTGTATTTGTTTCGTTACTCTTTGTTGACCAATAGCAGCTGTAGCAAGCTGCTGCTCACCCACTGCTGACCATTCAGTCAGAAGTGGGTGAGCAGCATCTCTAGTATTAGAGATGGCCGTGGCAGTGTAGGCGTTTGTTTACATTTTGCTTGGGTAGGCTATTAACCTAAGAAGTCCAAAACATAAATGTAAAACTTTTGATTAGGCTTAAATTATATTTTGTTTTTTTTTTCGTGTTCTTCAAAATTGATATGGCCTACCTTGTGTGTTTTTTATGTTAATGTGACAGATCCAGCTTGACGAAGCAAGGGATCATACGAAGGTAAAGTTAAATTATCTACGGTAGGCCTATTAGGCCTAAATTTTATTCGTTTAGGTGGAGGAAAAATGTTGTGTGCATCAAGGGACTAAAGTACTTTTCTCTCTCAGGGAAATTGTCGCCCTCGGCTTCGCCTTCGGGCGACAACACTTTCCCTTCAGGGAGAAAACATTGTACTTTAGTCCCTAGAAGCACAAATAACTAATGAAATCTCTAGATAATTTTTCATTTTGAATGTGTCTAATATTGCTCATGCGTTAAAAATACAAAAGTGTGGAAAACACTATAAACCTGACAAGCCGGTGTTAAAGTTACTATCACCGCGTCAATTAGTTGATCAGACCAGACCATGTACTGGCTCAGACGGCTTACGAACTGTGAACAAGCGGTTAGAATCACCTCGCGCATTGTAGGTTGTACTTTACTGCCTAAAGAAACATACCTAAAATACACCCCGATATAGGCGAGAAAATTCAGAATCAAAACACTACAAACAGGGGCGGGTCTAAAAAATGTTTCTGCTTTTACTGCATAAAGAGGATGGCCGAATGGGACTGAACCATGAAACGTCAAAATTCCTAAGCTTAAATAATGCTTAAAAGTAAAGAGTAATGTCGGGGAAAATACATACGTGTTTTGGCATGAAGATGTAGACTGTTGTATATATGAAAACAATTATTAAATTTATAATTACTAATAGGGTTGTTAGTAGGCTAAGTTACATTTAGTTGTTTCACTTTTTGGAGTTATAAATTTACAAGGTAAATGAATACTTAGCTAAGAAGATGGAATCAATAATGAAAGTAACTTTACTAAGCCTATTTAAGATATATTATTTACCTGGCATTTTAGCTTGTGAGTATGAAACGCTTTTAAAGAAAGCGGTCACAACCCTTTAAAGTCTTAAGATTTTCGTCCCTATTATTAGTATTATTTCAAAGAGCTTAAAAACAAACAATTTGGTATTTTGATTTTTTAGCTTGACTCAACAAATTACGGGGAAAAGAAAAAATAGGTTTCCCATGGTAAATCTTATGGTAAATCTTAAGTAAAAGTGGTTAATCTTATGGTAAAGAAACAAAACCCTGTATCTCGCTTATTTATAGACATAACTTAATAAAATTTGCTTTGTACATTCACTAGGGAGGGTTTAACTGATATTTGCTTAAAACACCCAAATTATGGCAAACCTACATACTCACCCCCATGGGGTTTATGGGGAAAATTAAAAAGTGCCGAATATTGATACAATTTGATATTTACCTTAGTCATAAAATTTGATATTAAATTATCAATTTGATATTAACCATTACATTTCCTAACAACGTCCCAAAAAGGCAGCAAACCTACATACCCATTCCGATCGTGTTTATGGAGAAATACAGAGTCTCAAAATTCTTTTGGAAATTCGCTGAGTTTGCAGTTCTGCTGCTACGGGGTATTTATGTGAAAATAACGTTATTTTTACATTGTGTGCTGTGTGCCGATTTCATATTCATATTTACCCATGATAGCTGTTGATGGCCCAAAGTTGGCTTTGGTTGGAAATGTGGATGACCGTACCTAACAATCAGTTCGTTAGACCAAATGGGACAATGCCAACCTTATCGGAATTTTTCCAACGGTAGGATTTTCCACGCTAAAACAAAGTTGAATTTTGGTTGGAAATTTTAGCTAGAAATACTCAATAATATATTCGTTGGGCTAACCTCGAAAATGCCAACTGGCCATCCCTCTGATTCCGACCAATAATCCAACGTTGGCCCAATGATGTTTGCTACTAGGGTAAGTTATGGGATTTAATCAAATTAATATAACTATATTGTAAACACACCACAATCTTGATACAATTTGGCACCATCGAGTTTCCGGAGCCGCCTTTATCAATCGCACTACTCATCAATGTATAGTTAGCAAAAAACACACTAGGCGAACCTGAAAAAGCCAGCATTAATAAACATGCATATTACTGAATAGTGCAGATGACGTTTAGTCATGTTTATTACTGTCCAATTTAGTTTTTATAGTTACTCGATCAGACTATGTTGGAAGTAAATATTTTTTTTTTTTTTTTTTTTTTTTTTTTTTTTTTTTTGAGGGAGAGGCGGAAAAATGCATTACGCACACAGGTGGCCAGCCTGTAGTGTGGGGCTCCCCTAAAAAACGGGTTTACCCACTAAAAAACCTCCTCTACTCTTTAGGAATCTAACCTGGAATTGTTTATCACATTACGTCAGGCTAGGCCTAAATTTGGCTTACGCCCGTCGGGCTCGCTCCTTATCCAGCCGCTCTATCAAGGGATCTGGGCCACTTCGCGGTCCAGATCGGTTTTCTTTTCCAGGAGGATGCCCCGGACGAACTGTGACAAACAATCCCAGTTGCCCTCATCCTCCAAAATCTTTTGGCAGACCGAGTCCACCGAAAATGCACCAAATATTTGTGTGGCCTCCAGGCGGGGCCCTTCCCAACGGGGACATCGGAAGAATGTGTGTTCCGCATCGTCGGGAACACCCGGGCAATAAATGCAGTCCGGTGAACCGGTCTTTCCCATCCGGTTCAGGTACGACCGAAAATAGCCGTGACCTGTCAAAAATTGGGTCAGGTAGTAGTCCACCTCCCCATGCCGCCGTTCCACCCATGGTTGGACCTGCTTGATAAGTCGCGCAGTCCATCGTCCTCGGGTGTCGTGCTCCCAGCTGTGTTGCCACTGCTGGAAGGTTCGGGAGCTCTCTTCTGTTCTTGCCGTGTCCTTGCCGATCTCGCCTTGTCTCTGATAAATCGCTTTCCTCTCCCCTGCCAAGAGCTTGACAGGGATGACTCCGGCGACCACCAGGACGGCAGGCTCGGACACTGTCCGGTAGGCGGAACACACCCTGAGCGCGGCTTGACGCTGAACCCGGGCGAGTCGCAGCCTGTAGCACTCCTTATCTAGAGCGCCTGCCCACACCTCTGCCCCGTAAAGGAGCACGGACTGGACCGCGGACATCAACAGACGTCTTCTGCTGGATCGGGGACCCCCGACATTGGCCATCAGCCTACTAAGGTGAGTAACTACCTTAGCGGCCTTGTCCGCCGTACGGAAGATCTGATCCCTCCAGCTTAACTTGGTGTCCACCATAACCCCAAGGTATTTGGCGGCACGAGTTGATGTGACCACCTCCCTTCCCACTCTAAACGGGACGACGGTGTCGATCCTCTTCTTCGTGAGAATCACGATCTCCGTCTTACTAAGAGCAAGCGAGAGACCGTGATCGGACATCCAGTTGTTGACAACCCGCATAACTCGGTTCAACTTTAGTTGGGCCAGCTCAACGTTGCGTGCAGCAATGAGAGCTGCGACGTCATCGGCGTACCCAACCAAAGTGGTTTCCTCAGGCATCTCGGACCTCAGGAGGCTGTCATAGGCAACGTTCCAGAGATCCGGGCCGAGTATTGAACCTTGTGCGGCACCAGAAGTGACTTCCATCGTCCGCGTTCCGTCCCTTGTGTCATAGATCAGGCTTCGAGAGCGTAGATAATCCTCGATGAGCCGCAACAGATATGCAGGAATACGAAAGGTGTTGCGAAGCGCATCCAACATATCGACCCACCTCGCCGAGTTGAAGGCATTCTTGACATCAAGCGTAACAAGAAGCACTACTCGGCGGGAGAAATGGTTGTGGCTCTCGGCTCTCTCCACAGCTCTCTGAACTTCGGTGACAGCGTCGATCGTTGACCGTCCCTTTCTGAAGCCGTACTGACGGGGGCATAAGTCCCCGGCAGCTTCCACGGCAGAAGTCAGGCGGGAACGGATCAGCTTCTCGAACAGCTTCCCAGCCGTGTCCAACATGCAGAGAGGCCTGTGGGACGACGGCAGTTCGGGATCACCTTTGCCCTTGCTGATCAGTACAAGCCTGGCTGTTTTCCAGGGAGCCGGAAACACCCCTTCTACCAAACAGGCATTGTACATTCTCAACAACAAGTCAGCGTTAATTGAAAATACTTTCTTTAAAGCCTCACTGGGAATCCCGTCCGGGCCAGGAGCCTTGTTGCTCTTCAGGGAGAGAACGGAGGTTTCCAGCTCCTCGAAAGTGAAGAGTGGAACGTCCTCTACCCGTCCGAAGTCAACCAGCGGTCGCTGTGGATGTTCAGGAAACAACGCAGCGACGATCCTCCCCATGGTGGCGCCCTCCATGATGGAAGGTGGAGAGCGGGCGCCGAGTTTCTGTGTTACAAGTTTGTAACCCAGGCCCCACGGGTCGGAGTCAACGTCGTCACGAAGTCTCCTCCAGCTATTCGCCTTGCTCCTGTTTATCGCCTGGCGGAGAGATTTTCTCGCAGCTTTATAGGCCTCCGACTTACGAACTCTGTCTGCGGGAATTCTCGCTCTTGTGGCGGCTCGTCTAGTTCTTAAACATGTTCTTCTGAGTTCCGCAATCTCTTCAGTCCACCAGTAAACGGGTTGTTTGTCGCGTCGGGGTTTCCTTCGCGGCATAGACTGGTCGCAGGCCGAGACGATCAGTTCCATCGTGGATGTTACTAGTGCCTCGGCCCCAGCCTCACCAGGATTCCCCTGTGCTCCCCGAGAGATGACTTCGGTGAACTTGACCACGTCCAGTTTGTTGGTGTTCCACCGGCGTGGCCCTTCCCGAAATGCGGAAACTCGACGATTTGCCTGATCATGCAGGTCAAAAACGATGTATTGGTGGTCGCTACCCGTGTAGTCCTCCACAACCCTCCAGCCTGAGATCCTCGGAAGGAGCGACTCAGACGCAAAGGTGACGTCGGGGATCGTGCCTCTCTGCCCGGGGCGCCGAAAAGTAGGTGTGTCGCCCTGGTTGAGGACGACAAGACCGGCCCTGGCGATGAAATCCAGGATGTATTTCCCCCGGGAGCTGGTAGAGGGCATTCCCCACTCGACGGCCCTGGCGTTGAAATCGCCACCAACGACGACATGCCCGGTGGTGCCAAGAACGCACTCCTCTAGGCTATCTATCTTGTCGCGGAAGTCCTGGACGGCCTCGTTGGGTGTGAGGTAGCAACTGAAGATAGTCACGTCCCTACACCGAACCCAGACGAATCCTCGGCCGCGCCCGTGACTCCGCACCAAAACATCTCGTGTATTACGTGCCCAAAATGCAGCAGTACCGAGGCTGTCCGAGATCCAAATGTTTGGGTCTCTGTCCCGATACTGTTCACTGATAAGGAGCGCGTCAGCACCAAGTTCTCGGGCGAGCTGATCTAGAAGGTTATCAGCTCCCCAGGATCTATGAAGGTTGGCCTGGAGGATGCGAATTACCGGCCGCTGCCTTTTGCCTGTTCAAGTGCGGCTCTGAAGGCACCGCACTGACCAGACCCGGGTAAGTGACCGAGGGCACTGGAGCCTGAATCCTTGCAGAGGAAGCAGGAGGGGCTCGAGGAACATTCCTTACGTTTGTGGCCTTGGCTTCCACACTGGAAGCAGTTGGCACTCCTGTCGGGCCCTTTACAGTTTCGGGAGGAGTGGCCGAAACCGAGACAGCGGAAGCATCTCGAAACTACCACCCTCCGTTTGAGCCTGCAACTAACCCAACCAACTCTGAGGTGCTGAAGGCTAAGCAGCTTATTGGCGTGCTTTTCGCTCATCTCAGCAACAGCCATCCGGAGTTGACTTCGGTTAGGCTTTGTCAGCCATACCCTCACTCCATCGGCCGGTATCTCCGGGAGTGCCACCTGGATCGCACGGGTCACCTCATCTTCGGTGGAGAGGACATCAAGGTCCCGAATCTCGACCGAACACTTCGGTTCTAGGGCCTTGATGGAGCCTTTGTCCCCAAGTGCAGTCTTGAGGGAAGCGGCAAAACCGATCTTGTCACTCGACTTCCCCAGTTCGAGGAGGACATCCCCGTTCTGGGTTCGCCGAATAGACTTGATAACGGTGTCGGTCTCTTCCGGTTTGGCCTGCGATCTAATCTGACCCAGAACATCGGCAAAAGATCGCCCCCCTAAGGGCTTGATCAAGATTGCCTCCGTCCTGGGCTTCTTAGGCCTGGGTTGTTTAGGCTTTCTGACAGACTTGCCAGAGGCCTCCCCAACCGGGTTTGAGACTTGCGTCCGCTCCACCCTCGACGCACTTTTCGAAGCTGCCTCCGCTTGCTTCTGCCTCCTCCTTTCTTTCTTAGACAGGCGCGTCTTCCAGCCCCCCAAAGGTGTTGAGGCAGAGTTTGCTGCCAAGGCAGGATTAGCCGCCGGAGCAGGAACCTCTGCAGGAGTAGCCGCTGGAATCACGGCAGCGCCCGGGGCGGATTCAGTAGCCTGGACAGGAGATGTCTGCGATGCCGCAGTGACAAAAACCGGTCTCGGCACTGAGTCCACCTCAATAAGCTCAGGGCTTCCCGGCGAAGAACCGCTCTGCCTCTTCTTTCGCTTTCTGGCTTGAGTCTGGGACTCAGCCAGATGAGCTTGAGGTGAAGCAGAGATGACTCGGTTCGTGACATCGCGCTCCTGCTTCACTGCCTTTAGCCTGATTTTCCGGCATTCCTCGATTTCTTCTAGAGCATCTTCGAGTTTCGGGATCCCCTCTTTTATCGCCTTGTTTATGTTCTTTTGAATTAGGAGGACCTTGGCCATCTCCTTCAAAAGAACTTTCATCTTCTTCAGACATGAGTCTTCCTCCTCGTGGGCGTCGTCCTGCTGCTGCCGAAGCATTTGCAGCTCGAATGCCGCACGAAGAGGGCTCTTCCTGGGAGGGATTCCTTGCATCCTGGCTAGAGGTGTTACCGGCTCGGTCACACCCATACCCAGATCAACCTCATCTTTCTCCTTTCCTGTTACGGCCGATGATCCAGCGACACCAGCAGCCTTGAACGGGGCCGGCGGAGGGGAGGTTTTAATTCCAACCGTCGGCGTCCCAGTCTTTGAGGTCGGAGACCTCTGCACAAGTGAGCTGCGCCTAAAAGCAGCCTGTTCGTTCTCCTTTCCAAGATTCGTGTTTTGCAGTTGACAATCCATACTGTTTTGTAACCAGCGCATCGTGCGGCAAGAGGCGGCCCTTCATCGGCCGGGAGCGGGTACACCCTCGGAGGTCTACCCCCCGTAGGAGATAAGACACCCCTACCCCGGGACTCCGGGGCCCGAACCTCCGTTTGCCCAGCACCGATACACAAAATGTGCCGGACGTGCTGGGGGTCGCACCGTGGCAATGCAGAGTCCGATCCCTGCATCCATGCCGCACTCCCTGACTAAGGTCCGAAGCGGCTGGCTTCTGACGACACACTGGAGGAGACCATCGGCAGTGCGAGGCACACATCAGTCCCTGCAACACAACAGGGACACTCCCAGGACCCCCCAGCATGCGCCGGTCGAAAGAAGGTGGAAAGACACCCTTGATTCGGGGTCGAAAACAAGAAGGTGAGCAAGGTTAGCTCAGGAAAGAATAAAGACGGTGAGCTAAGACCTGAAAGATGAGAAGAAAGGCCTTAGCTCGGGAAGAACTGTGAGGAGGGTCTCACAGCTTGGCTCAGGTACCTCGGGGTCGCCAAGAAACACCCGTACAGTGGAAAGCCCACTGCCCCTGAGGGTGGAAGTAAATATTAAAACGACTCTCAGTGACGTCATATTAGGAATAGTACCCGGAAAAGCGATGGCTTTGGATGGACTGATATACTAATTGAACATTCATTCTGCACAAGCTCTTCTTATTAGAAATAAATAAATAAATTTAAAGTCTTCAGATTTAAAATAATATTAAATTTTTATTGGCGTGAGGCCTTTCGTTTTCAATGTAAACATCATCAGACCACAACTTATACAATAAGTAATTTACATTTTTAACTCTGCTAAAACATATGACTTACAAGGCTATTTATATAATTTTAAATTATGTTCAAAATATTACATTAAAAATTAATACTATGTAAATTTTTTTTTAGTTTATGTCATAAATTTAAGAATGTTATGAACGGCAAATTTTGAATTGGTCCTGGTTCGTTGTTCACAAGTTGATGTTTTCTTTTGTTCATTTCAAGGGTTTCATATGCATCCAAATATTGGTAATTATTGTTTTCTCTTATTCAATTTATTTTTGAAAACTGTGTCCACTTTCAATAGCATGCTTTGCCATTGCAGATTTTCCGGGCCTGTTTTATATGACGTGGCTGATATGTTCTTTTAATCGAGTTTCAAGTTTTCTTTTTGTTTGCCCTAAGTACAACAAACTTATCACAGTTTTCACATGTTATTTTATATAAGAAACAAGACTAAAAATATTGAATTTGACATCTATCGAAAACCAACAAGTAATTATCGTTACATTACAAAAGATTCTTTCATCTCTCATTTCCAAAAGAGAGCGGTATATAATAGCCTTGCACAGACTTCTAAATACACCACTCAATCACGAAAGGTTTGCCTTGGAGTGCTTCACAAATTTAAACAAAATTTTTGTGTTCAAGATTGAAAAAAATCACCATAAACGAGTCGTTGCCCGTCGATACTCGACGGATACAGCTCCAGTCATTGTGAATGACAAATGGTGTGAAATGTCTAAAATGTACTTTTTTTAATGCTATTTGCTTCCAATTGATCGCCTGCTTTGCGTAATTAAGTAACTTTAAACAATTTAACAATCATAAATTATTTATTTTTTAATCTACTGACTGTAAAATTGAGTAGTTTACGTCAAAATTTTCGTCTTTGAGTTGTTGGTGGATTTACCCATTTTGGTGCCCCCCGAGTCCAAAAAAGTGGTTTTAGAGTGATGTCAGTCTGAGTACAAATTTAACTCTCATAAAACATAAATGCGTGTATTCTGTTTTAAACGCGATTTCATTGAAAGTTTTACCTTGAGTATACCGTAATAAAAATGTTTATTTTATGTTTCGCTTCGTTTTGGAGTAGACCTACTTACTCTGTTTCATATAAATTTGTTATTCCATCGGCTACGTCGCTACGTCACTTCCTTTCCCACCAATCGGCATTACCTATACACACTGACTGATGGCTCGGTTGCAGGTTGCGGTTGCAGAAGCAAACTGTGTACAGTTGCAAGCACAAGTTGCAAACTTCTGTCTGCAACTAGCGTCTGCAATCGAGATTGCCGATAAAAGTCTGCAACTCCGGTCTCCAACTCCGGTGCAAACGCGGCTTAACTCTCACCACCTCGCACCTGACAACTAGTGCGATTTCGTCCAATAACGCTATTCTATCGTTTACTTGACAGGTATACAAAAACTAATTGAAACTTTGCTACGCTGGCTTGAGGGTTTTCTCCGTTCACGGTTATGTAAGAGGAAATTATAATTCAAGGATATGTCGAACAATTATAGTTACAAATTATTAGTTACAAGTCAAACGTGTTCATTATTTTAATTTTCACAAAAGTCTTAACAGAATTATAGTTGGTATATTTTACTCAGTTATTACCTAGTTCACATAGGCTACATAAAACTATTTTTCCTGATTGAAACAGGGGCTGTCGAATCGGAATGTAACGGAACCCTTGCACACTTAGGTATTCGCCTTCTCCAAAGATTTCTAGAATTAGGTGGTTAAAATAAGTAAAACTATTTGTCCATAATTCAAAACCAGGGACGGACCGTCAGGAATTCCCAATGGTGAACAGAGGCTGTCGAGTCTAAAAAACATTATGCTTGTTTAAAAATATGATTTTATCAATATCATGACTTAAGAAAAAGAGTTTCACGTCGATAAAAATTGTAATAATAAGTTTGTCGAAGTTGAGATACCATTTTCAGATTCATGAAATTACAATAGTGACTAAGACTATACCTCACCTTTAAATTTTTAACTCTACAAATAAAAATGACATATTCTAGAAGAGTTTATCCTTCTATTTATATGATTATATTTAATTATGATAAAGTAATAAATGTGAGAAATAAGTTACAATCTAATTGCTCTACTCACCCAATTCCCCCGATACACTTTTATATATATCGTATGGCTTTCTTAGCCGGCCACTAGGTTCAACAATTAATAAACCGCCTAAAATGTACGATTTAAAGAAAACCGGGCTTATGAGAGAGTTAGCAGGTGTGCTTCCTATAACACTATCTTACAACAACGGCGGGTGAAGCTCAAAATGGCCATGCTACGCCGTGCCGCAGCTCGAAGCATATTCGAGCTAAAGCTTCGGCTATACTGGCCCTAGCTTATTCTTTTCAATGTTTTGAGATGAAAATTGGGTCAGTTGCCAAACCGAAGAAGGGAACCATCCCAATTCTCATATGTGGGCAGAGCTGATGACTCAATATGAATGGACGATTGCTATATGTAAACAGCGAAGAATAAAACCGCAGCGCTAAAGCGCTCTAGCGGTTCAAACAGAAACTAAAACGCCTTGTCTATTTGATTAAAGAACAAATTTGTTTTGGTTCTCTTAGCCTACGTTCTGGTAAAAGATGACAACTCGATGTCCGATTGCCTAAATAATTAAATATAATATACTCGTTCATTCATAATACAGTCGCTGGACGTGATTTTTATTCGTGATTCGAAAATTTAACGTAATTTGTAATGAAAAGTTTAAGCTGTAGCTTAATGTAAAAGTTTTTTTTTTTTTTGAGGGAGAGGCGGAAAAATGCATTACGCACACAGGTGGCCAGCCTGTAGTGTGGGGCTCCCCTAAAAAACGGGTTTACCCACTAAAAAACCTCCTCTACTCTTTAGGAATCTAACCTGGAATTGTTTATCACATTACGTCAGGCTAGGCCTAAATTTGGCTTACGCCCGTGGGGCTCGCTCCTTATCCAGCCGCTCGATCAAGGGATCTGGGCCACTTCGCGGTCCAGATCGGTTTTCTTTTCCAGGAGGATGCCCCGGACGAACTGTGACAAACAATCCCAGTTGCCCTCATCCTCCAAAATCTTTTGGCAGACCGAGTCCACCGAAAATGCACCAAAGATTTGTGTGGCCTCCAGGCGGGGCCCTTCCCAACGGGGACAGCGGAAGAATGTGTGTTCCGCATCGTCGGGAACACCCGGGCAATAAATGCAGTCCGGTGAACCGGTCTTTCCCATCCGGTTCAGGTACGACCGAAAATAGCCGTGACCTGTCAAAAATTGGGTCAGGTAGTAGTCCACCTCCCCATGCCGCCGTTCCACCCATGGTTGGACCTGCTTGATAAGTCGCGCAGTCCATCTTCCTCGGGTGTCGTGCTCCCAGCTGTGCTTGCCACTGCTGGAAGGTTCGGGAGCGCTCTTCTGTTCTTGCCGTGTCCTTGCCGATCTCGCCTTGTCTCTGATAAATCGCTTTCCTCTCCCCTGCCAAGAGCTTGACAGGGATGACTCCGGCGACCACCAGGACGGCAGGCTCGGACACTGTCCGGTAGGCGGAACACACCCCGAGCGCAGCTTGACGCTGAACCCGGGCGAGTCGCAACCTGTAGCACTCCTTATCTAGAGCGCCTGCCCACACCTCTGCCCCGTAAAGGAGCACGGACTGGACCGCGGACATCAACAGACGTCTTCTGCTGGATCGGGGACCCCCGACATTGGCCATCAGCCTACTAAGGTAAGTGACTACCTTAGCGGCCTTGTCCGCCGTACGGAAGATCTGATCCCTCCAGCTTAACTTGGTGTCCACCATAACCCCAAGGTATTTGGCGGCACGAGTTGATGTGACCACCTCCCTTCCCACTCGGAGTGGGACGACGGTGTCGATCCTCTTTTTCGTGAGGATCACAATCTCCGTCTTACTGAGAGCAAGCGAGAGACCGTGATCTGACATCCAGGTGTTGACCACACGCATGACTCGGTTCAACTTTAGTTGGGCCAGCTCAACGTTGCGTGCAGCAATGAGAGCTGCGACGTCATCGGCGTACCCAACCAAAGTGGTTTCCTCAGGCATCTCGGACCTCAGGAGGCTGTCATAGGCAACGTTCCAGAGATCCGGGCCGAGTATTGAACCTTGTGCGGCACCAGAAGTGACTTCCATCGTCCGCATTCCGTCCCTCGTGTCATAAATCAGGCTTCGAGAGCGTAGATAATCCTCGATGAGCCGCAACAGATATGCAGGAATACGAAAGGTGTTGCGAAGCGCATCCAACATATCGACCCACCTCGCCGAGTTGAAGGCATTCTTGACATCAAGCGTAACAAGAAGCACTACTCGGCGGGAGAAATGGTTGTGGCTCTCGGCTCTCTCCACAGCTCTCTGAACTTCGGTGACAGCGTCGATCGTTGACCGTCCCTTTTGCCTATATTACAAACAAGCTATTTTGAGATGCAACTTTTGTTGGCATCACTAATATGAAATTGTTTGTTTATTAGTTAGTTGTTATTTAAGTTGAATAAGTTCAAGAACAAAAAAGGCCCTTAACACGAAAATAACTTCAATGAGCGACTAGCAGCACTGTCGCTTAATTTCCGTCATACTACAGCAAGAACACTAGCGCTCTGGGCTCTAAAGCCTCATGCGGTAGCCTCATGAGTTACTGGCAGCACTGTTGTTATACAGGGTGTCTTTAAAGTCCATCACCAAACTTCATAATATGACTAATTGGGTCAAAATAAGCAAAAAAGTTTCTGTGAAGATATGTCTTAAAATGCATATTCACCCAGATATCCGCCATTTTGATTTTTCCACTTAATAATTTTTATTTCGATGACGGATTGATCTAGGAACTTAATATTTGGCATGAATTTTTATAATACTAATGTTCATTTCCACAATAAGAAATATTTTTTTCCTATGCATATTTTAAAATGGCGGCCATTTTAAATTTTTAAACTCAAATATCTCAAAAACAGTAAATTTTATAAAAATATTACAAGACACAAAAAAACTGACAAATTGAATGATCTAAACAACAAAACAAAGTTTGTAACGATCCACCAAAAGATAACGGAGTTATTGAGATTTTTCTCTTAAAATAACCTAAATTGGCATTAATCATAGTGCAAAATCAGAGTTTTTCTGCAGAAAACCCACAATAACTCCGTTATTTTTTCTTCATTCCTTACAATCTTGGCATCACTATTTGTAATTTGTCAACTTTTTTGTGTCTAGTAATATTTTTGTAAATTTTACTGTTTTTGAGATATTCGAGTTTAAAAATTTAAAATGGCCGCCATTTTTAAAATATGCATCGGGAAAAAATAATTTTTATTGTGGAAATGGACATTAGTATTATAGAGATCCATGCCAAATTTGTAGTTCCTAGATCAATCCGTCAGCAAAATAAAAATTATTAAGTGGAAAAAAACAAAATGGCGAATATCTGGGTAAATATGCATTTTAGGACATACCTTCATAGGAACTTTTTTGCTTATTTTGACCAAATTAGTCATATTATAAAGTTTGGTGATGGACTTTAAAGACACCCTGTATATAGGCTAAATTATCTTTACCCGAATTACTATGTACAATCTTAATTACCTTTTGAAAGATAATCTGTCTTATGAGCAAGGGCAGATTTACATATGGGCTGAAAGGGCTATAGTCCACTTCGATAGCTTTTTTCGAGCGGCAAAATTCGAGGGGCGGCAAATTTTGGGAGAGAGAGTAAAAAATATATGTATTAATAAACCTATATAGGCCCTATACCTAACAAATACTTCATCAAAGCAGTATCTCAATTTTTCAATCCTTCTTTGTGCTGTAACACGCCAATTCATATACTGGAGAACAATCAAAATATAGGTGAAGATTAATAATAAACAATACTTGTTTGAAGAAGAACAATGCCTTAGATAATTTGTCCTGCAATCACTAGACGCAACTGCACCGGGACAAGGAAAAGTACAGCCACACATAAGATATACAGAAGTAACTTAGTGGCTTTCCCCCAAAAGGAACATTTTACGTGGCAAAACAAAACTTTTATTCTTGAAAATAGGTTTTTTTGTAATAATTAAATTCCCATCATTGGTTTAATTTAAACCGTTCAAGGCATTTTTTTTAGAATATCACCAGACAGACGTATTGAAAACTTCATCCTGAAAAACAACTTGGTTAATATCACTTGCTGGCAAGCTTTCTTATCATTTTATTAAGTTCTTAGTTAAAAATTATTAAAATTATAATTTCCCTGTTATTAAAAAGATAGTTGAGAGTATATGACCTTATAAAATGAGCCTATGTCGTTTCTCTATAATCGTAACCGTAAGGATACTTTTTGTTTGAAAACTAAAAGGATTTTAAAATTAATTAACAATTATTATTTTTTGGATTTAAGGCTTTATTTTAACCTTGTTTTAATAATAACACGTAAATTAATAGATAAAACAACAAGAGTTTAGGCTAGAATTGATAACCCTAATTTATTCATTCAACCCTCCTCGTTCAATTAGGTCATGTTTATTATTTTGGGATCTCAGAGCCGATATAGGCCCTGACTTCTGCCGCGTCTTTTATAATATGGGATCTCAATTCAATGATTCTTTGATATCAGAAATACTGTTACTAACGACAGAAGCCGCGATATCAAATGGCCAAAAATACCGATCGAAAGATAGTATATTGGCTGTAAACCACGATTTTACAGAAGAAAAACGGCCGCAATTACGAGAGAATTTCATCTAATGACCTATATTATGTTTTAATAATCTGTGTACTGTTTAATTTTTGAACTCTCCGCATTGTCATGTTATTTATTTATTTATTTTAGTTTTTTTACCGTGGTATGAAACGCAGCATAACGAATGCTCCCCAACTTTGTGGTGGGGAGGGGAGGGGGCGGCGACGAATCGTTAGCCCAGGGGCGGCAAATGTTCAAATCCGCCTCTGCTTATGAGTTGCTTATTAGAGGTCAAGAATATTATTACTTTAGATAACGTGGAATCGTTGTGGAAGCAGCTCCAAAAATGTTTAAGTACCCATAAATTAATATGAGTGCTGTCTTCGAACTCAACTTGATGAATATTGTTTTTCCTTGTACCGAAAGTCAACATGACCATTTATGAATCTTGTCTTAGCTGTAAGGGGTCAATCTCTGATGAGGAAGAAGCTTCAATTGAATGTGACTATTGTAATTTGTAGACGCATGCTGACAAAAAATGCAGCGGATTGCCTAAAGTTGTTTTTAATTTTATGATAAAAAACCCTGACATTCTTTGGTTTTGCAATAACTGTACTCAAAAATGTAAAGCTTTTGGATTAGGGATTCTAAATGTGGCACTAGGCCTAGACACGAGTGGCTAGAATCGGAACTGAGTAAAGGTAACTAAACTTAATCAATCCCTTCTGGATAAAAACAAGGAACTTCTTATTAGCCTAAATGAGAAAGAGATCAAAATATTGGAACTCAGTGAAAATGTAGAGAAACTAGCTTTAAGTTTAGAAAACAGGAGCCTAGATTCTGGCCCTTGCCCCTCCGTCTCTTCTTCTAATGAGATTTGAAAAAATCCTAAGAAAACTGCGAGGCCTAGTTCACCAAACAATGTTCAATTTAGTAATACCTTGCCCTTGAGAAATAAATTCAGTACTCTAGGTCTCGACTCAAATAGTGAGCTATCGAGTTTGGTTGAGTCTCTGCCAGCCCCATGCCACAATGGGATTAGGCAGAAGGCAAATGTCCCTCGATCGGGGTTGGTTGATAACAAGCATAATAAAGAAACTTTTACTCAATCTGTGGGTCATAGAGGCCATCATAAAAAGGGACGAAGGCCCAGAATCTTGATTAGGGGAGACAGCCATGCAAGGGGATGTGGTGAGAGAATCCGAGCGGGTGCTGGTGGTGACTTTGGTGTTGAGTCCTGGTTTGGGCCGGGGCAGCCGCTTTCCCAGATTGTGAGGGAGAGAGTCTGCAAGGACGCTCAGACTACCGCTGAGGGCGATTGCCTGGTGATCATTGGTGGTGTGAACGATGTCAGCGAGGATAGCATTGTGGGACTCGAGAGTGATTTGGACGCTCTGGGGAACAACATCAATAAGAGAGGCACGGTGCTCTGGGTGGAGGCTCCTTTGCGGTTTGACGAAAAAGGGGAAAATAAGCTAATTTTTAAACAAAACTCTCTCGTGAAGAAAAATGTAGTGAAAATGGATGAGGCTTTCTCAGGTTAAATTGCCTGTTAGAAAGGGGGATGTATACGAACCACGGACTGCACCTGAACGGCCTAGGCAAGTATCTTCTTTGTAACTTAGTCTTAACTTATATTTTAAGCAGTATTAGGAATATTGAAAATCCAAAAAACTTGAATACTCTTTCCGAAGCCAAAGTCACATAGGATATAATATAAATAGGGTCAAAAGAAAAAATGTTAGTTCTAGGTTTCATAGTAAAATTGTTCATCTCAACGTAAGAGGCATTCTCGGTAAACTCGAAATGCTCAAAATTTTTCTCTCAGAGGGAACCCCGACGTTTTTGTTGTCAGTGAACATGGCCTTAGTCCCGATAATTTAGCCAATTTTCAGTTGACCAATTTCACGCTCCTTCATTCTTATGGGAGGGAAACCAATCATTTGGGTGGAGTTGCCATTTTTTGCAATAATAATTCATCTGTCAAAGATCTCAGGATACTCGATTTCACAGACCCTCTTAATGAAGACTTTGTTTTTGAGAGTGCTGCCATCAAACTAAACTTAAATGGGGAAATCTTCTTTATTGGGGCACTTTATAGGTCTCCCATTGATCAAAACCTGCCTGCATTTTTTGACAAGCTCAATCTCTTCCTAGTTAATGCGGTCAGCATTACAGATCAAGTACTCATTTGTGGGGATTTTAACATCGATTCCCTGACCAGGAATAACAAGTTCAGATCTTTTAACAACATTCTGAAATCTTTTGGGCTTTCGCTGGCGATAAAGACGCCGATAAGGGTCACTGACACCACTTGCTCTTGTATTGACAATTTTATTACCAACTTGCAGTCCACCAAACAGGGTGTTATTTCTCCTCTAATTTCCGATCATGATGCCATTTATATCTCACTGCCAGCCTCTTACGCTGAGACAAGTAAATATGTTTGTGTCTCGAGAAGAGAGACTAAGCCTGAAAATTTAGATGAATTAAAAATTAGACTAAGAACAGAGGTATGGAGGGAGGTTTATCTAGCTAACAACGTTAATGACATGTATGAGAGTTTTCTTAAGAATTTTTTTGTTTCATTTTCATATCGCTTGTCCTGTAAAAAATGGTAAATTATATAATACAAAGAAATAGAAATGGGTAACTGAGGAGGTTGATCTAAAAAAACAAATCATGTTTGACCATTTTACTAGGCTTAAAAACTCAAAGAATCCGTTTCCGTTAGATAAGTTGTACTACCAGCGTGTCCGAAACGATTATAGACAAACCATCCAGAGGGCCAAAGCCGACTGGATGGAATCTTCTCTTTTGACTGCAAAAAATAAATCCAAACAGGCCTGGAACATTATCGATAGTTTTAGAAATAAAAATTCAACTGATCCCAAGAATATGAAATTAAATGTAGATGATAGATGTGTGGTTAGGCCAAATGAGGTTTGTGAGGAGTTTAATTCTTATTTTGTCACCATTGCTGAAAAAACAAAACAAAATATTGTCAGCAGAACACTCAGCCCTTTGGCCGCGCCTGTTTATTCTTGCCTAAATAATTTTAAACCAATCTCAAAGCCAGAACTTGAAAAAAAATTTTCTAAATTTTCAGCAAAAACTTCTTTTGGCTACGATGAGATAAGTATGATGGTGTTGAAACATTGCAAGGAGGAAATTTTGGATCCTCTGCCGTTCATCACCAATCAGTCTCTCCTTGATGGAACTTTTCCCGATAATTGCAAACTCGCCAAAGTAAAGCGTCTTTTTAAAAAGGATGATGAGACGGTCCTAGGAAACTATCGTCCAATCTCACTCCTTCCAGCTTTCTCCAAGGTCTTCGAAAGGGTGGTGTGTGAGCAGCTGACACGCTACCTGGAGACAAATGAACTCTTTTGTAAAAAGCAATATGGTTTCCGGAAAAATAAATCCACCAAATTGGCACTAATTGATTTCGTTAACCAGTGTATCGTTGCACTCGATGCTGGTGAGACCGTTATTGGCCGATATGCGGATCTCCCCAAGGCCTTTCATCTGTGTCGATACAAAAATTCTTGTTGAAAAGCTAAAATCACTTGGAATCAGTTCTCTAGCTCTCAAATGGCTCACATCTTTCCTTTCAAACAGACGACAATTCACAGAAATTCAACATCAGTCAAAATCAAAAATCAAAAACTTTCGCTCAACGGACAGACTTGTCACTAGTGGAGTTCCTCAGGGCTCGATTCTTGGCCCGGTGTTGTTCCTGGCATATGTCAATGATATGCCGGGGATAATTCCGGATGAGAGTCTCTTCCTGTTTGCGGATGACACTACCCTTTTCACAAAAAATAAAAATGTCGAACAACTTGAAGTGAACACTTTCATTAAAATCAATCAGCTTGCACAGTATTTTTCTGACAATCTCCTCAGCTTAAATTCCACAAAACGGGGTGTCTCCGCATTCACACGCATCAGAGGAGCCTCGCTGATCCATCCTCAAACATCGATGTCTTCATTGATGAAGATAGGCTGGCCCTATCTGATTCCGTAGATTTTCTAGGGGTGAGATTGGACGGTAGTTTAGCATGGTCGAATCGAATTGAAAAAATAGAAAAGAAGATATCCTCTGGGCTCTTAATTCTGAGAAGAACAAGCTGCTTAAATCCCAATTTGAATTCGTCAAAACTAGTTTATTTTAGCCTAACTGAATCACATATTGTGTACTCTATCTCCTTATGGGGTAGTTGTAAGTCACATTTACACCGTATTTTTACCCTTCAGAAAAAAGCAATCCATATAATTTTTAAACTCCCTCCTCGGGAGCAGTGTAGTGATTTTTTTAAGCAATCCAACATTCTAACTGTACCATGCCTTTTCATCTTCGAATTGGTAATGTACATAAGAAGCCAAGATCTTTCTTGTTACAATCAACGTTCTCACAAGTACAACACTAGACATAAGCATAAATTCTCTGAGTACCATAGGCTTTCCATTTTTGAAAAGAAACCATTGTATCTTGGCTTAAAATTTTTTCAGGCTCTGCCTTCTTTTGTAACTGACATTCTCAATCCAAATAGTTTTCGCACTTGTTTAAAGAATTATCTTTTGCTTCACTCACATTATGATTTAGATAGCTTCTTTGAGCATTCTAAAATTTGTAACCCCTCTTGTCCATACCTCACCCAACCCAACCCATCCTATAGTGGCTAACGACAGAGTTGGCACCTTGACCTGTTCAACGCTTCGAAGGAAGCCCACGGACGGAGACCATAAGTGAAGTAAGTGAACGCTGCCCTACACCTTTATACCTCCGTTTAAGAGTTATCGTTTAAGAGTTAACGGAGTTTAGGGATATTCTCTAAAAATGTCGCTTAATATGTACCTGTAAGTAACTATATTTTTGAGCAAGCGCGTGTGAAACTAAACATGGTTATTTTTATTACAAATCTTATAAACTATGCGTAGTGTATTTGAAAGTTTTTAATGGAACTATAGACCTATTTAAATGTTTCAGTTGTCTTTTTTATATATTAAATACAATTACAAAAGGCAATTAATTAAATTATAGCAGTACTAATTATTTTATTTAAAGAGTTGTTTTTAATATTTAATTTGCATTATTTACTCCAACAGTAGATACTAAGATATCAGTATATTATATGCATGTTACAAACGCGGAAATGTTGCATAATATCCCACCTACCGCTTAGAAAAGACTAACAACAAATGTACCTCAAACACATCTCTGCTTCAAAACTATTATTTTAAATTTGAATGGAACTTTCGCAAAATGTGAGGGATGTATGTGTTAGGCCAACAGTATGATGATAAATAATTTTGCAGTCGACTTCGGCATAGAAGCTCTATCTTCTGCACGGCGAATCTCGCTACGAGACTCACGGCATTAAAAGAGTTTTATATTCTACAAAATATGCCAACGCGTGTAATAGATTTTTTTCAAAGAAAACTTTTTATCCTTTGCGTTACTGATTGTTCGTTTCAGCCGTTACTGCATTAAGGAATTAAACATTTACAAGATGATACATAACCTACGATTTTTTTAATAAGCACCTATTTCCTACAATTTAATCATAAGGTACACTATTGAACCAAACTCAATGTTGCATAATGAGATGTCATTGTCATGATACAGGAGTCACATTAAACTACAGGTTATAGTCCAGTGAAAGCTTGGCATTTGCGAAAGTAGAGTTGTAATAGAAATTACGCAATTAGCACATCAGCCAAATTTTTCATTACGATTCATTTTAGTTAAACTATTATGGTGGTAGCCATGGTAAGACCCAAGCCCGGGACCATGTTACTTTTCATTTTAAGGTCCTCAAAAGCCAAAAACACCATATGTATATATATATATATATATATATATATATATATATATATATATATATATATATATATATATATTCACCTAGATCCCTTGATTGTGGCCCAGGTGACAAATAACCATCGTTTGTGGCCCACTATAAAAACCCATGTATTTTCGTAAATAAACAACTGATGCTTTTGACATTTTGTGTACAATATCCAAATTGGTTTTCGTACCAATATTTTCTTTTGAAATCTATATACCTACAGTGGTTTAGCTACTATAACGCGCGCTATTCCACATTCAATTGTGGCCCACATATACGTGAGTTATCTGAACCCCCTTATTTTGGCCCAGGCGCGCATCTTTTACATTCGATTGTGGCCCAGGCACCAATTGTAGCCCAATTGCGGTGTTGCCAGATTTACTTTTCTTTGTACAGTAGAACCTCGCTGGTTCGGTCGTCCGCCTCTCCGGGTAATCCACCCGTCTCGACCGTGCCGTGGCTCATCTTTGTTTGTTTAAATTTCCGGTGCATCGCTCCGTTCGGTTGTTTCCTGTCGATGACGTATTATTTATTTGCAGTCCGTGTGCGTGTAAGTAGGCCAGCGACAGTTGTAGGGAGTGACTGTTTGATAATTTTGAAAGTAATACTTTTGTTTTAAACTAATGTTTTATTACATGAATAAATATGGTCCTTTGATAATCCGGCCTTTTTACTGTTCCGCCCGTATTGATTTGTTTCTTTTAGGAAATGGATTAAAATAAAGTAGTTTTCATCCCAAGGAGCAATAGTTGTTGGTTTTGGTGTGCAATCGTGTTTGTTTTTTTTTCTTTCAAAATAGCGATTAAGCAAAGAAACTTTGCTCCGTTGATGATAATTTTTTATCATAGGCCTACTTCAAAATTTTCACAAATACGTGATTTTTATTGCTTTGTTACTTCAGAGGTCGAATAACCAATATTTAAATTTATTTTATATACAAACGAAATACAGGATTTATTTTAATTAACATTGTGTTTTTTTAAGGTTAGCGCCCTTAAAAATCCACAGCTGAGTTGTTGTGTGCTATCTAAGGCCCGGTTCACACGAGCGTCAAAATACACTGCGTGCAAGCTGCGTCGACGCGGCGTCCCCGGTGCACACGAGCGTTTACGTGTGTACTGTTCCATTTGAGTACATGCACTGCTCAAACGCCGCTGCAAAATAAAGCTGCATCAACGCAAACGCAAAACGCTCGTGTGCACCGGGCCTTAAGGTATCGGAAAATCCTTAAGGTATCAGATCGGGGCCTACGATAACTAACGGGCCTGCATATTCCCCCCCCCCAAAGTCACGTGACTATTTGAGGCCGATCTGCAGCACAAGTTTCCATAAGACAACATTGTGAAAACGTGACATCCCTCACTTATTTCCCATGTCTTAGGAATTAGATAATAGGTTATTAGACAAGACTTATATATTTTAATCTAGATTAAATAAGGAACAAAATGATACCATTACTGTGAAGTTAACAGTTTCCTGATATTTTTTTTTCTACGAGATAAAGTCAAAACTTAATTTAATTTATAGTTTTGTTTACACTTTTCATCAGCTGTTTACATAAAAGTAATTTCATTGCAAATAACAAAGTTTTAGAACCGAAAAGGTACAATTTAATTTGTTTTATCGAAAATAAAAATTATAACTGGCAAACCACTGATTGAAGACGTTTATTTCATGTCTTCATTCCTAGAAATATCTTGAAAACCATTGGAAGAAATATGTTTACAAAAAAGTCACTGTATCCTACAGTGAGAGAAACTCAAGCTTTTCTTTTGCCTAAAAAGTGAGTTTTAAGTTTTGCAAGGCAAAACGTTATTAGTATCATTCAATTTGTATTTTAGTGAGAATTAGAAGGATATGCAACACTTATGACTTCATTTACTTGTATTTAAAAATACACGTAAAAAAGGATGCCAAGTCAGGCTATTGCAATGCTTTGAAATGGAGATGACAGGAAACATGTTTCGGTATTATCATAGATTAAGCATACTCCTCAAGGAGTATGAGGAGTCCTTGAGGAGTATGCTTAATCTATGGTATTATGCCTAAAATATAGATATGTAGAAATGTAGTAAAACATAGGTGTGAAAACCATAGGCCTATGTCCAGCTATTAACTTGATACACACTTATGAAGTTTAATATCGAAAATCTATGAAAATAATATTTTATTCGTCACTAGGAAATGTCTCAAATTACTTTGTATCATATTTACAACTGCAGCATTATAACCGAGACGTCTAAGAATTTATAATACGAGGTTTAAAGTCGTACCTACCGTTTTTACAATTGTATTACTTAATTTCAACAATGCCTGCTCTCGAAATTCATTATAGAGTTTAATATAACCTTAGGATTGACCACCACGAACTCTAGTGCCGGTCATTGAAAAGTCTTGTGGTGCAATACTGTCAGAGTGCATTGCCAAAGTACACAGCTGAAGGTCGGGTTCGTAACAGCGAGGATCATACGCTTGTGATCGTGTTTCTTAGGCGATAGGTTTCTTAGGCTTAGTTAGGTACCTCTAGTTGGAAAAATATGATAACCTAACTAAGCCTAACCGCCACCGCAGTGCGATGTATAAGCTGATCACGATCACAATCGGATCATCCTTCCGTATCCCCCTCGCTAGCTGTTACGAACCCGACCGTGCGAATGATGTAGACAAACCTTACATAGAGCACGTGGTTGGTTGCTATGGCAACGGTTGTTTATCATATGATTTGTCATTCAAGTGTTTTGGTTATGCTGCTCCGTCATTGGCCAGGGGTAAGGCGAGCGCTGAAGTTGTTTCATTCGCAGTCACTAGGGTGCGCGGGTGGACAAGGGTGGACTAACACTATGAAAAGGGCGGTGGAATGAGTACCGGAGGGGCGCCATATATTATATACATAAATTGCACTGATATTTTTATGTATATAATAAAGAACATTTATTACACATGTTTCTACTATCATATAATTTTCTAGCGATTAAAATTGTAAACTTACAATATTAAAGAGTTTATAGTTTTATTACTTGAAAATGACATAGTTGAAACATGTGACAAAAAATAATAATATGGATACTTTGGTCTTTATTTCTTACATCTTACATCTTACATCCGGTGTCCTCGCCACAGTCGGTAGATCGGGGAGTCGTCCTTTCTAATGATTATAATAACAGAATACTTGGAAATTTAAACAATTTACAAGGTATCTATAGAATGTAGGTATCTATAGGTATTTTGTAAAATACAGTATATCTAACAAGTGTTAAAACAGTAACTTCTTAATTTTTAATTAACATTATAAACTGATATTAAAAATCAAACTAATGAAAGTAAAAATAACTTTATAATAAGCATTTGAAGGCTTTGTAGGTAAACATTAAACTTGAAAGCCGTAGGTTTTTTTTCTATCAAAACCAACATATTTTATTTACATTACTGTTTGTTTATATTGCTGAACATAAGAGTTAAGTCAACATACCAACAGTTTATACGTGAAGAAGGCCTCGTAACTGTTCACTCTTTCTCACTCAGCTTTTCGATTATCTAATAATTATTGATCTTGACAAGAATATCTCCCTCCATGTTCATGTGAGTCGTGAACAGACAATGGTGCTCTGTTTTGATATATTTTAATTTTTGCAAAGGGCCGTTCACATGACACTTGGGTGGCTGGTAATGTAAAGAGATATACATAAAGACCTTAAAAAGGTTCGTGTACAGCCTTGAAAACAAAAACATTGTACTCTAGTAAGACATCGAATGCACACTTGAAGCAAATATCGCATTTTTACCACTTTTACACTGAATATACTGCAATCGTTTGAGTCTCTTTATTCGTCATCATTTAAGTTGGGAAACAATTCTTCTTCCGAGAGCTAACCTTCAAAATCATCGGATGGTTCTGTTATGTTTACCGGCTTCGACAACTGGTGATGACACGGTGATTAAAATATACTAATTCCTCTTCCAGTTTCCCCTCCTCGCAATCGGTAACTAATTCTATTATCCTTTGAAAGCTAGCAGACTTAGGGAATGTCAATGCTGTTAAACCGCTTGGGATCAAAATATTTTTAATCTAAGCATAGACTTTGTTTTGCTGCAAACTTTTCGTTCATACATTTGACAGCTTGATCTATAACACAGTATAAAACGGTTACTTCAAATCGGCGATTGCTGTCCTCAATTAGGCCACGTCTCTTGATGACGTCTCCCCCGGAATTTTATTGTTCTTCCTACTCTCACCCCAGGCAGTTTTGTTTCTATGATGATTTCTTCCATATTTGGAACTGTACCCGACAAGTGTTCGATTTTGTTCGTTAATTCAGTGACAAAGACCTCTGCAGCTTTGAAGACATCGGCAAACTAGGACCTAGCATCTTTTAAATCCCAAAAGTTCTTTTTTTCCAAAGTCCAGCTTACTAGCCTCAATGCTTGAACAAGATTCTTGGTTTGCAGGAAATCTGCAAGTAGAGTTGTGAGCTAAAAATCATCAGGAAAGTCATTGCAACGAAGATTGCCTGGAAACTGTATAGTTTCTGCAAAATGCAAATATAGCATCGTTCCTAACCTGTTAAAATTGTCGATTTATTAAAATAATGGATTACAAGAGTCGTTTTAATACGCGTATTTATATTAAAAACTGTACATATTCCAGAATAAATACAAATACTGTATACACTTTGTGTAAGGTTTAACAAAATCATCGCCCTGGGATTGACCTTTACGCGTACTATGTCGCAATGGTCGCGCCCAGGCTGACAGCTGTTTAGGGCAGGTTAGCCAACTATGTCGAGTCATTGCTACACGAAAGAGTACCCAGTTAGAGCTATTTATCAAAGTTGAACATTCAATTTATATGAAGATAAACGTATAGTGTTATGTTCAAGTCATGAAGTGCAAACACATATTAATCGTTTTAGAAAAAAATACAAATTCACAAATATTGAACTTTACAAATAACAAATAAACTTACAAATAACCTGGTAGAACTTCGTCATGGAATGGTAATAAATTTAATATTTTACTTGTGCATGCAAAACATTCTTAATGAATGATTTATGTTGATGTACAGTAACTAAAATAGGGAAGAGGATTTAAGAACCCGCTTGATACTTTTTTAATCTATATAGGCCTAGTGAAAAATATATCATTTTAATTAATTTACATGACACACCATGGGCCAAAAACCTAAATAATAACTTTGAGAGAATGCAAAGATAATAACCCAGAATCATTTAAAAGATGTGATACGCAACTTATAATTATAATATTACCTAATTTTGATCGGAAATACAATATAAAAATATTCACAGGAATTCAATGCCAGCCAAATAGATCAGATGCGCGGCGCGGCGGCGCCTGTGTCTCCGTCTCCAGCCATCCGGTGGCGTGGGAGTGGACTTCTGTTGTAGTAGTGAGGTCAAGTAATGAGGGTTTTGCAGGAAAACTGTTTGTAACATACCAGAAGAGGCAATCGAAAGGTTAATCATAGTACGAACGTATGTACGGATCCGGTACATAAACAACAACCCTGATACTTTAGAGTAATATAATAAACAAAAATTCAAAAAATTGACAACTTAATATTAAGCGGACTAGTTTTTAAAATTCAAAATTATATGTGAAATATGCTAATGTGTTGAAAATTTAGGAAATTTTGCTTAAAACTACTCATTACTATCTAATTTCTGCAAACTTCACTAACTTCAGCAACAAAACTGCCCTTGTGTTAAATGAGACATTCAAAGGTGCATGAAAACATCCATGGATTCATTTCAGTAAGTCACTATGTATATATTCTTACTTTATATATAGTTACTTTAATTATCTTTCAACTTTGTTCCATAGCTCTCAATTATCTATACAATTAAAACCAATTTTTGTTATTAATTAAAGGCCATTTACCAGGTATTCATATATTTATTTAATTGTCCTATATCATTATTGTTCCTAATATTTCGTATAAAAAGGTACTATCTTAATTGAACTACATATAGCTTATGTACCGTTAGTAATATCAATTTAACAATCACTTATAACTCTTAAATTATTAACGTAGATTAATGCGGGATTAAACATTAGGCCTATTTGTTTGCATGATTTGTTTGCCGTAAAACCGCATTTTTATGTTTTAAACCTCTTCTCAAAATAATTATACACAGTATACTGCAATAGAATCTGCTTTTTGATCGTTAACTTGGTTTTCAATCGTTTTTAACTAATTAAAACCGAAAGAACGCATGCTATTTGTATAGGGCTGGTGCGCGCCGTGTCCCGATGGTGACGTAGGTGCGCGGCGGCGGTCCAAAACGGGTCACGCTCTGGCACACCTATGTATACTCCTTCCACAATGTGCGACAAGGTTTTGTGGCTCAGACTGCAAGACATCGGCTTATAATACAGCGAGTTCCGGGATCAAACCCGAATCTTTCTCTCAACTTTTTATCTTCTGCAACACCCTGTCGTAACCATTTTTACTGTACTTAACGGTAACTTCGCAAAATTTTGTCTTATTATTGGTTAACTCATTCCATTGAAAGCCATGTTCAAAGTTTTCAGTTAATTTATTTGGCTGATTATTTAAGCTTCAAAAATATAATTAATTAGGCCTAGGCCAACTTGCCAGCAAACAACAATCAGCAATCTTCACATGGCACGCTAAATATATTTCAGGGGTGCCAGCACGCCTTTGATCTCTTCGGCCGCAGACCGACCCCCACTCCATCACTGTACCTACAACTATTAACCTCCCATTGCCTTGAATCCACATCTACGTGGTTCTGTAGTTCTTTCGTGCTCGCTGGGTTTTGTTGGGTTCTGTCAGTACTGGATGTGCACCTGGTGAACATTTAGGAAACAACCAGATAAAAAACTAATTATGTTGCATTATTAGTTTCTAGAATCACGCTTGCTAAAGTTGCCTATTATCAAGAGACAAATTAGGTGTATTTCATGTACTAATTATTGTACCTTAAATTAAGACCTAACTGACGGTACAATAATTAGATATTGTGCTTTCACTTAGCGTTTAGGCATGGTTTCATTTATCGATAAAATATATAGGCTTATACTTGATTATTACTATGTCTTCACAAAAATTAACAAGAAGTATTCAAGCATTTCATTTAACATCTCAAAGTTTTGAAACAAAACTGAACTTAAAGCACTGGTATTTCTTAAATATACTTGTAAGCTGAATTGTTTTTACTATAGTTCATTAAAAGCGTATAAAGAAGCATAAAGTAATTTTTGCTCGCCGTGCCGCGACGTCGGTCATCGTACCGCGATTGCTGATACACAACTCCGGTACAAAACGTTCTTTTTCTTACATAATTGTGATTTATTTCATAATTAATACTGATTTAGCCTGTCAAGGTTGAACGGACATTCAAGCCATG
This sequence comes from Neoaliturus tenellus, assembly GCA_030545055.2. Taxonomy (NCBI): domain Eukaryota; kingdom Metazoa; phylum Arthropoda; class Insecta; order Hemiptera; family Cicadellidae; genus Neoaliturus; species Neoaliturus tenellus. The sequence goes on from CM061535.1 coordinate 94,952,931, forward strand.
GTCGATTATACAATCGTGATTTAATTTACAACTGTACAGACGGAGTCGTATAATCTAAGATGAACTTAAATTATACTATTTATTTTTAAGTTAGTTGTCTAGGCAACGAAACATATTTAGTTCTTTAGCTCTACGCCTGTGCCATATCCCCCAAATATTTTACCCTCACAAAATAACGTGGTTTACTCCCTATTTTCTTTAATATATTTAAGTATTAGTATACGAACAAATTTTGTTCGTAGGTAAATGAAAAAAATAGAATAAACGCGTGATTTAATCAAAGTGAAACACTTTTACTTTTCATAATTATATTATAGTGAATGTGGGAGCTATTTACAAGTGAAATTTAACAATAACTAGGGCGAAAATGCTGGGGTAAATAAGTATAGGTAATGGACTTGCAACGCCGTGTGTACGTAAAGTCCTGGACTGGTTTTCCCCCAATTACTTTTATGGGGGCTACGTTTAGGAGGTTGTATATGATCCTGCTCATATGGACAAGCTGAAGACCAGAATCAGAGGAGTAATATCAACAATAACCTAAGAGTTGTTGGTTAATACTTGGGCGACAATTGAATTTTGGCTTGATGTTCTAGAGGCCAAAACTGGGCAACACGTGGGAAATGCACTGCTTTTGTGTTCTTTTTGTTTAACTGAAACTCTAATTTTATCATACTGAACGAAAAGCGGCTGTTATTGGATCTGTAGTAGGCCATAAAATCATATATTTCCAATGCCTTAACCTCGAAACTACCAAACAATATTTCTTGTCAAATTTTGAAGAATGATAAAAAAATGTTCATAACACGGATCAAAAGGGCTTTTGTTTTTGTTTTGTTGCTGTTATTAAAGCGATTACCCAACTTATAAAAATAACTACAAAAATAACTACTTAAGCTTCGTGTTATGAATATTTTTTTATTTCCTTGAAAATATAAAGTTAGGCGTACATGTTACTCTATAGGGGTTTTTATTTTACTACACGTTATAATCAAACGATAACTTTATGGATGCCTGGCATTATTTTTTCGATGATTTATGATACCACTTCTTCATTTAGATGAACAATTTTCCAGTTACATTGTTGAGTCTTTTAAGATGTCTAGTTATATCAATTTATTGCAGATTTGCATGTAGCCTCATAGATTAAGGACAAATAGTTTTTGAAAACCTTTCCCATAAAATCTTTTTAAATGTAGACACCAAATTGATTTTCTTTTTCGTCATGCGACTCCCGGTTAGGCTAAGTTTTATTAAATTCTCCTTAAAATTCCAGTACTAAACAATTTCTGTGAAATGCTGTAGTACACTGATAACGATTTTTCTGCAATGTATTTTCAAATAAATTCAATTTAAATAAATAAATTTCAGAGAAATCACATACGTGTTTCTCTTAAAACGTGTTTTTTTCTTGTAGCATTTTTCCAACAAATGTTATTTTATGAATTTACCATGCACTACCGAAATTGTTTGAACTAAATACGTCAAAAAATTAATAAATGTTTGTTCTTCGTAGATTGGTTACCTCAAGAGGATATCATTGAACCATAAAACTGATTAATTCACGGTGAATGCGGTGAATGACTTTAAAAGGCGCAAAGTACCGGCGCCGCGGTGGCGTGGTGAGTAGGCCTACAGCACACAACGCAAGGCGCCACCCTGGCAAAGCGTGGGAAACGCGGCCACGGGCGGTGGCGTGGTGGCAGTAGGCGGGGCCGACTGTTGTGGCCCGCGAAAACAAGACAACTTGGCAACAGCGCTTGCTTGGGCCACATTTGACGGTATTTTGCTACCCCGAATGTGGCCCGCAATTGTGGCCCGCGTGGGCCACAATCACAGGTAAAAAGTATCCGCCTGGGCCACAATCGCGGGGACTAGAAAACTATATATATATATATATATATATATATATATATATATATATATATATATATATATATATATATATATCTGTAAGCCGAATTTCTTGAGCAAAATTGTGAGCGTTATACAAGTCGCAGAAAGGGACCGCGCCAAGGTCTGACGGCGACGAAGTCTGACGGCGACAAAACCTACCACTTTTTTAGTCAGGTTTTGTCGGGTACGTCAGGCGTCAAGCCTAGACGGTTTTTAAAAACGTCATGGCTTGTCGCCTCACGCACCCATCAAAACCTGACGGATTTGAAAACGTCCTATTTTGACGCTTGACGTACCCGCCAAAACCTGACGGATTTAAAACGTACTGGCTTGACGCCAGACGCACCCGTCAAAACCTGACGATTCTCTCTCTCCTCTCTTTATGCACCTGACTGTACAGTTTAACTTGTCTGTCCTCTTAGGCCACGTCCGTCCTAGGCCACACCTCCATTATTATTTATGAAAACGCACACACCCGTCAAAAAAGGAACCATTCCTCTCACCTACCATTTACTCCCAATTTTCTAAATTGCTGTCTTCCTAGGCCACTATCCCCACACCTAATTTGTTATTTGTTTATGCCATAATATTAATAAATGTGTATAATTATATATATTTAAATATGTTAAACAATCGTGTTCCGGCGGAGCAGTTCTTCAGTATGATGAAGTTAGTTGTTCTATCGTATGGTGTGTTTAATCAGACCAAGTGAATTTTATTCTCTTAAGTCAGCTTTAATGCATTTTAATAATCTCTTGACAAAGGGGACTTAGTAATTCTCAAATATTTTACAGCCAAATTTAGGGGTGGTTGCCTGGCAGCATCTTCTTTATTTAATTTATTTTAGTGAATAACAGTCCATGAACTATTATCCAAATAAGCAGTTTTGGTCTGCCACTACGTATAGTGGGTGGGGAAATAATGGAAACACCCATTTGTGTGCCACTAACTTGACCAACATATCGCTCTATTGTTGGGTAAATTATGAGAGTATTTTATTAATAGGATTGATAAGGAATATGTTTCATTACGATATTTTTAATTTGCATTAGAATGGTTAGAATGGTTAATTATTTAAATAATATCAAGCAATTAGAATGTTTACAAGAAAACTTATTACAGTATTTACATTTTTATTTTTCATTGTTAAATCCCCACATAGGGAATACGCTATTTTAATCTAAGGCTATAGTTTCAAAATCTGCCTTTTCTATTTTTTATTACAATTGTCACTCCCACCGAATTTTTAAAGAGAAAATGTGTTATAAAATAAATTAGTTAATACAAAAATTTAACATGATTCTGTCCTACAGTCTTTCAATTGACCATGATGTGTACTTATGGCCATTTTTGTATACAGTACCTACTACAGTTTAGCCAAAGTTATAGGCTACCCCGTTCAAAATAAATTGTAATCGAAACGAAACGCACATTTCAATTTCCATATTTTTCTTCTTCTTAGGGCCAAGAATCTAACCGATCACTATCATTAAAAATTACAACAGTTGTTTAATATTTCAAGTATGTCACTTTATGCTAATGTTTTGATTTTTAAACAAATATTCTAATTTTGACATTTTAGATGTAACAAGAGGCGCTTCCAATGGCAAGTAGAAGTAACACGATCATTAGTGCTATTTTCTACGCTCAAATTTAAGGTCTAAATTAAAATAACATCTGATTGCGAATAAAATCTGGGAAATCAGGAAGATATTGAGGGAATTTTCCTTGTGACGGGAAATAAAATTCTGTTTTTCGACCGAACATTTATTTTGAACGGGGTACATGTGATTACAGTTTAAATAACCCAAAAATTACATATTAACCATGTGGTTCAACAAATGTTACCAGAGTATATATATATCGTATGGCGCATTTAGCCAGCCACCATGGTTTAAGAATAATAAATAAATTCTGCGGTGCAGAGCACCTGAGTCAGTATAAGTAAAAATCTAAACACTAAAATAAAAATCAGATCTCTCTTTATAGAGCTAAATCCAGGGCGCTCAGCCATTGCAGCCCAGCTTCACTTGAGCTATGCAGACCGGCCAATCCTTCGGGGAAGGCACTCAGTGGGCACTCTTCGACTATGAGTTCCATAGTTTGATACTCTGCTCCGCAGTCGCATGACTGGTCTTGTGTCATTCCCCATTTGTACTTCCAATAATTACATCTTCCCACTCCAGTGCGGAGTATAGTCCACTGCTTCCGAGGAAGATTCATACCACCTACCGCTACGGTCGGGTCAGCTATCAAGAAGTGATTACGACCTTGAAAAGCGTCCCAGGAGGAAGTCCAGTTAGTATGGATGGTGAAGTTCGTGTCCATCAACTGGGAGGCTGTTCGTAGCGGTGGTTTTCGGAACCTCAATCGACCCGCATTCTGGGGTAGGTAATCATGGATGGGCAGCTGTGGAGCAGATAAGATCTTTGTGTATTCCCTAATGAGTGCATCCCTTCGTCTTATTTCAGGAGGAGCGATATTACACAGCACGGGGAGCCAGGGTACAGGGGTTGCCATGAGGGTACCACTAATAGCTCTCATGGTCCTGTTTAACTGGACGTCGATCTCTCTAACGTGCACACTATTTAACCACACGGGAGCACAGTACTCAGCAGTTGAATATACCAATGACAGAGCAGTGGTTCGCAGAACTTGTGCGTTAGCTCCCCATGTGGAGCCAGCAAGGTGATGGACAATGTTAGTCCTGGTTCTCACCTTAGCTGCCGTTTTTTGTAAGTGGCTTTTAAACGTGAGAGACCGATCTAAAGTGACTCCCAGATACTGTGGGTGGTCATTATGTTTTAGCTCAACACCGTTGAATACGATTTTAAGTTTTTGGTTGGCCAGTCTATTATTCAAGTGGAAGCAAGCAACCTCAGTTTTTGTTGGGTTTGGATTAAGCTTCCAGGCTTCAAAGTATTCACCGAGGGTCGTGAGGTCATTTGTTAGTGTTTCCTCTGCTTGTCGAAAATGCTGGTGTTGATATGCCAATGCAATATCGTCTGCATATATAAACTTCAAGGACCGAGTTACAGGAATGTCGGCAGTATACACATTAAAGAGCAGTGGGGCGAGCACTGACCCTTGTGGCAGGCCATCCTTTAGTTGCCTAAACGTACTTTCTCTGCGTCCCAGATATACTTTTATCATCCTATTGGAGAGCATTGAGTTGAGGAGACGCAACAAGAAAGGGCAAGGAATAAGGTCGTAAAATTTAACTAGGTGGCCTTTTCTCCAGACAGTGTCATATGCTGCAGTCAGATCTAAAAAAACCACAGATTTTTTCAGTCTTCGCTCAAACCCATCCTCAATGAAAGAAGTCAGAGCCAGAACCTGGTCACAGCAGTTGCGACCAGGCATAAATCCAGCTTGTTCAACAGGGATGCTGGCATTGAGAATAGGGAGGATTCTGTTATAAATCAACCTCTCTTGCAGCTTATAACAAACACTTAAAAGAGCTATTGGCCGATAACTTTCAGGCAGTTTTGGATCTTTTCCGGGCTTCAGGTTAGCTATGATTTTGGATTTTCTAAATATCCCAGGCATGTCGCCGGTTTTCAGAGTGGTGTTAAAAACTTCAAGAAGCCACTGTCTAGCCTTGTTACCCGAGTGTTTTATAAACTCCGGGAAAATGTCATCCAAGCCTGCTGCTTTGCCAATTGGCATCGCATCAATCGCCACTTCCAGCTTGTCGTAAGTGAAGGGTCTAGAGACTTCCAAGGGTGTTTGCCGACTCTCCTTTATTTCATTAAGCCTGAAATTAATTTTTCTGTCTGCAGACGAACGCACAGGTTTTGAAAGTACGGAGAGGCGTTTTGCAATTTCACGAGGGCTAGGCTGTGAGGCATCGTGTTTTTCACTTGATTTAAAAGTGGAGAGTTTCCTGAGCAGAGACCAAGCTTTCCGACTACTTTTGGTGAAGTTCAGGTTCTCGACAGTTTCCACCCACTTCTCTCTCCTGGAGTTGTCGAGAGAGTTTAGTAGTTGGTCAGCTACATCTCTATCAGCAGTGTCTGTAAACTCACTGTAAAGATCTTCGCACTCTCTGCTCCATCCTGGTATGTATTCTTTTCTAAAACCTCTTGGGATTGTCGCCTTAGCGGAAGACAGGACAAGACGTGTGAACCGATCATATTTTTTTATTTTAGAGGGGATGAACCTGATGCCGCTATCAAGCCTTGATGAGAAGGCCTCCCACTCAGCTTTATTAAAGTTCCATCTAGGCCGAGGAAAAGATCTCACTAGTGGAATTTGCATTCCCACTGATATTATTACAGGCCTGTGCTGAGAGTGGGGGAATGCACCTAGGACCATCCTGGAAGTAGGCACGGGTGTTGCTGATGGTTCACGGGAGCAAAAGCACAAGTCTGGAGAGTACCCACGCCGCCATCGGGCTGAATGGAAGGTGTGTGGGTCCTTTGCATTATATACCAAGAAAAGGTTGTTATTTTCAGCCCAGCTTGAAAGACGAGTGCCGTTGTCATCATCGGACGAGTATCCCCACTGGGTATGATGACTGTTGAAGTCACCTACATATACCACAGGATGTTCAAAAGTTGGGAGAACTGTGTCTGACCACTGGGTGTTCGGTGGTTTGTAGACATTAACAATAGTAGTCGCAGACACCTTAACAGCAACAACAAATATGTTGTTATCACAACTTTTGTGGGAGACTGATACGTCGTCTATGTCGTGTCTAACGTACGTCGCCACTCCGTAGACCCTGTGACCTATTTCCTCCACCAGCCTATATCCTGGCATGTTGCCCCTCGCACTGTTTTCTAAGTCTTCTGCGTGTGTTTCTTGCAGTGCGAGGACATCGACCTCATTTTCAAGCAGCACCTTGCTGAGGCAGTCACTTTTAGATTTGCTCAGACCCTCTACGTTAAAATGACAAACATTTAAAACACAGCCTAAATTTCTAAATTGGCCCTGGAAAGGGCCGTTTGGATTTTGTCTGGCAGCTGACATAGCTGACAGATCACTGTATGTGACAGTTCAGCTGCCAAAGTTGTTGTTCGTTTAGCACCACCCGGGGAGTACGTGCAACTTTAATGGAATGCTGCGGACGTGAACAACATCACAACCCTGTTACCAGAGTGCAGCACCTACTTGCCCGGCGATTGAGCGAACGAGGACCGTCTTGAAAAATAACAATGAATGCATAGCTTTTAACTCGGCATCTCACCGGATGTCACTGCAGAGAAATATGGCGATGTTTTGTAAAAATGATACAGTCTTATACTATTTTGACTACTAAATTTTAACTTAAATAAATTTCTAACCCAAGACCTCATCGCATAACTAAAATCTGGAGCCATTACTTTGAAACATCAAATGTTAAAATTAGCCAGGTATTGATAGAGCTGTGTTCACAAAAAAACGGCTTCGCGTAAATAATGACTAGCTTAGTTAATCAATAGTATTTGAAATTGGCTATACTGTACAACACAGTCTTAGTAACACCGTAATATAAGCCTGACAAAGCAGATCGGACTGGTCGAGCGGTTCTTACAACAATGGCTACCTTCTTTCAACCATAATCCACAAACTCCAAAAGGCCCAACATTGGACAGACGGCCGGCCAATAGGCCACGTGAAGTCCGTAATTCATGAGGGGCAGTACAGTCTTTTTAAAAATTGAAAACGTCACGGATTGTAGCCTCGCGCACCCGTCAAAACTGGACGAATTCAAATCGTCAGAGTTTGACGCCTGACGCACCCGTCAAAACATGACGAATTTTAAAACGTCCTGATTTGACGCCTGACGCACCCGTCAAAACCTGACGAATTTAAATCGTCCTGATTTGTCGCCAACCGACTTTTTATTCGTCAGACTTAGACGTCCTGTGACTTTTAAGAGTGTCATGGGGTTCGTCGCCGTCAGACTTTGACGGCGTCCCTGATTGATATACGGACGTTTTAGTCGTGCCGTTCCGACGCGACATAAACTCCCGCGTTTTTTTGGCATACTACGAGATTCTTAGTGCAAAATGTGAAAAAAAACGTGCGCAACGATGTTGTTTGTATAGGCAATGCCTTTGAATGGGACGCCGTCAAACGCGGGAGTTTATGTCGCGTCGGAACGGCACGACTAAAACGTCCGTATATAGTGATGGCAAAATAAAATCGATTTTTCGGAAAAATCGATTTTTACCATTCGATACATCGATTTTTTTACATCGATTTTTTCAAGCCGATATTTTTTTGAGATCGATTTTTCGTACTAAAAATATCGATTTTAAAATCGGTCGCGTAAAAGGCAGAGAATTTCGGTTTTTACTCCTCTAAAATAGTATATTTTAAGATCCTAACTTTAGTTTGGCTTTAAATTTACAAAATTTGTTGCATTAGAGCCAAATATCAAAGTCAAATAACTTAGTATTGGCTGTATATCGTATTGGTGCAAGCCCACTTCTAGTAAAGGGTTTACTAGAGAATAGAGATGGCCGTGATTGTTGTTGCTATGTATGACCATTGACTAAGGATTGACTATCGCTACACTCATTTCGCATCGGCCAAAATATAATGTAAAGTATATGTATACTATATCATACCTTTTTATACAAAACAGTAAAAAAATAGGGTTCATCCTTTGATTTTGTTAAAATTTGCTATTATTAAAATTTAATTAAAAAATATAGACTTGGTTACCGAAGGTTAGACTGTTACGGTTCTGTTCAAGATCGGCAACCAACGATAGTAAAATAATTTTTACTGTAAAATAAAATATTTTAATAGTCCTTGAATGACGTTAAAACATGTATAAATTCCCGACTCCATTGACCCTTATCAATTTGTGTCTATCTAGCTTTCCAATACATGTTGATTCTATAGCTCAAAACAAAAACTGTGTTTATTCCAGTCTTGCGATGTTATAAGCAATTTAGCTCTTACGCAACATTTGAAGTATTTTTGTTTTATACGATCTAATATATCTTCTCAATAAACAAATAATGGTTTATTTTCATAACTCTATTTTATTTCAAACCAAATAATGTAGGGTATTCCTTACATGCGTAGAGGATATTTAAGTTAATCATTGGTTTTACCTACAAAATCAATGATATAATCAAAGGTGTGACCATTGACTATAAATACTGTCATAATAATAGTTTTAATTAAATGTTTGTTGGTTATATTTCACTTCCTGGTATAACTTATAGTCAATTTAAAAGCGTCGATAAAAAAAATCGATTTTTTTAAAAAATTCGATTTTTTGTCCACGATTTTTTATCGAAATCGATTTTACTCTTTCGATATATCGAAAAATCGATTTTTTAAGAAATTTTGCCATCACTATCCGTATATCAATCAAATCAAAATCAAAATTTTATTTTCCTTTAGGCATGTACATGCGTTTGGCATCGTCATAAACTTAAGACTAACTTATGTAAAAACAATTAAAATGAAAAACCATACACAAATCGAAAACCATGCATAAACAACACAAAACTCATCAAACATAGGCGGCTCTAGACTAGATTTTCTGGGGGGGCTAGGGCTTTAGAAGTGTTCTCACTAAATGTCTCTGACACCCCCCCCTCATTACCAATGCATTGACGTCACTAATACGTCAGTAAAACAACCTCAACTTTCTTACCTAAACTGTGGCTATGAAATCCAATGTTGAATGAAAAGTGGTTAAATTTATAGAACAATAATCTATTGTAAATTACAGTACTGTAATAAAAATTAAATTTGGAAGAGACCGATATAATATATCGGTAACATATATTATATGTGTTCAGAGCAACAGAATAATGATGAACATCAACCTTGTTTAAATTATTTAGTTTTTTATCAAAATCTAAAATTTATGTTTCTTTATTTTTTTATAACTCGAAAATGGGCTAGATTTTATCGAACCATGCATCTTAAAAAATAGTGTACATAAGTTACTGTTGAATATAATTCAAATACTGTAACTGGAAAAAGAAAGAAAGCAAAAAAGTGAGCGTGATCGGGTGTGCTAGACAAATTATGATCCACTCTACATTGAGATCATTTGAAATAATGGATATTCAATCTAAAATAGGCCTAATGTGTTTACTGTTATGGTCCATAGTTAACAGATGTCCTCCAAAATTAATTACATTTAATTAATTAAAATACTCATGTAAGTTTCTTGGCTTTAGAGAAAACAACCAAAGGTGTTCAAGCAGTTTTTTGTGTTTTCGCGCGTCCGTCGTCCGTCCGCTCGCGTTTGGCGTTTGGCCTTCGACTCGACTCGACTCCATTGTTTAACCAACCGAGTTGCTGTGATCGTCTTGGTGAAACCGACGCTGACTTCAAACGTAAGGTAATTTACTATATACCTTTTTTACCTATTTAATCTCTCCTATTAAGTATGATTACCCACTGTTTCTTTAGGATAAAGGTAAGGGTTTACATCGTCTCAATACTCGGAATCTTTAAGGATTGAATATTTTACTTTCTGGTCTCAACAAGTCATGGCAATCACATTGTAAGCCTAATCCTGATTTAGGTCGATTTTTTCATGTAATTCATGCCTATTGGCTCTGAGATAGGGAGGAATCAGTTACCAAAATCAAAAGAATCGAAGTTTGTTTTCAAATGTGAATTCTCAGAAATCAAATCTTGACATGATTTTCCAGGCCATATTGGGCTTCAGGCTAAACTTACAGTACTGTAGCAACTTAAGTTATAATCCTAGGCTATGTCTCTTGAAGTAACTTACATAAGATCTTATCCTAGGATGGAAGTTTTTAACAAATCTTCGCTATGATAGAATGGCATAGGCCTAGGCCTAAGAATCATTTTATTGTTAAAAGTAAACAACTGTTGGAGCATAGCCTACAAATTTTAACAACAAGTGTAGGTAGGCCTAAGCCTAGCTCCTTAGTAAACTTGCCGAGTTCCATTGTCATGTAATTATTTAACCTTCCGAGCGTTAATCGTCGATTTTTAGGCCCAGCTTTTCGGCCTCCGAGCGTTTGAGTCGATTTTTCGACCTTTAAAAAAAGTGACGTAACTTTATAGTGAATAACAGAAACGGAAGCGTGAACGCTACCACTGTTACTAGGAAATTCTAAGCTATCAAAAAACACCCATTTCAAATGGCGGAATGTGATTGGTTGTTTGTAATGTGCAATGAAACATCTGGGGAAAAAACTGTTACCATCTGCTAACTTTGTAAACAACGAAATACATATTTTACCAATCGTTTCAAGGTTATGAATGATTAAGAGTGTTACTAGGCCCAACTAATTCTCAAATATTTCCTCAGAAAAATGTGAAATTTCTAGGTATAACGATAAACCAAAATTTAAATTGGGAACCACATATTGACAGTTTAATAAAGCGTTTAAATAGCTGTATCTTTTCTCTTCGCATAATCAGGCAAGCTGCAGATTTGAAAACACAGTTGATAACCTATCACGCTCACTTTGCATCAATAATGACATATGGAATTTTAGCCTGGGGTAACTCTTGCCATTCAAAGAAAGTATTTAAAATGCAAAAGAAAGCATTAAGAATTATTGCTATAGAGTTGCTCCTAGAACTTCCTGCAAGGATATTTTTCAGAAATTTTCAATAATGACTTTTTATGACCATTACATATTAGAAATTTCATATTGGGTGAAAGAAAATCTAATCTCTTTCATTGACCAGCCCAACCATGATTACTCTACTAGATATAAAAATAATATTAAACCAGTAAAACACGGATTGGAAAAATTCCATTTATCCCCTCAATATTCAGGCCCTAAAATTTATAATAATTTACCATTGAAAATAAAAAATATTGAAGTTCCTTTTAAGTTTAGGACCACCCTGAGAGCCTGGCTGAAGACCAAAATTTTTTATTCTCTTACACAGTATCTAGAAAGAGATACAAAAAATGATTAAACTTTGACATATGTTTTGTTTTTATTATTCATCGTAGTTTAGTTTAAGTCAAATTCTTGTAACATCTGACTGTATGTCCTATCATGTTTATTTGATGTAATGACATGTAGTAAATAAATAAAAAATAAAAAAATAAGATCTTTAATTTACATTATTGGAATGAATTAATATGTTTTATCGAGTTTATAATCATAAATATTACTAGGAATTAGTGTAATATTCCTAGCTTGATTTTACATGTGTTCTTATGGGATTAGGGTAAGTACCGTAGGACATATTTGGTTTTATTCAACATACATTTTTTCAAATACTTCTAGCCTATATAAATTATATATTTTCTTGAACTGCATAAAATTTTGAACAAAATGTATATCTTGGAATTTTAATTACGGTATGTATTTCCAAAATTATTTTAGGGGAGAGCAAAGTTATAAAAAAAAAATTTTGTAATTTTTTTATTTTTAACCTATAGGCCTAGCCTAATTTTGGTAACATTAAGTAAGAGTAAAAATTTTTGTATTGTTAGGTAGCCCATTTTATCTACTTTCATATAATATATACATTTATAGTGTTATTTCATAAAATATATTTTTTACTAATTTTTATTTGAAAGTATGCAAAACCTTAAAAAAATGCGTAACGCTCCAGGGTTGCTATATTGAACGCTTGGAGGGTTAAAATAGGCCTTAAATTTACTCTGAATGATGTAGGCCAACTTAGTCTATAAGGCCAAACTGCAAGGGGATAGTCTTGCTATAAGGTATTCTAAATGGGTAAACTTAATTATTGAATTTAGTTACGGCCATCGGAAAATGGAAAATTATTTTTCCAAAATGTCAGAAATTTCACGCTGATTCTGAAATTGATAGTTTTTCCCACAGAAAAGGTCGGAAAACCTCAAAAGTCAGAAAAATTGGAAATGACATTTTTATTCCACAATAGCCTGCGTTGAGCGAGTATTAAAAATAAGCGGAATACCGAGCTTATCACGAATATGAAAAAAATATTTCAATCCGATTTTAAATTAGCCCGAAAATGAGGAAAAAGTGTCAGAAAAGCTATAAGATAGGCCTACCTAAACTATTTTTTAAGTAGGTATGTCATATGAGTACTCAAATAAGGTGGAGAGAGAAATTAACTTTATTAAAAGTTACAAATCTGACTGGACTTCCAGTTGACCAAAGTTGATCCAGAATACAAACAATTTTGATTGTGATACAATAAGAAATTTTTTCAATTAAATACAGTAAAATAAAAGTTATGTATTTGGCTGGAATAAGTGATGATTTAAAATTTTGACAGAGTCTCTTATAACACTTATATAAATTAAATCGATATTTTTTTATGGTATTTCATATTTTTTACAAAAACCAAAAAGAAATTTTGGAATAGTTCCACGACTGCCAATTAGAATGCCAGTCACAATTAACATATTCACATTCATACATACATACATATACACAATACATACATATTCACATTCTACATATTCATGTAGAATGTGAATAGGCGAAACTTCGTTACCGTATCCGTCTCCGTTATTATCGATGTGGAAATTTCGATATTGTGATTGAAATTGAGTGATGAAAACAATCGAATTAACAACGATACTGAGAAAAGATATGTATCATAATAATAATCTAACCTAACAGTGTAACCGTAAACCTGCGTCACTTTAATTGACATCGATGTTTATTACAACAAAATCAATGGTGTTTGGAAACATTTAAAATGCATATTCCCTCATAGCAATAAAAAAGTAGGGGAGAGTGGGGTAATCGTGCGTGGTGGGTAATGGTGCGCATTGTAGTTTTTTATGAATTAAATAAGTTAAAAAGCTCCAGCATCTGCTGCAGCCTAGCGGTAAGTACTTACTCATACTTACATGTACTTACTCAACAACTAATACGCGACCTCGTGGTTTTCGCCAGTGAAATTTTTGAGGTTATGGGAGGCCAAAATCTAAAAGTCGTGTGTGTCATGTTATTTTTGCGCCTGAGAAAATAGTAAGGTTAGGGCAGATCTTTAGATAACTTAATTTAAATCTTTAGATAAAATTTAGTATTACAATTATTGGTGGTCTTTGCTTTATCGTTTGAACCAATTAATTTATGGTTTCATCCCTTCTTAAGGTAGTGAGAAAATAAAATGGTTTCGAATGCAACATCGGGTAATAGTGCGCAGTAGCGGCTCGTGACCCGTGCGCCCGCACGGGGCGCCAGGGGCGCGCCGGTTATGGGGGGGCGGCGCGGAGCGACGCTTCGGTGACGGGAAGGGGGAGTCAAAGAAAGGCAGGTGCTTGAAAACAAAAGAAGAGACAAAAGCGGCAGTTTGTATCGTGTTAATTAATAGTTTTCCTCAAATTATTTATCTTTAATGTTGCAAAGAGAGCAGGTCTTATTTGTATGATTTTGAAACTCGTATAGATAGGCCTTCAGGGATTCGCCCTCTGAAAAAATAGAGCGACCATCCAAGGTTAGGTATCCTCTGGACGGTGCCGCCCTCCTAGGCTTGTAGGTATCCTCTTCTCAAACATGGGTATTCTGGTAATGGACGAATGGTACGGCACAGACTGCAGTTTTTAGAGGGGGTGCGCACTGAGTTGGCGGACATCCCGGCACCGCCGGCCCAAGCCGTTCCGTCATCCCGGACATTCGCAATAGAACTTCATAGAACGCCATGTTTATAGTTATATGACATCCTCATCCTTCGTTCAAAGAGACTAGAATGGGAGGAGAGTTTGTTAAATAATTCGCATGTGGCAAAAGCAATTGTCGGTAGTAAATTTAATTTTTGCGAGAGAAAGAATAAGATAAGAAATATGTACTTACTCATTTAATTCCCAGGAATTTAATGTTCAATAATGCTCGGAATGTCTCATAAAGCCCAACTTATGGTAGGCCCTACTTATTTATTAAAACTAACAAATTTAATACATACATCCTTGTAAAGTCGTTTTCCCTACTAAATTGTCCATTGCAAACTAAAAATAATAATAACGACAAAAATCCTAAACCGGCAGAACACAGTGTACACACTGCCGATGCCGGTACTGCCGCATCCATGCATCGAAGAGGCCGTAACGGCAGCTCGTGAATTAAAGTTTGTTCTCTCCGAATTTTTGCAAGACGGTGTGTTTGTGCGAACTTTGCCTCAGAATCTATAATTAAAAGCAAATTCACTTCTATATCATTCTATATCACAATATACATTGATTTAACGAGTTAAAAACAGAATCAGCAATATAAGACTGAAAATTGTTGACTACACTTGATTGTTCTGTAACAGATTACGTGTTATTATTGTTTTACACAATTAATTATTGAAGCTTATTTTCTTGGAATAAAATCGTCGACGTTGCCGGACGTGCCGTATTGTAGGCAACGAAGATAAAAAATGACAAAATAGGGTAAAAAAAATCCATGTAGAAGCCAAATTTGGTACAGTTATAGGGGAAGATTTCTTAAAAAACATACTAAAAGTACTGACCCATAGGGGTCGAGCTAAAGGGGGGGGGGGGGGCTCTAAAGGTCCTTTTTTTTGTTTTTGTAAATAACTCAAAAACTATGGCCTCTAGCAAAAATTTTGTTCTTAGTAAAATTTGAGTTCGTAAAATTATCTACAAAAAAAGGTTCTGTGCACTTTTTTGCTAGGATTAATAGTAAAGGAGATATATGTTAGTAAAAATGTGGAATAAAATTACATAATGAAAACTTTGAAATGCAATAACTTCCTACATATTTGACCTTTTGAGGTCTGGTTTTCGGCTATGTACTCTCCTTACTAAGACCTTTAAAATTATGTATAGCATGGCTATAGACTAAGAAACTTTTTTTAAACTTCCTCTTTGGGACGTTCATGTAGAGGATGGTTCAAGGGTAATATGATATGCTTATGACAAGCTATCCACGTTTCAAAGGTAATTGTAAAAGCAAACGTTTGCCGCAAACCCTCAAAAGGCCAAGTATTTCGAAAATTATTACATTTTTAAGCGTTTAGGTTAATATTTGATTTTTATTCAAAGTTTGACTGGCTGCCGTTTTCGACTCAGGCAACCTTTTAAGATGGGGTTTGCGGCATTAAATTCTACTACTTAAGAGCTTTAATTTGATGTACGTAAACCCATTGATCGACGAGAGATTTATTTCTGACTCCACGTGGGCCATCCCATCATTTTAGCTCCACCCCTATGGGTCAGTACTTTTAGTATGTTGTTTAAGAAACCTTCCCCTACAACTGTACCACATTTGGCTTCTACATAAATTTTTTCCCCCATTTTGTCTTTGTTGCCTGGACTATCTGCTCAGATAAAACTAATATCACTGCCTAGTGAATACCCAGGTATATTCTCGTCCGAATATTCATTCATACATTCCTGATATTTTAAGTCAGATTATAACGAGATACCGTTCCGTGTACAATGATGTCTTTCCAGTTAAGCAGAGAATTAGGCAGGGAAGAATACCGGAAACTTAAAAGGATAAAAGACTAATATAATAGCCTAAATACATATTGTTTATAGTTCTATGACAAAATAACCTCAATTCTAAGGAATTTTTAGACATTATTTATTTAAAAAATAAATATTTGCCAACTTCTTATGAGCACATGACGTCGTGTCATTTTTATCCTGAGTTACCTAAAAGGGAGCAGGGTCTGGTGACCGGGGGGGATTCGGAGATTGTATGGTGTTTTAAAGGGGGGAGGGGCGGCAAATTTCATCTTTGCACGGGCGCTGAAAAACTCACCAGCCGCCCCTGATAGTGCACGGCGGTGCGCACGATTCCCCCCCCCCCAAGTAGTTATAGGTAAGAAAAAAAAATTGATTCCCCTTTTTATATTCTTATTGACAGATGCTCATAAACTGTTGGTTCTGCAGTTATGCAGACAGCTCAGGTGCAGACACAGCAGAAAATTAGTCTACATGTGCTAATTTTGCATTAACCCTTGAACAATTTTGTAATTATTAATCAATCTTTTGTTAAGTATATTGTAAAGCTCAAAAGAAGTATTGTTTACCTTTATGACATTCAATAGGTTATATTGACATTGAATTTATATTAATGAAACACATTTACAGGCCCGGACTGGCTCATTGGAAAGGGCAGTGGACAACCGAGGGCGCCCATAGGCCTAAACCTTATTTTTGCCGCTCAATTTGCCATGAGTTTAGAGGGAATTTCATTTTTCATAAGATCCTTGTCAAAATTAAAGTTAAGGAACAACTGTCTTTGGAGCACAATGTTCCAAGAATAGCTTAGTTTGGCTTAAGTAGCTTACGGGACAACAATAGGATATATTGATAGATGTTACAGAGATAATAAAATCATTTGCTTCCAAAACTCCATGATAAGATGTTCTAATGAAGACAAAAAAAGTCTTTTGAGGAATAATAATGATAAAATTTTATTTAAATTAACAAAACTAGGCTATATAAATATTTTTTATTTATTTTAAGCTTGGAATATTTTATATTGTATAGGATATGTTATTTATAAGAAAAAAAGCTTTAAATGCTGATTACCATAATGGAATTGTATACTTTAAAATTTTCATTGGTTTTTCCTCCTTAAAAACGTGTTTTCTTTATGCTTAAAATTAAGGTTGTGCGTCCAATTTTATTTCAATTTTTTGCCCTACACTTCTTTATAGGTGTTAACCATGACATATATTTTTATTTTTTAGTTTGGACATCTACTTTAAGGGCTATTAAGGTCAGCAGAACTGAAATCTAAATGTTTTGGTACAGTTCTCAAAACAAACCTATTTCGTCTATAAAGTAGAGTTTTCGCTAGTGTATGAAATTAATATATCTTTAAAACCTAACAAATTTAACTACCAACAAAATTTAAATAAAAATATTTTACTGGAAAATTATTTTTTATCGCCTTAGATTTGTATAAAATTTATTCTGAAATGCAAATAATTTCTGCAAAAAATGACAAATTATCCTCAGAGAATTGAACGACGGATATTTTGTAAAACGCCTGTGCGACAAGGGTAGGTCACCTTCGTTTTCACCAATACAAAGCATGATAAATGCAACACCAGCGGCGCGTACTGGGGTTCGGGGAACTACTGCTCCCATCGCCAGAGTATAAGCTCGCGGCTGCACAATCTTTTAAAATTCCTTGGTGTTCAAAATAATGATGATACCATAAATAAAATACAAATCAGATACATTAAATTTCGTAACCTTCATTTTTGTTAACTTGTCCAAGAGAGGGTAAAATTATAAAACAAAGAAATAGGTTGAATTTCTTTAAAATGCTAGACGATAGGCCTAGTTGCAGTCTATAGGCCTATAAAGTTGCAGTAAATTTAGGCTATATAGATTTAAAAATATAGTGGTTTACATAGCACGCAATTTTACACTTAAAACTACTTTGTCTTAAGTCTCAACAAACAATACATGTAAGATGTGAGAGGTTCTTATGTTATCTTTATCTCCACCTGAGCCTGAGCGACGTCACTGAATGCCGCCTCGTGGCCGCAGCGCTAGACGAGTTTGATGGCTGCAGAGGTTAACGGGAATCGTGTTTTAAAATTAACTAATTAAATAAAGATTGCCTCTTAACTTTTTCTAAAAGTAGAAAAACGGATCTCGTTTTCTCTAATTTTAGAATTTTTAAATAAAATTTCAAATTTTTCCTTTATCTGTCGAAAATCATCTGTTTTTCTCTAGTGGCGAGCTTATAGATGCAGAGGTTTACGGGAATCGTGTTCTAAAACTAACCAATTAAGATAGGGATTGGCTCTTAACTTTTTCTTTAAGTAAAAAGACGGGTATCGTCTTTTCCCTGGTTTTAGAGTTTTTTATTAAACGATTTTATTTCTAATTCCAGCTATAACTGTCTAAAATAATCTGTTTTCCCGATTTCAACTGAAGTTTTCTATTAGTTTTGATGAAATAATTACCAAAGTGTAACAAAGGAAATTTAGCACCGTTATTCTTCTTTAATATGACGCCTTATTTATAGCTGTAGGATGCATTTAGCAGAAGGTAACACGACTCTAAAAAACCTTGCATTTGCATCGAGAAAAACAGATGATTTTAGACAGTTATAGCCTAAAAAAAATTAGAATTATAATTATTTAAAAAGTTTAAAACCAGATAAGACGAGATCCATCTTTAACTTTTAGAAGAAGTTATGAGTCATTTCTATCACAATTAATTGGTTAGTTTTAGAACACGATTCCTGTTAACCTCTGCAGCCATAAAACTCACCTAGCGCTACGGCCGCAGCCGCGAGGCGGCATTTGGCCTCAGGTAGACCGGAGCCTTAATATTTTTTTTTGTCAAAGGAAGTTTAATAAAACGAGCTCTACTACACCCTGCAAACATTGCTTGACACTCGTTTATTGGCGGGAAACAGTGATAACCAATGCCTAGACCTATCGGAGGCGGCCTAGAAATAATTTTGTAGGTTAGTCAGAAAAAATCAGTGGCGCCATTGCTACTCATCTAATTATTCTGAAAAGTTACTGTATAATTAGGTAGGTAGGTAGGAGGTGGTATGAATCATTTACTGTATTTAGTGTGAATATATTTGTTACTACGTCTGGCGCCTTCGGCGGTCTATACCGCGAGGGCGCTGAGGGCGCCTGAGGAGGAGGGCGCACCGGGACACGTCCCGGTGTCCCGGTGGGCCAGTCCCGGCCTGCACATTTATTCTAATTATTTCAACCCATATGTCCCTGTGCACCATTACCCTCCCCCATGCGCACAATTTGTGGTATGTAAGACCACAGATGAAACGGGGAGGGGCTCTAATTTATGTTTCAAATTATTTACAATGTCGCAGCATAGATATCTCTGGTTTTTGCATTGAAAAAGACTTTGAAACATGTGCTGTTATATTAGATAATAATAAATTAATAGTAGTATCCTTATACCACACACCTGATGGTAATGAACTCTTATTTTTAGATGTTCTTGAAAAATTGTTGAACTTTTTACAGTCAAAATGGCCTAACCATAACATTATTTTTGGAGGAGACATAAATGCTCAATTTGATGTCACAAAGGATAAAAAATCTGTTAGAGATTTTGTAAATTTGTTAAGGCAGTTCAACTTCTACTGCCACAATAAATGCCCCACTCGACTAGATGCATGATCATGTCTTTTCTAACATTAATCATGATCTTGTGACTTGTAACGTGGATCCTTTTTTTGGATCCATTCTTTTTTGGACATTTCTTTTTGGATAATGTCTTTTCTAACATTAATCATGATCTTGTGACTTGTAACGTGGATCCTTTTTTATATTCAGACCACAATACACTTAGGCTTAGATTAACCTTATCGGACACCAATAGAGAACAAGCTTCAGTACACAATCAAATGTATGTCAAGTCAGTTAGGTTGTTAACAGTGGAAAATATTTGTCATCTGAAGCACTGTCTGTTTAATTTTGAGTGGTGTAGAGAACTTTATCCTCTGTTAAATGATAGTAATTTATGTTTTAATAGGTTTTTTAATATATTTATTTCTCTTTTCAATGAATGTTGTCCAATCAAAAATATTAAAGTCTGTAAGTCTGATAGAAGAAAGTTTAAGAATAAAAAAGAATGGTATAGTGATGAGTTAAAGGTAGAAAGGAATAGGATGTTAGCATCTTATGATGGTTTTAAGTTAACAAAATCAGAACAAGCAAAAAATTACTATAACTGTTTAAAAAATCAGTACAGAAAATCTGTGAAAAAAGCTAAACTAGATTATAATGCACATGTGATAGAGAGTTCAAGTAACAAATGTAAGACTGCATGGGGTATCATTAAAAAGCTGAGTCCTGACCAAGGTAGTGTGAAATCAGAGAAGATAAATATCGACCCAAATACTTTAAATAATTATTTTGTTAATTCTGTATCCGAAATTAAGTTAGGAATGGATGATCACAATGTTCCACATGGTTTGTTTTTAACAAGGGATAATGTAACAAACAGTTCTTTTGATTTTAGTATGGTTTCTGAAACTGATGTCTTGTCAATTTTGAAAAACATGAAAAATTCTAAAAGTCAGGATTATTTTGGCATGTCAAATAGTTTAATGAGGGACATCTCAGGAGCCATAGTTGAACCTCTGACCATCTGCTTAAACTCCTGTCTATCTCAAGGCATTTTTCCTGATATATTAAAGATCTCTAAAGTAAATCCTGTTTTTAAAAAAGGAGATAGGTCAAATCCGGCAAGTTTTAGACCTATTTCATTGGTGCCTATCATTGGTAAAATCATTGAACATGCTGCCTCAAAACAGTTAAATAAATACTTTGAATTTCATTCTCTTTTTTCTAATTCTCAACATGGTTTTAGAGCCGGACACTCAACCACTGGTGCCATTGATGCTATGTTAAAAGACATTCTCCATGCTTTTGAGTCCAGGGCCTTTGCTTGGGGAACTTTCTGTGACCTAAGCAAGGCCTTTGACTGTGTGGACCACAGCATTCTCTTCAGCAAGTTAAAATTCTATGGTATCAGTGGAAGAGCATTAGAATTTTTTGGGTCATACCTTTCCAACCGAAGACAGGCAGTTTGTGTGGATGGCCAGTGGTCGTCTGTACTCAGACTTGACTGCGGCGTCCCGCAGGGCTCTGTTCTAGGACCCACCCTCTTTTTAATTGCAATAAATGACTTGCCTTGTAATATTTCTAAAGCAGAATCGTATTTGTATGCAGATGATGCAAATTTTTTGTCATGTAATAATAACTTTGAACTTCTTGAAAATAATGTTCATGAAATAATTAACTCAGCTTCATCTTGGTTTGCCTCAAATAGTTTCCTGTTAAATAGAGATAAAACCCAAACAATAATTTTTAGCCTTCGTCCAATACCAGCTCATGTAACTTCTTGTGATTATGTCAAATTCCTAGGTGTGGTCTTGGATCAGAAGCTTTTGTGGGCTCCGCACATTGAACAACTCAACACTAGACTCTCAAGGGTAGTCTTTTTGCTGAGACGCCTTGTTGACTGTGTTCCATCTCATTATGCAAAAACAGCATAATTTGCCCTTTTCCAATCTTTAATAAACTATGGAGTAATTTTTTGGGGAAACAGCACAAAAGTAACTGAGGTTTTACAAATACAAAAAAAGGTAATTAGAATATTAGCTAAGGCCAATTATAAAGATCATTGTAGGCCTTTGTTCATAAAATTAGAAATTTTAACAATAATCAACCTTTACATTTTTAATGTCCTTCTTTATACGTTTAATAACCGGAACAATTACACGCAACGAAGTGGAATTCATTCCATTCCAACAAGGCAAAGTTCCCAGCTAGATATTCCTTTTTCACGACTGAGTAAAGTGCAAAACAGTCACGTTTTAATGGGAATTAAAATGTTTAATATGTTGCCTGAAAATGTTCAGTTGCTACCTTTTAAGGAGTTCAGAAGTAGGCTATATGACTGGCTTTTAAAAACCCCATTTTACCACATTAGTGAGTTCCTAGAGTTACCTAGCAACACTTTAGTTGTATAATCAGTGCCATTTAGCCTTAAGAACACATTTATTTTTAGCATTAATAGTTTTATATGTTAGGAAGTTTGTTTCTTACTACTGACCATGTTTCTTTTTTTTATTATATATCTGTTATTTTGTCTTGAATTTAAAAAAAAAAAGTTTTAAAACTATTTATTAGCATGATGAAGCCTTTGTAAAACCACAAAGTTACACTAATTATTTATCCAATGACTATGTACAGTGCATGTATGATGTAGATTAAGTTGACAATGTCGATTGCTTGTATCTATGAGCTTAAAGACAATAAAGTTCTGATTCTGATTCTGATTCTGAATTACCCGATGGGTAGGGAAATCGTGCACAAGTGCATATTCTTATATAATGTTGTATATTTTATTAATGTTAATATATATGATAAGGATAATTTTTTTTTAAGAAACTACATTAAATACCAAACAGTTTGACACATGTATTGGTAATTTTTGCCCTCATATTTTCTGGGAAGAATTTTTTCCTCTTAGGTGCGCACCATTACCCTTCTTTCCGCTACCTTTCTGATTTGTATTTGGCAGCATTTGTGTGACGCCATTTTAGATCTAACGAAGTCTACTTCTTCTCACAGTTTGAATTTAGATACAGCTACACAACAAACTTGGTTAGTTTATTTTGTGTTGTTCTTTGTTACAGGTTACATTAGCTACAATTTTTACATTTTCTGTTGTTGTTATTTTTAGTTAAACTTTTTTGAATATATACAGTATTTGTTTTATTGTCGAAAGGTTTATTTCATTATATTAGAACGAGAAACTTAATCAGGTTATAAAATCGTAATTGTATCGTGTAATTGTATCATCGATATAATAGCAATATTATTGCAATATAGAAATTTCAACATCGATAATAACGATGGAGACGGATAACGAAGTTTCGCCTGTGAATATGTATGTACTATTTGAATACAATAAACTAATGCTCAATAAATATGAAAAACACTTAGAAAACAAATAAAAACACTGAAACTTACATACCCTAACATTAAATAAAGCACTAACAATGTTGCAAGTGGTTGTTATTGATGTAGCCTAAGGTATTCGGTAGGCCTCATAGGTAGTACTATATACAATAGGCTTACTAACCTAACTAGATAACCTAACTTAAAGTAACTAGGCCTAAACCTTAACCTAACTTAACTGTCATATGGGTACAAGCCTAACTCCATATGTTTGATTCCATTAACAAGTAAGTTATAATCTTATTTCACATAAAATGTTGCATAGTTGTACCCACATTATGGTTATGTTATTTTAGATTACAGTATTTGTAATGTAAGTTAAATAGTAATCCATGGGTAATTATGCAGTTTATGTGACATCTCTTAAAAATTGATTTTTTTTGTTCTAAACTATCCCAAATTACACCCTGATTTTGAAAATGATGGTTTTTTTCTCGGAAAAAGTCGGAAAATATCCAGAAAATTTAAAAACCGGAAAAACATTTTTTCTGCCAATATAAGTGGGTACTTAAAATGACGAGGAAATCGAGCTGAATACAAATGTTCAAGAATTATAAAAATCCATCCATAAATAAGAAAGTTATCAACGGAAAAGCTGTGGAAGTGCGGAAACCGGTTAGCGACCATTTTATAAAAAAATACATCAAGTGGGTACTCAAATTAACCAGGATGTTAAGCTGATCACAAATATGTAAAAAATATTTCGAGCCGGTTTGAAATAAACTGGAAATTGCAGGAAAAGTGTTGGAAAAGCCATCAGATGAACTATTTTTTATATTTACTACAGTACTTAAAGTATGCCATGTGGGTACTCAAATGACGCGGAATTTCATGTAGATTACGAATATGTATATATTACTTGAATACAAGAATTAAGTAGGGAATAAAAATAAAAATGAAACATTTAGAAATAAAATAAAACCGGACGCTGAAACTCATATTCTTAAATGAAGTACTAACTGTGTTAAAAGTGGTTGTTATTGATGTAGCCTAAAGTCTTAGTATGCAGTACTATATTTATTTACTTATTTACATATAGTATAAAATATTTAAAAACTTAGATTTACATATAGTATAAAATATTATGTTACTATAGGTAACATTTATAACTAAACTAACCTAACCTAACTTAACATAACCTAACCATCATGTGAGTAATAACTTGGTATGTTTAATTCCATATTAGGTATATATTCGTATTTTACATAAAACTTTGCTCAATAAGACTCATATGATCGTTAGACTTTGGTTAGGTTAGGTTAGTTGGGTTATGTTACTTAGACTATAACAACATATTTTATACTAGGCTATAATATGTAAAAACCACTTTTAACAAAGTTACTGTAGTTCGCGTCTTTTAAGTTTATCAGTTTCAGGGTAGTTTTATGTTATTTCTAAATGTTTATTTTTTATTTTTATTCCCTACTTAATTGTTGTATTCAAGTAATATATACATATTTTACATGAAATTCTGCGTCATTTAAGTACCCACGTGGCATACTTTAAGTACTGTATAAATAGTTCATCTGATGGCTTTTCCAACACTTTTCCTGAAATTTTGGTCTATTTCAAATTGGATCGAAATAATTTTTACATATTTGTGATCACAGTTAATTTGAGTACCCACTCGACGTATTTTTGAATAAAATGGTCACTAACCAGTTTCCAAATTTCCACCGCTTTTCCGGCGATAACTGCGTTAGTTATGGACGGATTTTGATATTTCTTGAAGGATTGTGTTCAGCTCGATTTTCCGGTCATTTTGAATACCCATTTACCCCATTTTACTAGAAAAAGGTTTTTCCGGTTTACCGATTTTCCGGCATTTTCCGACTTTTGCCGCGGGAAAAAATAACATTTTCAAAATCAGGGGGTAATTTGGGATGGTTTAGAACAAGATAATTCAATTTTAAGAGGTCATCTAAACTGCACAATTACCAATCCATGTAACTTAAAGACTATTAGTAGGCTACTGCCTCTTTACAAGTGGGTTTATTGATGCTGCTTAATGTTTTAGGTACAGTAACTTAATAGACAGACAGTACTATATACATAGGTCACTACTTAACTTACATTACAAATACTGTAATATAAAATTCCCTAACCTAAGCCTTAACTATCATGTGAGTACAATTATGCAACATTTTATGTGAAATAAGAATTACCGTACTTGTTTATAGAATAAAACACATAAAATCAGTAAGTTAGGTATCCACATGATGGTTAAGTTAAGTTGGTGTTAAGTTAGGTTATGGTATGTTATAGTTTGTCAATCTATATCAAGTGGTCCAAAAAAATATTATTTGGTTGCTCCACCAACATTTTATTTATTTTTATATTTTTATCATTGAAAGTACAATACATTTTAAGTAGGTACCTAAAAAAATGCAATCAGTTTATTTTTAATATTTTTATTTTACCATTGGTGGCCATTTTTTTGTTGAAGAAACGCCAATTGTCAGCTATTTTAGAGCTCAGCATAAAATAAAATAGTATCTCCTTTTCTGTTAATCATAGAACATTAAAAATAAAAACCCATATCTTCAGAAAGATCTGAACTGAAAGATCCATATCATTCTTCAAATTTAAAATTTAACTGAAATGGATGTTAGAATACTTTTTTTTAGAGGAAGGCAAACACTTTTGAGCTCTATAATTTTTATTGATAGGTATTGTTATGTGCTTTAAATTAACAAAATTACAAACTGTAGACTTTCGTGGTTTTTAAATAAAAATTTTAAAAAAATCAAAAATGTTGGAAATTTCAAAAGTTTGGAGCTCAAAGTCTAATTCGCCAGTTAGACTTTTTATTTTTGGTTAAACAAATTAAATTGAACACTTTTAGCTTCTACAAGTTTGTTATTTGCTATGAAATATTTCATTTTATGGAAAAGGCTAATGAAAAGTGTAAAACAAATTTTAAATAAAGTTTTGACTTCATCTTGTAATAAAAAATATTAGAATATTTTTTAACTTTACAGTAATGGTATCATTATGCTCCTTATTTGATCCAAATTACAATATTTAAGTCTTGTAAATAACCTAGTTAATGTATTCCCTAAGAGATAGAAAATACGGGAGGAATAGCACGCTTTCTCAATTCACTATCACTATATCACTATCTTGAGACAGGGACCGTACATAAAGGTTATTTTAACCTGAATATGAATGAGAGATGAGTGTCTAGGATGATTGTGGCGCGATCTTGTAGTCTTGTTACGGACTAACGTCGACATTCTCTTTAGACAGGGCTGTTAATTAATAGACCAACATCCAATGGTGTCTAGGGACCTACAGTGTAACGTGGGATCCGAACCAAAATTTCAACCTCACATACATGAATTGGTCTACTTATGATGATGATCATTATGGATGAACTAGTATTCACTAAGTTAATGCAGACGTTAATCCTCAACAGAGAATGTCGCATCCACAAGCCATCGCTTATAACTATCCACAATTCGTGACCTCCAAGTAGCTGGATTACAGGACATCGCCACTGTCCCAGTCAATGCCAATTAAGGAGCAATGCCACGTTATCTTATGGAACTTGTGCTGCAGAGCGGCCGTATGTAGTCAGGGTGGGGTAGTAGCAGGTCCATTAGTTTTTGTTTTTGCTCGAGCCATTTTTTTCAGTTTGTAATATCAGCTGGCCAGTAGGCCTACATGCAGCCAAATGACACACTATCATGATTCACTTCCACTTACTTTTTGAAAAAAGTATAATGAATTAGTTTCTATTCTTTCCAACAGATAAAATGTTTTAAATTTTAATTCGAACTGATCAACAAAATCATTAAGTTATTGAATGATTAATTTTGTCTAAAATATTTATTGGTGTATTTTTCTACAATTTTTGTGAAGTGTTTAAGCCTTTATAAAACGGGGTTTTCCACTCGGCTATGGCGCCCCCTTGGCCATGGCACCTGGGGCGGCTGCCCCGTTTGCCCCGCCATCGGGGCGGCCCTGCTAAGGCTCTTTAGTCTGTTTGGGAGTCTGTCGTATAACTTGAGAGCAACAGACGTGTAGCTCTTCTGCTTTCTTGGCAGCCTTGTTCTGGGGACATCTAAGAGGCTTTCGCTGTCTTGTAAGATGGTTATGAACCGCTGCTCACGGGGACAGGTCGTCCAAGTTGTCCAGGACATAAAGTATGCATGCCAGAATGTAGTGACCAAAGATTGTGAGGATATGTATGTACCCTTCCCTTCCCCCTTCATCACACCATATACCAACTAACTGGTCCATTGTCCCATGGATAAGCATTAGGCTTAATAATAATAATTGATTGATTCATAGTAGGTAGCCTATATGCTTTTTTATAACAGTTATTAATCAGATTCACACAAAACTAAAGTTTCATGAATTTCCTAATCCCAAAACCTTTGAAAGCCTACTCGGTGAAATTTTGTTATCCTAGTACACCGTTATTATTGATGTGTTAAAACTTGGATTTTTGCGAAAATATTGCTATTCTATCGATGATACAATTACACGGTCTACGATTATGATTTTATCACTTGATTTATTTTTTTTCTAAGATAACTAATCATACCTTTTGACAATAAAACAAATATTATTGTAATCAAGTAACTGAAAATAACAAAAAGACAATATACAGGTAACCTGTAACATAATCAAAGAACAACATAAAATAAACTAAGAACGCTTACAGTAGAAGGTCTCTTAACTAACCTCGGATCAACTGCCCATCGGACTAACCTACTATTTTCTAGGAATTTATCAACTTGCCATGCGAGCCAATGTCTTTCTAAAAATAACTTATGATACAAGATGTCGATCGTACGTTACCACAGCAAATCAAATTCAGTAAGTTTATGAACACACAGAACGCGGTGTGGCACGGCATGTTGCATCTTCTACTCTTCTATCCTGACAGTGTTCAAAATTATTGGACGATTGTTATCCCATTTTATTTCCAATTGCTATTTCGCTTTAAAATACAAATCCACTTTAAACATGACGTTTTGGGAACTGAATTTGTACCTTCAGGATAGTTTATGTGTACAGAAATAGTTTTGTGAGTATAATTTACTTGTGTTTTTTAGCAGTGATATATTTGTATAGTAATACAATTTTATTCAAATAAACTTCTCAGCCAAAAATTTTTATTTACATGTTTTATAGGTACTTTAACTGTCTGTTTACTTTGTTTTTACTGATTTATGTTTTAGGATTAATTGTTTACGTTGTCAATTTTTAAACATTTTCACTTGTTTTATTGATTTTATCGACAGTTGCGGGAAAATCTTGAGTTTAGCTGCGACCATCGTAAATTGGAAACATTTTTTTTTGAAAATGTTGGAAATTTTACGCCGATTTTGAAAATGATAGTTTTCCCGCAGAAAAACTTGGAAAACCCGGAAATGACTTTTTTCCGAAGTACGTTGAGTTTGTTAAATAAAACGGTAAATGCTGAAAAAAGGTGGGAAAATTCATCAGATGAACTATTTTAAAAGTATGTCGTATATGTACTCAAAAGACGCGTACTTTCATGTAGAATATTTATTTATTTATACGGTATATTAATTGAATACAACAAACTAAGTTAGTAGTGAATAAAGAGAAAAATATATATAAAGGGGCAGTGCTGCTGCTACGGTGGGTTTTACAACTTTTACATTCAGAATGGTGATGAGGTTCGAGCAAAAACCTCGCCGCCGCGAACGTGTTAAGGTAGTAGTATATCAATAACAACCATTTGAAACATTGTTAGTGATATATTTATGCAAGTTTTAGCGTGGTTTTATAAGCGTTTTTCTCTTTATTCACTACTAGTTTGGGGTAAGTTATTCATTTAATATACAAATTTGTTTTCTACATAAAATTCCATGTCTTTTGAGTACTCACATGACATACTTTTAAAGTATGGCTTTTTCGACTTTTTTCCGCATTTCCCGCTTCATTTGAAATCGGATTGAAATAATTTTCACATATACGTGATCAGCTTAACATCCCGGTTAATTTGAATATCCACTTGACGTTTTTCAAAATCAGCTTGAAATTTCCGACATTTTGAAAAAATCTAATTTCCGATGGTCGTAGCTAAACTTAAGAATTACCCTTATTGGGTGCATTAAAAATCCGGGACGTTTAGTCACCCTATTATAAGTACCATAGTCAGTGACTATTAACATTAGCCTAATTTTGCACCCTTAACTAATTTCCTTAATATTTTTTTTACTCCATTAACCTACATAAAGGTAAAGGCGGTTTTACACTGACATCCATCCATCCATCCATCCGCTGGACGCTCGTCCAGCCTTGGATGTCCAACCGAGGGCCACTTTAGTGTCCATCCAGTGTAAGATTATTTTCCAGATGGCATGTTATTTTTATCTTTGATTTTTTTGGGAACTTTCCAATTTTCGTGTAGTAGAGTATGATACAGTCGACTCCTCCTTGTTAGGACGCCGGATAGTCCTGATGACGTATTGGGAATAAATCATCAGTGCTCTATTGAGTTTCTCATGGCCAAAATCGACAGGATTGAATGTATTTCTGGCCCACATGAAAACAAAGAAATTCAGTTCAACTGCTTACTATGCGCTTGTTCCGGATGGTCATAGCAGTGTAGCTGATTTTAAGTCTTTATCATTTATCTTTAAGTCTGATTAAGTCTTTCAATAAGCCAGCTGATCTTTTCCTCATTTAGCTACATGTTACATTCATTTATTTAGCTTGACCTTCACCCGCCTGTTCTATTGCTGCCGACTATAGTTGCTATACTTTATATTGTGTTGTGTGTTTTAGTTATTTTAAATGAGTTATATTATTGTTACGAGTTTATTTTTTTGTAAATAAAATTTTAGTTTCATTAGATGTAAAATAATTTTATAAATTTAAAATTTGCAGCCCATTTATTTAAAGAATTAATTCATGAACTTTTAATACTTCTTTGTTATACATAATCCACTATTTATTTTTATGTTTTTTTTAACTGCAGTGTTAAAAAACAAAGCAATTGTAAGAACACTTTTTACTGAACATAGTGTGAAAATTAAACGTTTCTAAGTTTTGCGGTTTTTTAGCTGTGCTTGCTTAAAGTCAGTCATGCCACCGATGATTGATGCGAACGCTCAAGCCGTAACGCTGCGTTACTTATAGCTGTTTATAGATGGTCTTACTTAAAACTTATCGATACCGTGTGATTTGTTTTTGGAGTTTGTGATAGTACATTGGTACAGTGTGTAAATTAAGTATGGAAACAAATCTGTATTTTTAAAACCAAAATAGATCAAAATAGTTTATTTGTGGGATTAATCATCAACAAAGATTGTTTGTTGACCTTTTGACATTGAAAAATAATTTTCAACCCCCTAACCGAGTAAGGGGTTAAAAGTAATTTTTTGTCAAATAGCAACCCCTATTGAGTAACCCCTCATTTTGAAGGGTTTGTCAAAAGACATACTTTGCTGCAAATACCGAATCAAAAATGGCAAGTGATCAAAATTTGCATTAAAATCTTATTGGCGAAAACAAAAACTGCTATAACTCTTGATGCTCTTAACCTTTTGAGGTCAAGCTTGTACCAAATTGCTCTGATCGCAAAGCTTTTCAAAATGATGTAGCCCATCATATGACGTAGGCCAATGCAGTTTTCCTGACGACTTCCACTAGGGACGTCCCTTAAAAGAAAGCATGGAAAACCTCCATTGGCCTACATCATATGACACATCATTTTATAGGTTACATTCTAAGCAATTTGCCACAAACCCGACCTCAAAAGGTCAAGTGAACCGGGAGTAATTGATGCACTTTTTAATTTCAGCAACATGATTTTAATGCTAAGTTTGATTGCCTGCCATTATTGACTCGGTCATCCTTTTGAGGTTGAATTTGCTTCATTGCTTTAATTTTCTGTGAATTATTATGCCAAATAATTTTTTTTCATGATAATCAAATCAAATTCATCAAGAGTTATGCTATTGCTTATTTAAAATAAGTAAAAAAGAACAATAGGCTTATGTTTGTATTTTTTAGGGTTAGCACTACTGGTGCAGAAGAGATAAACAAGCATCGCTTCAGCTCCATTTCAAAGTTCAGTTTGCCGTTTCATTTAGCAACGTGTACCCGCGGAACGACCGAGACCGCTCGCGGTGAAACGGACTATCGATTGAACGTAAAATTATTCTTCAAAGTAAATCTTTACTTACAGTCAGCCTAAAGATGTCAAATGTTGTTATTTGCGGGACATGTTTCAAACCATTACGGTTCATCTTCAGCCGCTTCTTATGATAAAACTAAGCCCATCTTGTGATAGTTGTCAAACGGGGATTCCCGACACATACACGTACACGGACACACACGAAACAAACAGTCACATTTAATAAATAATAACATAAACCGTACGGCACACGCACTTTACCGGTCGGTGATCGTAGGCCTACTGCAGGTAGACTGACTTGAACAGGAATACCATGACGTGTTCTTATCAGCTGATCGGGGTGGCACTGGACTTTTAATGTTATCTAAACTGTCTAACAGCCTGAATGTGATTTTATCCCTAAACTCTTCTTTTTTATTTTAAAGTATTTCTTTCCCATATTTATGTAAAATTATTGCCATCATTCAGTGTGTGATAGTAAAATTGAAGTTACAAGTGCGCCGCCGGTAACATAGATTTAGTCGGCCCGTATAAACACGCAAGTTTTATAAATACAAGAGCCTACGGTTCTTTTTTTTCTTATTTAAATGATAAATACTTAGGGTTTTTAATACTGGTTTTATTGTATCCCTTAACATTCACTGCAAAAGTTCAAAAATAAAACAATTCTTTAAAGATTCATTTAAAATTTTCCAGATGCCAAAATCAAAGGACATGGGTTCTGCTTCACCACCACAAGAAACATTCAGCGGTGGTGAAGATGAAGAGGAATACGCTGTGGAAAAGGTTCTTGACAAGAGGATTGTGAAGAAGAAGGTAGAATATTTTCTGAAGTGGAGAGGGTTTCCAGATTCTGAAAATACATGGGAACCTCATGAAAATCTTGACTGCCCTGATCTTATTAAAGAATTTGAAGACAATTTAAAAAAGAAGAAAGAAGAAAAGGCCACTCCCTCTGGGCCAGCTAAGATGAAAGCTCGACCTTCCACATCTTCCACACCATCGAATAAAAAAAATAAGAATTATGACAAAACCCCAAAACCTGCAAGACAAAAGAAAGTTGAATCTGAAACAGAAGTACAAAAAGGATTCAACATTCAATTATGGCCCGAAAAGATTCTTGGCGCAACAGAGTACAGTGGAGAACTAATGTTCCTCATGAAATTTAAAGGTAATACTTTGTTTTATCTCTTTCGTGGCCTTTGTTTGTTGCTGTTTGCATTTAGCAAATCAATGTCGAATAGTGCTACATTTTCACAGAGTGTGATGAATACTAGGGAATCCAATCCTGGGGCATATTTCCAATCGCAATCCTGGGACTAGTCCTGGGATCAGGGCCCATTTTCTAAATAGGCCGAGTAGGCCGCGGCTTAGGGCGGAAAATTTTTGAGGGGCGGCAAATTTCGAAGTTAGTTAAATTTTTTTTCTTTATCAACTAAAATTAAATAAATTAAAATTAACATAACAGCGTTTGCAAAAGAATTTGGAATTTTTTTATACATTGTATAATCCTCGTAACAGAACTTGTAGTTATGTTGAATGAATTAATTAGATCCCTATACTATTTGTTTACTCGTCTTAGCCCGTGAAGGGAAGCGGCAGGCAGGCAAGCTCTATATCGCCCGCCACCGGAACGGAAAGGTGCGTGGTGCTCGTCAGAGGAGGGAGGGGGGGTTCTTTCTGTTGTAACAGGATTGATATTTTTTACGTTTAGAGACGCTTCATTTTTCACTTGCGATTTGCGTCTGGAGTATTTAGTTTGGTAGTGTCAGTTGTTTGTTGGTGTTTCTCATTGAGACAATTTGATGATTTATGATTCTTGAGGAAATAAGAGCAAGAGCTATGATTAAGACATTTTTATGCATTTCATTGTAAGGTAAATCGACTAAACGTTGACCGCCGCCAAACTCTGTTCACAGCAATGTTACTTGCAATTTTTAAACAGCCTATAAGTCTTGTGTCAGTAGGAATCATACTTTTATTTAAATAATTCTTTGGTTAAGGAACTATTTTAAATCTTTAAACATAAAATTTGAAAGTAATACATACTATATTTTAATTAAAGGCTGTTTAAATATTGAAAAATCGGCGTTTAAAGTGCAGTAGACTAACCTTACTGTTGTTAATAAAACGTGTTTGTAAAATAAGCTTATACAGATATATTTCGTTTAAACTGCTAGGTATGCCGTATGTTTTAAAATTAATAATACTTCATTTCATTTCATTTCATTTCATTTATTGTCACATAACATTTGATTTTACAGAAAAAATCCTGCTCAAACAGGTGACTAGTCGGCACATGATTTGACTTAAATCTAAAATATAAATATAAACATATTTAACATAATGGTCTGGTGTTGTATCAATTTAGAGACTGAAATCATCATTTAAAAACTCTTCAACGGAATAGTAGGCTCTTTGTATAAGGAAATTCTTGAGCAATTTGAATAATGATCTCTGTTTCATGTTTTTCCAATCATTAGGAATTTTGTTAAAAACTTTCATTTCCATATAAAAGGTACTTTTTTCTAATAATTTAGTCTTGTGCAAAGGATATTGAAGGAGATGATTTTTGTTCCTAGTGTTGTATTTATGGTCAAAGTTATTTTTCAAATATTTTTCTTTGTTAATAAAAACTTACTGAAACAGAGTGTAAATATACAATGAAGGAACAGTTAAAATTTGAAGTTTTTTGAATATTTGCTTGCAGGACTTTCTAGACGGAGTCATAGTCATTATTCTCAATATATTTTTTTGTATTTTTAGCACTTTTTGAATGGTGGATGCTCCTCCCCAAACTGAAATCCCGTAACTAATTAAAGAGTGAAAGTAACCATAATATAGAATTAATTTAGTCTCCATGCTTATTACATTAGTCAAGCAACTCATGTTAAAGCAAACAGAGTTTAATTTTTTGGACAAAATGTTGATATGTTCAGACCATGTAACATGTTCATCAATAGATATCCCTAAAATGTTTGCTTGGTTATATCGATTGATTATTTTGTTTTTAAAACACAGTTCTAAAGGTTCAGTTTGTGATTTTTTTGATCGATAATGGATTAAACTAGTTTTAGACTCATTTAGGACCATTCCATTTACCCTAAACCACCTGTCTAGTTCTCCCATAACTTCAATAACTTTACTTTTTAGATTTTCCAAGGGTTTTTCCAAAATTATGGCCGTGGTATCGTCTGCATATAATATTGATTGAGTTTGAATGTTTAGTGGCAAATCATTAAGGTACAAAATGAAAAGAGTCGGTCCTACAATTGACCCTTGTGGTACTCCTGATTTAATTACTTCAAAATTTGAGCTATATTTAATACCATTCTTTATAATTTGAGTTTTTTGTTTTCTACAGCAGAGGTACGTTTTAAACCATTCAAGTTCATTTTGGACTATTCCATACCTCTCAAGCTTTTGCACCATAATGTTGTGATCCATGCAATCAAAAGCTTTGGACAGATCACAACTGATTGAGACTGCACTTTTAGATCTATCTAAAGTCAGATAAATTTCTTTTAAAAGCGATGCTACAGCTGAACTGGTTGAATACCCTTTTCGAAAACCATGTTGACTGTCAGATAGAAAACAATTTTTGTCTAAATAAGATTTTAGTTGTTTGTTTACAACCATTTCAAAAACTTTAGAAAAACTAGGTAATACTGAGATAGGACGATAATTTTCAATTTTATTTTTTTCACCTTTTTTGAATATTGGCTTAATAATTGAAAATTTTAGTTTATTTGGAAACCTACCCGTTGTTAGGGATTGATTTATTAATTTACATAACGGAGAAGCTATGACATCAACACAGTCTTTCACAATAAATGTTGGAATCTCATCCCAGCCAGCTGAGCGTTTATTCTTTAAAGATCTAATAACTGTTTTTGTTTCAGTGAGGCTAACATAATTAAATTTAAAAGGCTTTATTGGAGGAGAAATTGATTTTTTTAGTAGCTCTGCTACCACCTCTGGAGATGATTTAGTGTTAAGTTCTTTTGTAATATTTACAAAAAAATCATTAAAATAGGAAGCTATTTTTATGGGGCATTGAACTAAATTTTTATCTTGCATGATCTCAACAACATCATTATTGTTTTTGTTCTCTTTACCTAATTCATTTTTGATGACTTGCCATGCAGCCTTACTCTTACATTCTGCATTTCTAATAAATTTGTCATTAGCTCTCCGTTTTGCTTCTTTTATTACCCTTTTAAATATTTTATTGTATATCTTATAATAATTTTTTATTTCAGTATTATTGGAGTCCTGGGCTAATTTGTGCAGACACCTCTTTTTTTCACTTGAGATTTTAATCCCTTGCGTTACCCAATTTAATTTACTAATACGTTTTTTACGAACCTGTTTATATGGAAATGATGTATAAAAATAATGTAAAAATTGCTCAAGAAAATTGTCATAATTTTGGTCAACAGTTAAATTGTTTTGAAATTCCCAGGTTGCATTTGAAATCAGATTTATAAAACTTTTTCGAGCATTCATACTAAAAGTTCTTTTAAACTGGCTCTTCTGCAAAGGGGAATAAGAATTTTTTTGGTCAACACTGATAAAAAGAGCACTATGGTCTGAGATTCCAAACTCTTTTACCATTTTCATGGGTTTAAAGGTTAACTTATTTGTAAGTACATTATCGATACATGAATTGCTGGCTCTTCTAGTAACTTCTTTAAAATTTATTTCAAAACCATGCCTATCTAGTATAGTAATAAAATCTTTAACATGTTTTTCGTTATATTTCAGGACATTTACATTACAATCAGTAGCTATATAAATATTTCCCTTATATTTTTCGATTTTGATAAAAATTTTTCAAGTTTATTAAAGAACGGTTTTAATGTACAAGAGTAAGGAACCCTGTATAAAGATACAATAAGTGTAGGTTTGGTAAGGTTAGTTATTTCAATAACGGAACACTCAAATACAAAATCCTCATTTAAAAACTTTAAATCGTCTCTAATTTTAAAAGTGAGATTTTTATCTTGTTTTAAAAGAATAACTGAGCCTCCACTGGAGGAATCAATTTGTCTAGTATAAGAGTCAGCGACATAAAATTTGTTCAAACTATTTAAAATAGTGATATTTTGACTTTTCAACTTGTGCTCATTTAAACATATAAAAGAAATATTATCTATATCTTCTAGAATTATATTCAACTCATTTAACTTTTCTTTAACACCTTGAATATTAATATGTAGTAAAAAATCTTTATCAGAGCTGGTAATGCAAGAAAAATATTTTTTTAAACTTACTACATTTTCTGAATTTTCTAAACTATACAAACTTAAACTACTATTTACAAATGAAGAGAGGTGGGTGTTTGCACTAAAAAACCTTTTTCACTCTCACTATTTTCACTTTCCTGTATGAGGGAAAAACAACTGAAATTTTCATTCTCACTCACATCACTAACACTGAATGGAGTAGCAGCAGGTTCGGCTGATGGTGGTGGGTTTGCTTGAGAGGGTGTAGATGGTTGGCTGCTGCTCGGTATGATCTGGATCTCTCCTCTACCATCAGAATTGGAAGGGCAGGGCTGCGTGGTCACATGTTGAGTAATGGGTTGCTCAGTCGGCTTTCTTACTGGTAATTGGTAGTCAGTGATGTTGTCTCGGTTTTGTATGGTTTGAGGTATGTTTTTTTCAGAAAAGCATTTTGAAATTAGTTTGTAAATATGTGTAAACAGTTCTTTACATGTATATCCACTTTTTGACGTGCGGTGATTAAGCTTGTCGTAAACAATAATGTTAACGGGCACTCCAGTCTCAATTTGGAACTGTACTATATTTCTAGCGAAGATTTCAGGGGGCACTCGATCTCGTATGCAGCCCATGGGTGAGCATACTAGACTTTTGAAACTTTTAGTTTTAAAGTCATCAATTAGTGACCTAAAAGCATTGTTGTAGCTTTCTTCCGTAGGTTTTTGGAAATACTGCTGTTTTGTTATGAGACCATATACTGAGCAGCCAGTTTTGGATTTTTGGAATGTCAGGTTATTTGTTAAACAGTCTGAGATTTTAGGTTTACAGAAATGGTCTCTAAAAGTAGTGGCAACCCCTGCACTCATTTGCTTTGGATGCCCAAAGTCCCCAGAAATACAATGAGAAAAAGCAACTGATGTGTTGGATTGAAATTTCTTAATAGCATTTTTCATGTTACCTTCAATGAAATTGACTTTGTTGCGGTTGAAACTCTCTGAGAAGACGGTATCAAGTGATTCTAGAATTAACTTTGATGCCTTTATTTTTCCACTTTTGTTTAAATGAAGTCCGTGTCTGGTATGGTAATATCTATTAAGGGAATCTAACTCTATTGTGTAAATTGATTTAATGCGGATGGACAGTTCTCTGATATAACATTATATTATTACATTATATTATATTATTGACATAACTTAATCAAATTTGGTATGAACATTATCTATATAAAGTTTAACTTATACTTGCAACCCATATGGCGGCAAACCTACATACTCACCCCCATGGGGTTTATGGGGAAAATAAAAAATTGCCAGAGTTGATACAATTTTGTGTTTACATTCACCAATTATTGATTAACTTAGATTTTCTAACAACACCCAATGGCAGAAAACCTACATACTCGATCCTATGGTGTTTTTTTATGGGGAAAGTAAATAATCTGAAATTCCATTGGAAATTCGCTGAGTACGCAGGTCTTCTGCGACGGGGGTATTTTTAAACCTGATCCTTCTCGAGAAAATTGGGGTGGGGCAAAGATTTAAACTGTAAAAAAAACATTTAAACTAGTGACAAAGATGTTCCAGTAGCAGATCTACTTCAATAACGTTTTTTATAGCTTATAATACCTTTCACTAACTCCTAGTCAGCTGTTAAGTTTTAAAGCCAAATATATACTTTGTTAAAAAGTAACAGTTCTAAAGTAAACTGATTAAAAAGCAACTGTTGCTAATCTATCTATCTTCTTATTTCTGTAAGGGTTTCGTCTGTTACGTCCCTTTTTATCTCGACCTACTGAACCGATTTTTAAGATTGAGGTGTCATTTTAAAGCTTAGGATTCAGCGCAGTGACGAATCCTAATTAAAAATGTCCTATTGTTTTGGGCTTCGCCCCCCTCGCCTTTGATTTATTTCTAGAGGGCACTTTAAAATGTTGACCAACTTTTATTGCAAGTTCTTTAATGTGAGTTGTAATTTAACAGCTGATTACCTTCAGATGAATTTTAAAAGCCAGATAGCAAACAAAAATAGCCCTCTGTCACTTCATAATTAACATTCACGTACTGTAGGTGAGTTTCACTCATACAAAATCATAAAATGCGCAATTTGCGCACGGGCCACCTTGTTCTTCTATAAATCTGTTGAGAATGAACATTGTGAACATATTATAACAAACAAATACTATGTCTACGTAGGTACACAATATTTTACATTGAACACCAAAAATGGAAATGGCTTGCAAATCCAGGGTGAAAAAGGGCCATTAAGTTGAACTTGAAAAACTGTTTGCTCTCAGTGATTAATTCAAATAAGGAGTAAAAAATTGTCATATTCAGATTGTTGTGAATAAACACATATTTTCAGTTCCTGTTTATGGATTTTAAAACTACCATCTTACTCAAATGAAATGTATTAAAGTTATAAATTAAATCACTTGATTGATTAGTATCTATAAACATTTAGGTGGTTTTATAGAGCCTGTTCAGTAGTGTATGTGCTTGCAGGTGTGTGCACACCGGTACATCCGCAAGGGTGAGCTCTACCAGTGGGGCCAGGGGCTGTGCTACACGTTGACACAGAGGCTGGACTACGATGACAGCTGGGAGCCTTGTAAAGGCAGAGCCACCAACAGGTATGAGTCCATCAGTGAAATTTTGTTTATTTGCTTGTTAAGTTTTCGAGGTTAAAGCTTAAAAACAATTGATTATCGCCCGTAAATTGATTATCGTAAATTTGAAGTAACATAAACTCATAAACAACTCATAAACAGTCCTAAACTCATAGTTTAAATATTTTTTCCATTCCTCTTTGATAAGTTTTTTGTGCGCTAAAATTCTCTGATTACGTTTAGTTGATGCAATTTCTGTTTCATTTGAAGATAACCATAATATAGTCTTGTTTTTAGCTCATATGTACCTATTTATTCAATGACACCTTTCGTTTTCTATGGATTATGAATAATCTGTTTTTTTACCAAAGACTGTTGAATCCCCCAATATAAATTTCATATAAATAAATTTACTCACCTAACATTATAACAGTATAATAAATGTTTTCCATTTATTTTATTCAGGTTTATTAAAATTGTTTTTAAATACGATGAATGTTTGGAGAAATAGTACTAATAAAAATGCCTTTTGAGTAAATTCTGTTTATTATAAAATTAAAATAGAGGATTTTATTATTGAATAGAATTCAATTGCTTGTGGGTAAAGGATCTATAAAATTTTCTTTCATCAGTGGATAAGTAGTGGAATCACTGTCAGTCATGATGCCAATGTTGAGGTTTGTTATGTCCTTGGATCTCGCATTTAGTGGGCCCCTGAAGTCTGCAGTGTCCGTCTTAGATCTCGGAAGTGTTGACTCTGGGAGGGGCCCCTGAACTCTGCAGTGTCCATGTTAGATCTCAGAAGTGTCTACTCTGGGAAGGGCCCATGATGTCTGCAGTGTCCATGTTACATCTGAAAGTGTTGACTCTGAGAGGGACCTCTGAAGTTTGCAGTGTCCGTGTTAGATCTCGGAAGTGTTGACTCTGGGAGGGGCCCCTGAAGTTTGCAGTGTCCGTGTTAGATCTCGGAAGTGTTGACTCTGGGAGGGGCCCATGATATCTACAGTGTCCATGTTAGGTCTCGGTAGTGTTTACTCGGGGGGGGGGGGGGGGGGGGCCACTGAAGTCTTCATTGTCCATTTTAGAGCTTGGAAGTGTTGTCTCTGGGAGGGGCCTCTGAAGTTTGCAGTGTCCATGTTAGATCTCAGAAGTGTTGACTCTGGGAGGGGCCCCTGAAGTTTGCAGTGTCCAGGTTAGTTCTCGGAAGTGTTGACTCTGAGAGGGGCCCCTGAAGTCTGCAGTGTCCATGTTAGATCTTGGAAGTGTTGACTATGGGAGGGGGCACTGAAGTCTGCAGTGTCCATGTTACATTCACCAATTATTGATTAACATAGATTTCCTAACAAAACCCCATGGTAGCAAACCTACATACTCGATCCTATGGTGTTTTTTATGGGGAAAGTAAATAATCTGAAATCCCATTGGAAATTCGCTGAGTACGCAGGTCTGCTGCGACGGGGGTATTTTAAGTATAACCTGACACGGCACCATGACACGGCAGTGTCCATGTTAGTTCTCGGAAGTGTTGACTCTGGGAGGGGCCCTGAAGTTTGCAGTGTCCATGTTAGTTCTCGGAAGTGTTGACTATGGAGGGGGCACTGAAGTCTGCAGTGTCCATGTTAGTTCTCGGAAGTGTTGACTCTGGGAGGGGCCTCTGAAGTTTGCAGTGTCCGTGTTAGATCTCGGAAGTGTTGACTCTGGGAGGGACCTCTGAAGTTTGCAGTGTCCGTGTTAGATCTCGGAAGTGTTGACTCTAGGAGGGGCCCCTGAAGTTTGCAGTGTCCGTGTTAGATCTCGGAAGTGTTGACTCTGGGAGGGGCCCCTGAAGTTTGCAGTGTCCGTGTTAGATCTCGGAAGTGTTGACTCTGGGAGGGACCCATGATATCCACAGTGTCCATGTTAGGTCTCAGTAGTGTTTACTCTGGGGGGGACCACTGAAGTCTTCATTGTCCATTTTAGAGCTTGGAAGTGTTGTCTCTGGGTGGGGCCTCTGAAGTTTGCATTGTCCATGTTAGATCTCAGAAGTGTTGACTCTGGAAGGGGCCCCTGAAGTTTGCAGTGTCCGTGTTAGATCTCGGAAGTGTTGACTCTGGGAGGGACCCATGATATCCACAGTGTCCATGTTAGGTCTTGGAAGTGTTGTCTCTGGGTGGGGCCTCTGAAGTTTGCATTGTCCATGTTAGATCTCAGAAGTGTTGACTCTGGAAGGGGCCCCTGAAGTTTGCAGTGTCCGTGTTAGATCTCGGAAGTGTTGACTCTGGGAGGGGCCCATGATATCTACAGTGTCCATGTTAGGTCTCGGTAGTGTTGACTCTGGGGGGGACCACTGAAGTCTTCATTGTCCATTTTAGAGCTTGGAAGTGTTGTCTCTGGGAGGGGCACCTGAAGTTTGCAGTGTCCATGTTAGATCTCAGAAGACTTCTGTTCACTTAGTGTTGACTCTGGAGGGGCCCCTGAATTCTGCAGTGTCTGTATAACATCTTGAATGAGTGTTTACAACTATTTTTTGGAGTCCTAAATATTGACTTGGAATTTTATCAAAGGTTCTAAAGTTACTGATTAATTTTAGTAATTTCTATGGAAACCACTGTTTCTTTAAATTTATTGCTAACCTTTGGGAGGGCGCATGGATTAAAAAACGCAAGAGGTCGCACCTGGAGGTTACTTCCAGGTTAAATTAAAAAAAATAATAATAATAAAAAAACCACTATTGCAAAATATGATTGTTTTGTTAATTACAAAAATTGGTTGGATGTAAAAATATCAATCTAATTGTTTTTATGTAAAAAAAATCCTTATATCTTTTTAAAAGTTGTAAATAAAAATTACAAAAAAAACCATTATTTTAATGTACAGTCACTGAAGCAAAATAACCACTATAAAGTGTTGTAAAAATTCAAAAGAATAAAGTTGACAAAATAATTAGGCCTATATAAATGTAGTACTTATGTGAAAACGAAAAGGAAAACTAACGGTACACATTGAAATATCATTATCTCAAGAACGATTAAAAAACATTGCACTAAAAGCATTACGAATGCCGATGGATTTAAATGTGCTCTGGAAGTTCCTTTAATAAACACAGATCTTTTTATTTGGGACCATTGAATGCAACCCATAAATTAATACATGGTTGAAACGCTGTGTTCTCAGTAACTACTGAACCTAATGTTCGAGTTAAAGGAAATTATGGGTAGATTTACATAATTGTCTTTAAATGAATGACAGTTCTTAGGGCTACGCCCCACAACCACGAAAACTTTGGTTCAGTGAAATTCTTATGGGAAACTGAAATTATTTACACTTTTGGATGAGCAAATTTTTAACCTTCAATTGTGATAAGTTCTTACTCAAGATCCATTTTCAATGATGAGCAGCACCATTGACAATACAACGCTTCTCTTAGCATTGACCGTTCGTGAACTTACACTTACTTACTCCCAGGGCCATGCATATCTAAGAAGATATTTGGCCGCACCAACGAAGCCTCTCCATCTTGCTCTATCTTCTGCATCTTCCTCGGTTGCTCCTAGTTGCTCCATGTCTTTCTTTACTTGGCTCCACCGTGAACTTACTTCATCAATATTTTTCCAACTTGAACAAATATTGATTATCGTAAATATGATGAAACTATATTATATTCACCACTTCTTATAAACTTCTATGTTCACCTTCCAGGAAAGCCAGGAGAAGAGAACAAGGAAAAAACTATTCTTCCAGGTTAAATCTGCAGAACACAGATGTTAGATCTCGGAAGTGTTGACTCTGGGAGAGGCACCTAAAGTGCATCTCTAAAAACTTGCACTTCAATGACTGCTATTTTGCAGGTACTGTCAGAAGGTGCGAAGTAAGACGTTCTGAGTGTCTCTTGGTATAATTACCAAAAATGTAAGTTCTCTGGTTTTAGCGAATTTTCCTATAGGGAATACGCTATTACGGTAGTAGCCATGGTAAGACCTAAGCCCGGGACCACTTTACTTTTTCATTTTGAGGTCCCCAGAAGCCAAAAACACCGTTCGTTCATTTTCATATATATGTATATATATATATATATATATATATGTGTGTGTCCGTGGTACCGATAACTTTTGAAGCGGACCTCCGATTTTGATGAAATTTGGTATGGAGGTGTAAAACCAGGTCTATTTTCATGAGTTCGTGAACCAGCATTGTCGGGTTATGTGAACGGAGTTTTATGGGGTTTCTAAGGGGTCAAAAATGGGTTATTGGCATTTTTGGACCTTAATTTTTAAAATTCATCAATTTTAACTGAAACCATTTAAAACAGCTTAAAAAACAAACTATTTGGTATTTTGAATTTTTATCCTAGCTTAACTGGTTACGGATAAAATCCAAAAATGTGTTTTCAATGTTATTCTTATGGGAAATCAAGAAAACTCTATATCTTACCTATTTATTGACATAACTTAATCAAATTTGGTATGTACATTATCTAAATAGGGTTTAACTTATACTTGCTTACAAAACCATATGGCGGCAAACCTACATACTCACCCCCATGGGGTTTATGGGGAAAATAAAAATTGTCAGAGCTTGATACAATTTTGTGTTTACATTCACCAATTATTGATTAACATAGATTTCCTAACAAAACCCCATGGTAGCAAACCTACATACTCGATCCTATGGTGTTTTTTATGGGGAAAGTAAATAATCTGAAATCCCATTGGAAATTCGCTGAGTACGCAGGTCTGCTGCGACGGGGGTATTTTAAGTATAACCTGACACGGCACCATCTTCGAGTAAGCTTTAGTGCATCGAGATGGCCTACGCAGGCAATGCAGAAATGTACTATGAGAATCAACTACATCAAGACTACCTATTCCTTTTGAACTGATGGGGAGGTTAGAAATGGAATTGTGCAGGTGTGGGAAAATAATGCGATGAATATACCTGATGAGGAGTTATGTGGTTTTTGTTACTGAGGTATGAGGAGACGACAGCGCCGGCCGAACCGCTAAGTACATCTGGACATAATTTGCATTTTGCACAAGCCCTGGAAGGACAAGGTATAGAAGAAAGGAAAGTGCGAGACATGAAACATAAGGCGTCCAGTTGAGTTGAAAAACAGAGGGCCAACTCCCGTCCTGCGACAGGAAATTTTCAGGCTCAGACAGGCGGTGGTAGGTGACAAGTCATAAGAAATCATCCACTGAATAAAACATGGTCTTCAAAATAGTTGACATGTTTTTTTCTTAAACTTGGTTGTTGATGTTAGCAATGTGCAAAATAGACTGTATTGACAGCTGATTATAATTAATTATTTTCAGTGTTGATGTGTTTTACTTTCTCCCCCTATACCATAGTATATGGAGAAAGTATTGTTTTCGTCAAAATTTTCGAATTTGAGTTGTTGGTGGATTTATCCATTTTGGTTCCCCCTGAGTCCAAAAAAGTGGTTTTCGGAGTGATGTCTGTGTGTGTGTGTGTGTGTGTATGTGTGTCAGGATGTAAACAGAGCTAGAGAATGCCCCAATGGTCCGATTTTGATGAAATTTGGTAGGTAGGTCCAAACCCACGATAATTCCAGGCGT
This sequence comes from Neoaliturus tenellus, assembly GCA_030545055.2. Classification (NCBI taxonomy): domain Eukaryota; kingdom Metazoa; phylum Arthropoda; class Insecta; order Hemiptera; family Cicadellidae; genus Neoaliturus; species Neoaliturus tenellus. The sequence goes on from CM061535.1 coordinate 94,997,685, forward strand.
TTTTTTCATTTTTTTGAATTTTTTATTTTTAAGGGTAGTTTACCCCCAAAAACCCTCAAAAATCGTCAAAAATCAAAATTTCTCAAAAACGGCTCTAACGATTTTGATTAAAATTTTGTGGTTTATTAAGCTTAAAATGGTGAATAAAATGACACCACCCGCATCTCCGGGAAAATGCGCGTTCAAAAGTTATGGAGTAAAAAGTGTTTCAAAAATCAATTTTTTGAATTTTCAAAATAGCTGTTGTCTCGAAATAAATTTTACTTATCACCATTAAATCAAGCTTAAAAAACTAAATAATCCAGTATTTTAAATTATTGCTCTACGTCAAGTGGTTGCGGAGAAAATTCAATTTTTCGTTTAGCGGTAAACGCAGTACGTTGTTAAAACACAGACGCGCGTAGGGTCAAACGAGCGCTGCTCAGCTGGTAGCTATCCGACTGAGTCATCAAGACATTAATGTTTGGAGCTTTTAACACCTTTTTATATATTGTTGGGAGAAAGTATGTGTCAGTTAACTGATACCGTTTATTTGTTTATGTTGTGATTAGATGCAGTTTTTTTCCTGGTTCCCTTTTAATGTGTTTTTTTAATTATTTATAAAGAAATAAAGGTTCATTATGATTATTGTTAAAGGTGTTTTGTTTTATATAGGTAAATTTAGTAGATAGGAAGTAGATCTTTTGCCTACTAATATTTTGGTTTACTGAAAAAGTAGAAGTCTCATTGCAAATGTTTACTTGTAATTTGTTTTAGCTGTGATCTTGATTACCAAAATATAAAGTTAGTTAAATCAAAAAATGTTTATTTTTATAGATTTTTTTATTTATACGCCTGAGGTATTTTATTTGATGGGGAAAGGTCCAAATCCCGGTCTTTTTACTATCTATTGTCGACCTTGTTAGTTAGCATGATTAATTAATAGTAGGGATGGGTTTTTTGTTGAAGTTGTTTGTCAGTTTTTGTCGAAAACCCCGTAACCGAGAATTGATAATTCATGTTGGATTTTGGTTTATCGTATTTTTATTAACTAAAGATAAGAAGTTGAACAGAAATTAATTACGAATGAAAGGACATCTGGTTCTAGGAAGAGGAAGATAAGAATTCAATTGTAATATCCAGCGATCGCTCATCTGATTTATGTCCTTATCAGTTCCCTAGTACATTATATTTGGTTTCTGATCTTATTAATTGTCGTACAAAAATGAATTATACCTAATTTTTTTTCTGATTTTCATGAATTGGATAAAACTTTAATCAAAGTTGTACGACCTATGGTTCAACCTGTATACTTACTTACTTACATACTGCTGTGGCTCTTGGTACCCAAGGAGGTACTTCGCCTCGCCAACACACTGTCTCCAGATTTCTCTGTCCATTGCTTCCTCCTCCCTTCTCCCAAGTCTTCTCAGGTCTTTTCTTATTTGATCTATCCATCTCAGTTTTGGCCTTCCAGGAGGTCTTCTACCCTCAGGGTCGTTGACTAACGTGTTTTTCACTAAGGAGCCCTCTTCCTTTCTAAACACTTGACCTGCCCATTTCAATCTTTTACTTCTCACCTCGGCCACAATATCTGGATCTCTAACTCCCTCTCTAGCTCTCTTAACTCCCTGTTAAGGTTCAACCTGTATAGATGAATTAATGTTATTGTTCACATTCATTAACATTGTCAATATTTAAAACTAAAATCTTACACTATTTATTATGTATTTTAAAAAATTGCATACTGCAATAAAAACTAAGTAAAGATACTTATAAATCTGTAATTTGTATGTGTTTGTTTGTTGTGTGCAGAGCCCACGAACAGTACGGGTACTGCCAGGCGGGCACCAGCGGCTTGCTACTATCGGATGACTCGGCGCTGATCGGCACACCGGGCCCCTACACCTGGCGCGGCACCGTCTTCGTCTTCAGCGTCTCTGATGACTACCTGCGCAGAGACAAGAACCTGTACTACGGTCCGGTCATGGAGACTGAGGCTCCCGTCGACAAGTACAGCTACTTGGGTAAGCCCCTTCACTGAAACAACTTTCATTCCTTTTCATTTTCACAATTTATCTTTGTTTAGAAATTACACCACTTAAGGTCTCATCTTGTAGGTAGGTATCAGTCCATACCCTACTTCTGTTTTGTAAGTTCTCTAGCTATCTCTTCCTTGATTCCTTTGTCTGCAACTTGGCATCCACTGCTGTATCCACTTGTAAATCCACAAACTGTAACAATACTGAAAACAAAATTTTGACAAAACAAACAAAACTAAAACCAATTATTCCCGAGGTGCTAGGATCGAAATCTTGTAAAAAATTACAAGACTCCGGCGCCTCTACCACCTGTGGCGAACCCAAAACTGGTCCGTCACCACTTTGGAGCGTAGCTAATTAACTCTAATAGTAAACAGGGATAATATGGGTTTCTACTTAATAACAGATACACGTGTTTTGAGCGGACCTTTCTTTTAATCAAATCAATACCCTATCTATACACGTACAAGCATAACCTCGACTCTAAGAATATTATACAAACGTTTTCTCAAATAAATCAAACAATAATAATTCTCTCTCAAAATATTTACTCTGGACTGGCAACTCGCTCTGGAGGTAGTGCGATCAGGTCAAATGAGACTTAAACTCAAATAAAACTATTCCTTCTTAAACACGCTACAGAAGTTAAACCCTCTTTGCTTAAAATCTCAACTACAATAAAACTTAATGACTCAACCCCAAAAGAACTTTAACTAACTCTTTAACTCGAAAAACCCAAAAACTTCAAACAGGGCCTCAGTTTCCCCAAATCAACCAATACGGTACTCACCTACGACCGCCTCGGGTCCAGGCACCGCTCTCCCGAACTACAAGGAAGTTGACCTATATATTAGATCGCACTCGCCTCTGACCTTCAGGGCAACGAACCCCCGTGTTTACCTCCAAACGCTTGCCATCCAGCGGGACCTTGACTCTGGTAATGACCCTTGCGGCCTCCTACTAAAATATACAATGTCCTTAGTTTTTAACTAATAAAAAATCCCTAAAACACATCTCTCCTTCACACTTGCATTCATTTTTTGGGAATCTCTAGAACCTAATCTCACAAACTTAATCTTAAGATATAGGCTATTATGAAATTTTTTTATTTTTGTTAAAAAAAACCACAAAGACGTTTATTTCATCATTAAAACAGGTTATTGTTGAAGATTCTGATAATATGTCCTAGTAAATTTTATATTTTACATCCTTGTTTTTAATAGTTCCTGCTATTTCACATTGAAGGTAAATGCTATTTAGTTTTCATGTTGGAGGTACTGACCCATTGCTCTGTCGTGTTGGCAGGCATGTCCGTGACAGCCGCTGCATTCCTTTCTAAGGATCAGATGGTGTACGCCGCCGGAGCACCCCGTTCCAATGGCACTGGCCAGGTTGTGTTATACGCCAAGAAACCATCTGCCACAAACGTGCTTATGAATGTTCTGCAAATCATCGATGGTGAACAGTTTGCATCCAGCTTTGGTTATGAAGTTGCCACAGCCGATGTGAATGGAGACAAGTAAGTTTGGTATTTGGCACATTCTCTTTTAACTAAGTAGAATGCTGGGAAAAAATCAATAAAAATAATGTAAAATATGTTTTTGCTTTGAAATATATAAATACTGCCAAAACAGATCGAAAATGATTCGATAGACGATATGATAATCAATAGGTACTTAAAAACATATTTTGAAGTTATCATAAGAAGTTCATATTTTGAAGTTATATCATAAAAGTGTCTTTTTCTCCTCATTTAACGGCTTGAAAATTTTTGTGAAGTTTACTATAGTTTTTCATGTGAGTAGCTTCTGACAGAAATCTGTAAAGCAACAAACATATCTATTGGGATATAAAATAACCAAAAACAAAAATATTGAAACTAATAGTTCATTGATATGCTGGTATGGCTTTTCAGACTGCCAGATCTGCTAGTTGGGGCACCTTTTTACTTTACCAGAGAGAACGGCGGCGCTGTTTATGTTTATATTAACAAGGATCACTGTCTCAACTGCAGTGAGCCTGTCAAACTGACAGGAAAACCCGAATCCAGGTAATTAATTATGTTTTTTTATAAACTTTATTGATTCACAATTGACCAAGACCATTTTATCTTGTTTATAGTTTTTAGAATGTAGAACGTCCCCCTCCTGATATCTAACCTAGTGTCCAACCGTCTTATCTGTGATATCCCCGCTCCCATTGTTGTTGAGCCTGTCGAAACGTGAAACTATTCGTTATTTATATAGAGTCATTAACTTATTATTTATAAATATTGTCATTTTTCAGTTATGATACATTTTCTTATTTCTAAATTAACTATTATAGCGGTATACATAAAATAAAGTTGTATTACAATACTGTGTAGATGTTTTTCTACCTAGGAAATGCATTTCATTTGCTCCTCCGAATATCAGACTTTTGGCCGTTCTGACCACGGCTCAGTCCCGTTATGGTCTACTGTACCCATCATGGGAGGTTTTAAATTAAATCATTTTAATATTTTTTGTATTTGACAATTTTTATATTCTGATGTATTAATTTTTATTGGTAATTTATGAACTCATTCTTTCATTGTTGTTGTTAAAATTATATCAACTTCTACTATGCTCTGCCAGATCAGTCATGCAGAATTCCACAATAAACTTACATTAAAAGTTAACCTTTCTGACAATTAATAAAAAAAAAATTAATTACTAACATCTCCTCAATTATTTTTTATTTTGAATGATAAAAATATCATGGAACTTAAGTTTATCTTATTAGCAAAGTATGCAGAATACCATAAAGAATTTAATAAAATATTAATTATCATAAAATTAGGTTTATTTAAAACTTAAAAGCGATGAATTCTACTGAACAATAATTTTGATTTGTTGTGTTTAACTTATAAGTAGTTGTAAAAAAAAAATTGTGTAAAACAATAGCACAGAAAAAATGTATGTGACCCACCCTAACTCATGCAGTAGTAAAGACTTAAACCTACGTCCTTCACAAGTATTAACAGTTAGTTTTTCATGCAAAAAGCAAGCTGCTACTACATGACATATATGATTTTATAATGCAACTAACACAGCATACAAATTTCAGCTATATAGTACATTTTTTGCCTAAATTTACAATTTGAAATTATTTATTCCTGCAGGTTTGGATTTGCCATTGCCAATCTGGGTGATCTCAACAAAGATGGGTTTGAAGATATTGCCATTGGTGCTCCCTATGAAGGCAGCGGAACTGTCTACATATACCTGGGTTCTAAGGACGGCCTTATTCTTGAACCCTCTCAGGTACTCACTTGCTCGGTGCTATAAAACTGAATCTGAAAATTTTCCAAAATAACTTTTACCAAGAGATTGATATTTTTGAAGTAATCTGACAGTTTTTCTGTATGCAGTTTTACTGAACACTTTTATTTTCAGTCCACTGCAAAGCAGGATTTTTTTTGTAAACTTAAGCATTGAGAATTTACAACGGTGCACTCACTCCCAGATTTTTTAATAGTAATATTTGTACAATTATAATAAGTAGTAACATAAAATATGAGAGTTTTTCAGTTATACTAAATAAATGTTTCCTTATTAGGCCTAATGAGAAATTAAAATTGTGTTCCGGTGTTTGAATTTTATATTCCTAATTGTATAATATTTTCTTCCGGAGATAAATTTCACAAAAATAGTGGGATGAAAATTTTAACAATTGTGATCCTCTTCACCCCCTCTCTCCTTGCAATGTTGTAATTTGTTGTTACGTTTATCATGTGTAATATAGGATAAAATGTGTTTCTGGATGGAGTTGGCAATGCATCAAATCTCATAGGACTATTTTCGGGAACCTTACTGTAGTAACTTGCTTCTTTGCAAGCATCATTGTGGAAATCTTACTCTTTATCCTTCGAACACTTGGCATATTTCTACTTGAGACCCTTTTTAACTGAGAATAATTTGCGTATGTGTTTGAACAATGAATTTTCCCCCTGGAACTGTTAATAGAAAATAGTTAGTAGAAATAATGAATAGACGGAATAGAAATAATTAACTATTTTGCCAAAACAAAACCCCTAAGCAAGCCCTTAACTGATACGGTTGTTTGGTGTGGCCGCAGGTGATCCGGGGGGAGAGCTTCCCCGAGGTGCTCACGCTGGGCCACTCACTGTCCGGCGGCGTGGACCTGGACGCCAACGGCTACCCAGACCTGCTGATGGGCGCGTACGAGAGTGACTCGGTGGTGCTGCTGCGCGCACGGCCCATCGTCGACCTGCGCACCGCGGTCCAGCCCGTCGACGACCTCTCTAAGGTCGACCCCAACAAGCACGGGTGCACACATGATCCCGACTCTGAGTATACCTGGTGAGGCATAAACAAACACAATGTAAAGTCACTATATGTAAACTTTCAGGAATCTCTGTTTAAATCAATTTAATTCTATCACAATATTTTTACATATTTATCAAGCCTTTATTTTCTTTGCCATTGACCAAGAATGATTTTTACATGCACTTATGAAAGTTTTGTTATTGTGGACTACTGTAATTTCTGAAATAAAAATCAAATATTTTTATTTTCAATTTCAGAATTGGAATATTTTATCATATATTTTGTTTTCGTTTGGTAGTTATTTTACATTTTTATATTCTGTGGATTGCTGATTGTCTGGTCATGACTTAAGAGTTGATGTTTGCTATACATTTTATGTTTGCAAAAATAAAGATATAAATTTATTTTTCACTTTATAAATATAGTGGAGTTTGATGCATTTTGCCATAGTTAGTTGTTAAATTCTTAGTAAAATTAGTGCGTGATTTAAATTAAATTTGTAGCCTGTAAGTTCAAACACCTTACAAAGTAATTATTATTAGACGCAAAGCACATGAGTTACGTATTAACTTAAAATTCAAGTCCTGTGCAACTTTGCATATAACTTCATAATCAGCATTAAAAAAAAATATTAATCTTAATTTGAAACTCTCGGAACTGGAATTCCACTTCATTTTAGTATAGGAAACCTTTATTTGCTACAGCCTTCTCCAGTGACCCTGTAAATATAAAGATTCAAGATATGAGGAAGCCATGGAAATATTAATTTAAAAATATATTTATATTTAATGCTTGACTAGCTAGTCGACTGTCAATGCAGGATGTGGCGTTTGATAGTGTCTCACATGAAATTTTGCTTTCAACTTTAAAAAATATTGGTATTTCTGACAAAACTTTAAACTGGTTCGAGTCATACATTTATAACAGACAACAATATGTTCAATTAAAGTACATCAACAAACAAAATCAAGTAACTTTTGCAAAATCTTCTTTACAAACAATTAAACATGGAGTTCCACAAGGATCCATTCTGGGACCTATTCTTTTCCTTTGTTACATGAGGGGGTTTCCATCTGTTTTATCTGGGGCACAAAACAAATTATGTCTCTATGCAGATGACTCTAATTTGATAGTTACTGGTAAGACAGTGAATGAAGTTGAGGTTATAGCAAATGAAGATCTTAAATTAATCAACAACTATTTCAGCAGCAAAAACTTATTACTAAATTCGGAAAAAAACAAACCTCATATCTTTCCACACCAAACAAAACAGAAACAAACCAAAACCGGATGTTGTAATAGATAACTACAAAATATTCCAACCTAATGAAACAAAATTTTTAGGATTATCGATAGATGAAAATTTGACCTGGAATAATCATATTGTAACTTTAAGTAAAAATATTTCTTCTGGATTATAAGCTCTTAAGGTGATGTCAAAATACTGTTCATTAGAAACATTGAAAACTATTTACTATGCTCACATACATTCTCACATATCTTTTGGAGTTGTGTTGTATGGAGCAACTAGTAACAAAAATTTGCTGACAATTTTAAGGGTTCAAAAAAGGGCAATTAGAATAATCATGAATTTAAGTGATAAAGATTCTGTAAGACAATTCTTTCCTCAGTTAGGTATACTTACAATCTATACATTTTGGAAACAGTCATGTTTGTAAGGTATAATGGTGACAGGTTGCCTAAATTAGGATCAAGTCATAATTACAACACCAGAAATAAAAATCAGCTAGCAACACAGAAACATTCAATGCAATTACATTTTAAGAAGCCCAGCTCTGCAGGCATAAGGTTCTTGAACCAACTTCCCAAAGATTTAATTTCAATAGAAAGCAATATAAAGTTTTAAAAGCATTTAAAAACTTTTTTAATAGAAAAATCTTTATATTCATTTGAAGAACTTTCTTTAGACAATACTTATTGTTAGTTATTATTTTCCTTTACTTATCACATAGGGAGATGCCATTCTACATTTGTATGATTTCATGTAACAGTTATGTATATGTAATTGTACAAATTTTATGAATAAAGTTGATTTGAATTGAATTGTTGTCAATGGTTGCAGTTTCTCGTTCCAATCGTGTGTGGAGCTGGAGTCGCAGGTGGTGGTGGAGGGGCGGCCAGTGAGCGGAGAGGTTGCTCTGCTGTACAAGCTGGAGGCGGACCAGAAGCGCAAGTTGCCGCGCGTGTGGCTCGGCGGCTCGGCAGACGCAGACACGCGTCCGTCCACAGTGGAGATGGGCGTTGTGCTAACCCCTGACCCCGTCACCCGGAGACTGCGCCACTGCCAGCTGCACACCGCGTACATCAAGGTAGTCACTCTACATTTACAACTGGCAACGATTATTTTTATCTTTTCAATAGTAAGCTGTAATTGTACAGTAGTAAGCTATCAGAATTATTTAGAAAAATTGCTTTTATTATGGGGTAGGCTCACTTCTGGTACTGACTAATAAAGATAGGGTGGACTAAAGATGTCAGGAAGTAAGATGAATTGGGAAAACCTATATAAAAATCTATATTTACAGTAAACTGCTTTGTGTGTTTTTTAACAACTAATAATATAATATATGCTACTTTTGGGAGGCCTTATGGATGGTACCATTTCTAAACGGTACATCTTCTCAGAGGTACAATTGAAAAATTATAATATTTAGGTTGGTAACGTCCATCCGCCAGTCAGAACTGCTAAGATGTGGCATCCAAAGGACAGTTCTCAAAATCCGAAAGAGCAGTTCTTCTATCCTTGCTTCCGTTTCCCGTTCTAAAATGTTTGCAATACTTCCATTATCTTCCCAGAATTAGGCCTACCTATCAAAGCTTTCACTACAGGCTATCTGCACTCCCGAACTGTAATGAAAATGCCTAACTATCGGATGTAGGGATCCCTTCTGTGTGGTACAATATCTCAGCGGTATCCTACTTCAGCGTTATTCATCTATTCTTTAGGGGTCGGCGTTGTCATGAATGCGACTTTCCAGTTGGCCAGACTGAGAAGCCACACTACATGACTGAGGGCGTAGCTCATTAAATAAAAGAGACATGTTAAGATTCAAAACCAAATATAATTAACAGATATTAAAATCAACATAACAAAACATGGACAATACAATACAATAGTTTCAAACTAATGATAAACAAGAACGGAATTCAACTTATACATTTATTAAATTTAATGTTAGGGTTGAAGTTGACTGGAACTCCCAAAGAAATAACTCAAACCTTTAAACTAGAAAAAACTTTAAACAAATAATCAATTTTGGATCGGACCCCCCTTAACTTAGAAAACCCCAACTAATTTAGACTTACCCTGGGCCCCAGGCCTTGAGCCCCATGGCTTCTCTGACCTAACCCCCCCTAAACCTTTACACTCACATCACTGCACTAGACACACTCCCCTGAATCTAAGTCTGCTGACCTATTTAAGCCAGAGCTACCAATAGGTCAGCATAAACAAAGCTATTGTTTAATAACAGTTCCAGTCTACTCATACAAACAGCAAGCTCAAATACTTCCTCCTTACATTACTGCCTTGACCTCGCCTGAAACTAACAATTTTAAAACCCAACAATCAATAGTTAATAATTAAATAAAACAATATTAATCCAGTTCCCCCCTTACATCCCCCCTTCTTCCGAAGACGATGTCCTCAGCGTCTTATATGAAATTTTAAATTTTAAACACAGTTAATTTCCCTACTTATACATTTTACAAATTAAAATATGGAAAAATTAGGAAGGAAAATTACGGAATGGACAGGACTGACCAAACAATGTCGGCTGGGGTGCTCCTGTTGTGCAGTAGTGCCGTGGTCCATCTACCCTCTCCATCTGCGATGCTGTGAGTCTACAAAAACCGCAAGTGTCAGTATCGAACCCTTGGGTTCCCACCAAGCTTGAAGTTCCTGGATCGTCTGCGTCATCACGTGTATAGATGGTGGTTGTTCCTGGCCAGTTGAAGAAATGCCATGAGCCGGATATAATGTTCGTCCTTTGATGTCTGAACCTCGGCCCAGCCACAACAATGATCGCTCCACGAAGGCCACACAAGATGATACTGAAGATAATCCCCCTGATGAAGTAGTCATCCAAAAATGAAGTCCAGCAAGAACTGATAGGTTGAGGGTAGATCCATGATGTCAAGCAGCCGAAGGATGTCTCTTTGGTCAGTTAAGGATGGGAGTCAGCTGAGGAATTTTAGAACATTACAAAACATTACTAAAAAAAAGTTAGAAAAAAAACATCTCATTGTAGCCCCTGACAAAATTTACCAATTTAAAATCCCGGATAAAAAAACTCAAACATTACAAACATTTATTGTAGAGGAAGTATTTAGCCAGAGCCCCCATTAACAATATTGATCATAATATTTCACCATAAAACGCAGTTACTCTGAAACATTAAAAAGTAACAACAGTTATTTTTAAAAATAATCTCTTGCAAGTCATTTTCATGAAACATAATTTTTAGCTCAAAATGTTCATTCGAGCTGATTAAGTAATTAATTCCTTTAATTAAAACTCATTACTGGACGAGTAAGCAATAAATCTCTTTGAGAAAGTTAATGAAATCTACAAAGGTTTCCAAAAATATCATAGAAAACAAAACAAAAATGCTTTTAAAAAGTTTTTACCTAATAAAAAAATTTGCTAGAATATCTAATGTCCATAAATTACCGTACCTAAAACCATTAATAAAAAATGAGTAGATATAAAATCAATTTCTCACTGATCATTTTACATTCAAACGATTAAAACAAACAAAATCTTATACACTCAAGTCTCATGATACTTTGCACAAATTTATACAAATCCTCATAAATTATTAAAAACTGCTATTAATAAAAATTTGATAACATATAAAATCAATTTCTAACTGATCATTTTACACTCAAATGGTTAAAACAAATTAAACAAAATCTTTTACACTCAACTCTCATAAATTTACACAAAAAAACACACATTTAAAGGAAAATTGATTTGGGCCCAAATCTTTATGCAAAAAAAAAAAAAAATATGATAAACATGATAAAATTGGTAATCCTCTCTTATTTTATAGTAAACAAACTCTATGTGAAAAATTCTCAATTCAAATTTTCCATGAATATTATTTAACAGAAGATGTGCATTTATAATTTACATAAACAAATGTTAGTAAAAGCGTCCATCGGCAAGCACCAAAACCCATGCGTCAGCAAGGTCGTCAGCAGCCAGTTCATCAGCCTAAGACTCAGCAGTTCTGACCTGAAAACAGATGTCTCAACAAATAATTCTCTGGTCTGTTTGTTCAACTGGTCTTCCTAGCATTCTCTCCAGCATAGTGACATTCTTAAATGATAAAATAAACAACTCCATAGTTTTAACCAAGTACCATTCCTGAAACATATAAATACAGAAATCCCCAAAATTTACTACTCTAAGATCTATTCTAAACTTAAACAATAAAACTCCTTCCTTATACATCTCCCAAAGCAATCAAACTCTCTCTTCACACATCATTACATAAAACATAAAACTCCAGCGCCGACCTGAAAACTCAATTAGTCTGCATTTTAAAATTTCTCTGGAAAAACACAGCCTAAAAACTCTGGCTCTCACTGTACCTAAAACAAATCATTTCTACAAGAGAGGAAAAACATACTCAACTTCAGCATCAACCTGCTTTCTCATCCTGAAACATAGGCCTACATAAAAAAAATAACACATGCCGGGATTCTCTACCCGACACTAAACACAGTATATCTATTAGACACAAAGCAATCTCTGGTTAAATCGCGCTGTGCCCTCAAAACACTAAACATACAAAATTCCTGTATAAAACACAAATCGCGGCATGAATCCTCGCGGCACATATCATAACACACACATCGCGGAATGGACCCTCGCGGCACAAAAACACTTATCGCGGCATGGACCCTCGCGCACATTTCAAAAACATTTCAAGAACACAAAATAAAACTTCACTGCACTTGAAGCAAAAAAAAACCACTTGCCTCTAAAACACAGATACGGTAACTCAAAAGCCCTCGTGGGTCAACACAACCATATTAACACGTAACCAATATCTGTCTCACAGCCCGTGCTGTAACACTAAAACCTATAACTTCCACGCACTCTTATAAACACCTCTTAATAACACTACCTAAACACACTTTAGTCTTATCATCTTCCAACAAAACTTCTACACACCAAACCCTGCCCCACTTAAAACTCATACAAAAAAAACTTGGATATCTAAAATATAATTTTGAACCTACTATGACAAAAAAAAAAAAACATGTCTCTTTTTAAAATTTACTTCAAACTCGTTTAAACAAAACATTTTAAATTTTGAAAAGTATGTACAAAACCCTGCTGTAAACTAAAACCCCCGAATTTATAGCCAATTCCAAAGAGCAGTACCAGGATCGAACGTTTTGTAAAACAAAAGGTCCGGCGCATCCATCACCTGTCATGAATGCGACTTTCCAGTTGGCCAGACTGAGAAGCCACACTACATGACTGAGGGCGTAGCTCATTAAATAAAAGAGACATGTTAAGATTCAAAACCAAATATAATTAACAGATATTAAAATCAACATAACAAAACATGGACAATACAATACAATAGTTTCAAACTAATGATAAACAAGAACGGAATTCAACTTATACATTTATTAAATTTAATGTTAGGGTTGAAGTTGACTGGAACTCCCAAAGAAATAACTCAAACCTTTAAACTAGAAAAAACTTTAAACAAATAATCAATTTTGGATCGGACCCCCCTTAACTTAGAAAACCCCAACTAATTTAGACTTACCCTGGGCCCCAGGCCTTGAGCCCCATGGCTTCTCTGACCTAACCCCCCCTAAACCTTTACACTCACATCACTGCACTAGACACATTCCCCTGAATCTAAGTCTGCTGACCTATTTAAGCCAGAGCTACCAATAGGTCAGCATAAACAAAGCTATTGTTTAATAACAGTTCCAGTCTACTCATACAAACAGCAAGCTCAAATACTTCCTCCTTACATTACTGCCTTGACCTCGCCTGAAACTAACAATTTTAAAACCCAACAATCAATAGTTAATAATTAAATAAAACAATATTAATCCAGTTCCCCCCTTACAGCGTTTATCATATTTTTGGAACGAGTCGAGTCGAGTAGTAAGTAGAATACTCGAGTTTCGAGTCGAGTAATACGTGAACATAAAAATATTGAAATTGCCTTAAAATAACTAGCCTATACTAAAACATAAAAATATACTAGCCTACTATACTAAAATAACTAGCCTATCCTACTATGCCTACAAAATTATTACTTTAGGCTTAAGTGTAGTTTGTTTTTAAAAAAGAAAAACATATTTTTTTTTAAATTCCTGATTATAAAAAAAATATATATATAACTTAAGCTAAAAACTTGGTTTAGTAACAAAAGGGATTAAAGGGATGCACAGAATAAAGATTGAAAAGTTAGCCTATAACCACCATTAAATGAAAAAAGAAAATCCCCTGTTACAGTTACTTACTTAACTTTTCACTTTCATGTTTCACACTTCATTTTTCACTTACTTTGAAATGTTTCTAAATAAAAGCTTTTCCCTATTCACAGTTTTTGTATTAGGCATAAGTTAGGCCTACTTTGTGTCACAAGCCTAGACGCCTGGATGCTAAAGCTGAATCACTAAATTTATTTGGTGGATTTAAATTGTCATTTTCAACTCTATCTACTCCCTTTGTCTTTGTTCATAAGAAAATCTTCACCACTCATTTTGTTTAGGAATTATTGTCACTTCTCAGAAATACTCAAGCTATGTACACATAATTTTCAATGTTTTTGAATTCAGTAATTCCCTCAATTTGTCGTCTGCTAGTGGCAGAATGTCTCTTAACTGAGTAAAGGCTAGCTTTAGTGAACAGCCATGAAGCCTGTTTGTTAGGACTTAAAAGATCACAAAGAACAATTAATTCAATGTCACAATGTATGTCTTTTAACACGTTGGCTACCGACGGTAGGAAATTCGGGTCGCCGGGACTTCCCAGCAGACCGATCCTGGTACTCGATCTCTCACCACAGACCGAGTCATTGTGACTAACACAAACCCAGAGACCAAAAATTTTGTTTCACTATTTTAATATAATTTGATGTGTAACATATATATTTGCTCTTAAAAGTTGGGAAAAAAATTTATTTCAGTGCTCTTTTAGCATTTTTATTGCGTCACATATGTGTGACGTTGGTCTATAGTAATATTTTGTATTATGTTTGTTTGCTATAGACCGATCGTCTCACATAAGTGTCATGAGTTGGATGACTGGAAAATAAATGAAAAAATAGTTTTACTACAATAAAAAATACTAAAATATACAGGACAATGTGTCACGCAATAAAAAACGCCATCTGGAATGTTTAGTAAACAAACACTAATGGCAGCATGTGAGCAGACCATATGGCCAACTTTGAAAATCTGTAAAAAAATCAAATTGAGGTCCTACCCAGAGACCAAGTGACACACGTGTGTCACACATTCCTATAGACCGATGAACAGGTTTTAGGTCGATTCAGTGGACCAAATGGGCGTGGCGAGTCATTTAACCGAACCGTGACTGCGTCCCATATGTGTGTCGTCGGTACACTGGATTTGAACTGAGCGTCCCATATATGTGTCGTCGGTACACTGGAAACACCTTGAGCGACACATATATGTGACGCTGGTCTATATTTAAGGTTTTCTTTTAACATTACGTCACATATGTGTGACGTTCGGTAGCCAACGTGTTAATCAAAGCAATCTTAGAGAAAATAGGTTTATTATCAATTAATAAACATGATATATGTTTGTGAATGCTGAACTAGAAAAATAACATACAACTATAAAATTGTATTACACGGGCTATTTGAGGTTAGCAATTGGTAAAACTGATTGTTCATATTGACACTCTGCTGTCTGCCAGAACTCCAGAACTACTTCTATTCTTGCTGCTAATGTCAACACAGCTTTTTATTTTGCCTAAAGTTATTTGAATCAGTTTTAAATCATTGTTTTGATGCAATTAAATGTCAATCTATGATTGATTATTAGTTTTAAAGTTTTCCAAATGTTTTAAAAATGTACTGTACAAATGAATATTATATAAATCAGTAGCTAAGTTGACTCACTACCTCTAACAATCTATGCAGTTGCAGACGTCGCCACGTTGACATAATGACAGTCGAGTCCAGTCCAAGACTTGGAAGTATTTCATTATCTTGACATATATGTTTTGTTTTAAGATAATAAAATAAAATTAAATGGAATGAAAAACAATAATATATTTTAATTTAATGTAATTTGTCTTTCGTCTGCCGGTCCGTCGTTCTTTCTTCTCATCGTCTGCTGGTGTTAAAATCCAAAATGGATGACTCAAACCATGTTCAGGTTGCCGATATGTTAAGTATGTTTTTAAATTAAACAGATTATAAAGGGATGGAAAAATTAATTCATTAAAAACATTGCTACTTTCTTGAATTTATTTGTCAAATAACAGTAACACCAACGAAATTGACAATTGACGATCTGCGCGGAGTTGTCAACTACTCGACTCGTTTGGTCGAGTATTTTAAACTACTCGACTCGATGCCGAGTAGTGCTAACTATTTGAGTAATTACTCGTTAGTCGAGTACTCGCCCACCCCTACTATTCTTCTCCTCATTCATAGTGTGACTAAAGTCATTGTTTTTTTTATTTTGTCTTCAAGAGAAAAAAACCATTTAGATAGTTGGTTATTTTAACGGAACCTTTTCCTTACTTATTCGCCCGGTGTTCCAAAAAAAACCAATACTATACATTAAGCAAAGAATTTTACAATTTTCAAAGAAATGTAGCAGCAACACATTTGCTTACCTGAGGTAAGTATTCTTCAAAATACATAGGTACCTTTAATATTTACTACATATAATGCTAATTGTTGTCAACAAAACCATTGACTATTGAACGTTACTCTTAGGAGACTGCTCATGCCCATGTATTTGCTGTAACAGCGCGACGGTGCTGCTATCCCTCGGCGGAAGTTTCGCCGAGGAGCTTTTCCCTTGGTTTCAGCCACCGTACGCGAGCGCCGCGGTGGTTGTTTAGAGAACTAAGAGCTTTTGAATGAGCAGATGAGAAGTTGGGGACGGTGGACGACACAGCCCTACTTTCACTTTTCTGTACCCTCTCTCTCTCCTCAAAATTCGCGACTGGCCGGACCAAAGGTTAGGCAGCGAGGGACTTGGTGTTGGCGGAACGATCTGATACTGTATCGGAGCACTACTAACTATATATATAAACAAAACAGTTAGTAGTGCTCCGATACAGTATCAGATCGGTATCAGTATATATATATATATATATATATATATATATATATATATATATATATATATATATATATATATATATATATATATATATATATATATATGGTTCGTTCAATTTTGCAATAAAATAGTTTTACACTGATAAAGACAGCATTAAAGTGTTGTGCATAAACCTACTTACCCGTCACTCTTTTTAAGTCAATTGACTTAAAGTCAATTTAATGACCTTGGCCCACGTCTTTTCCTATAATAGTTGTAATACATATTCCTTAATACATTAATACATATTCCTTAATACATATTCCTTATAATACATTAAGGACTCTTTACAATGTTAAGAGTTCCTTACAGACATATTAGCCTACTGTTGTCAAAATTATTAGATTTTCATATTTTTATATATTGATTAACCAGGGGTAATGATAAGATATAGTTTTAAAATTTATCCATAAATGGCTGCATGTTTTTAAATAAACATGGTTTCAAATCATATTTTCATGTGAAGTATAATTTTTAATTTGTTCTGTAATGTAATATTTGTCAACAACGTAATTTTGTTAATTGTCCATGTTTGTAAAAAAAGATTTTTATATAAAAGTATTACTTTCATATTTGTAGTATAATTTTTTTTTTATATATTTTAAAGAGAAATATACAATGTCTACATATTTACATACCTGTGTAATAATAAGATTTTTCAATAGCAATAATTGTATAATTGCATTTTTGACTTGTATTTTTTTAATATTTCACATTTTTAAATAATAATTTCATGTGAAGTATAATTTTAAATTTGTTCTGTAACATAATATTTGTCAATAACGTAATTTTGTTAATTGTCCATGTTTCTAAATAAGATTTCTATATAAAAGTATTAACTTCATATTTGTAGTAGAATTTTTTGTATATTTTAAAAAGAAATATACAATGTCTGCATATTTACATAAGTGTGTTCCTTCCTTTACAAGACAAAATACCTATTTTATTCTAAATTTATTTTTAAAAAGTATTCACGGAAATATAAATATGCTAGGTTATGTAAAAAGGTTTTCGGAATCAATTTTTAATTTATTACTTAAAAAATTTTGGAGCTGGTATTTATTTGGCTACTTTCAACAATAGACTAAAGCAAAAAAATGTTTTTAACAAACATGTGAAAAATAATGAAAAAGTAGTTAACAAAAAGTAGTTAAAATATCTAAAGTCATCACGTTCCACAAACTTCCCTGAAACACAATACAGGGTGAACAACTTAACTGTGCCACAATTGGCATATCCTAAACTATAAGATTTAGAGAAAACTTTAAATGGGGGACATCACCTATTTTTTGAAGGTGATAAAAAATATGAATTCCATTTTCTTCTACATGGCCGCCATTTTCCAATATGGCGGCCAACTTTAAAATTTCTTATGGAACACCCTATATTTTATGGTGTTTTTGAAATGTACATGTAATTTTAAGACATTTTTATTCTTTGACCTTTTTCTCTAAACCTAACGGTTAGGGAGCTACAGGTAATCAAAGTTCATTTTTAGTTCCATAAGAATAACATGGGGCAAACTTTATCTGTCCATATCTCCGAAACCATTCAGTAAAATAAAAAATACTCAAGAATGAAAATGTCTTAAAATTATGTTTAAAAAACATTTCACACATAAAAATTATCATTTACGCATAAATTAACTTATTTCCAATATGGCGGCCAAAAAATAAAATTTGTAGAAAATTGGTGTTATTATGAAAAAATGGCATTAAAACATCAGTTTCAGACATTTTTATTCTTGAGTATTTTTTATTTTACTTAATGGTCTCGGAGATATGAACAGATAAAGTTTGACCCATGTTATTCTAATGGAACTAAAAATGAACTTTAATTGCCGGTAGCTCCCTAACCGTTAGGTTTAGAGAAAAATGTCAAAGAATAAAATTGTCTCAAAATTACATGTACATTCCAAAAACACCATAAAAGATAGGGTGTCCCATAAGAAATTTTAAAGTTGGCCGCCATATTGGAAAATGGCGGCCATTTAGAAGAAAATGGAATTCATATTTTTTATCATCTTAAAAAAAGAGGTGATGTTCCCCATTTAAAGTTTTCTCTAAATCTCATAGTTTAGGATATGCCAATGGTGGCACAGTTAAGTTGTTCACCCTGTATAACAAAAACGCAAATAATTACATTTAGTAGGGGACCCAGCCGCCTCTATCGTGCATAATAAGCGAGATAGTGATACCCGAAAGATAAACTCTTGAAATTGATTGGACCTTTTTCTGGGGACACTAGGGGTCACCAAAACCAATGTTGCCACGATGAACTCTCTTGCAAAAGTGGTTTTATCTTGTGTTAAAGATTTGGAAATTTAAGTGATTTTTTAGTGTACTCGTTGCATAATAATAGTCATAGCTCAGTTGTATTTCAGTCTATTTTGATAGATTAAAGATATAAATGTTCAAAAAAAGTAAGGAAACAAGACTAATGCATTTTAAACGATTTTATTAGTCCGGAAAGTTGTTAAAAAGCCTCTGAATCAAAAAATATTTTTCCAAAATATATTTATGTTTGTTTTAAATTATCTTTACGTCATACCAATGGCTCCGATGTTACTAAATATTATACGAATAGATAGATTAGGTAGTTTACAACAATTTATGTCTCTTATAGTTTTTTCCGATGAAGTGCCGTTTTCGAGTAAAATGTAATTTTACAAAGTTTGTCAGGTCGAGGGCCGCGCTGTTGGCGGGTCTCGTCGACGTAGACCGCCGCACAGACCAAAGTTATCAATCATTTTATTGTCAATTTAAGACTTAATGAGGTATACCAAGTTAATAGTTACTCTAAGCTGCTTTCGTTGTACCTGTTTGAACATAAATTGCAATTACCCTGTTGCAGCAGACCTGCGTACTTAAAGTATTTTAATTGATTCTATAATAAATTGTAATCGCCAAATTGAGTGTTTGGGTTTACAGGATTATTAGGCTATTTCTTTCTGCAGGGTTACGAATTCGAATGAAATTATATCAATATATCGATAAATGTATTTGTTTAGGATATATATATATATATATATATATATATATATATATATATATATTTGATAAAGTTCTGTATTATGTATTACTTTCAGACTTTATAAATTACTATTTTGTGACATTTCGTTGCTGAGCTTTGATAACTATTGATAACACTGAACAAAATATATCCATGTTACAACCTTCATACAGCCTTCAATAAGAAGTTATTTAATTTTATTAGTCATGAATACTTGTAGCTTTAAAATAAGGATTATATTATTAATATTAAATCCCTGCAAACAGGTTTAGTTTTCGATTTATTTCGATAACACAGTTCTCCATAGCAATAAAATGATTTATAATTATACTACATAAAATTGCAATATTCTTGCCATAATGTATCGTAATTACTCTTAATTCTATAAGGGTTTTTTCTGTTACATCGCTTTTCCTCCCTGCCTATTTAACCAATTTTCAAGATTGATGTGGCATTTTAAATCTTATGATCTAGCGCGTGAGTGAATGATTTCGTTTCGGGCTTCGCCCCCCTAGCCTTTGATTTAGTTCTAGAGGGCGCTTTAAAATGTTGACAAAATTTCATAAAATATTTAAAAATATGAATTGTAACTTAACAACAGATTACCTTCAGATAAATTTTGAATATATATTATAAACAAAAATAGTTTGTCTTTCACTGCATAATCAACATAGCCTAAATATTGTTTGAAAAGACATAATTCCTTTTAATTGTACTGCAGCTGAGTTTCTCACAAACGGAAAGGAATACATTTCAAAATGCGAATACCCCCAAGGCAGGAAATCAACATCCTCGTGTAATGGTGTTAACCAAATATACTTTTTATCATGATTTCACACATAAAAACCCAACTTTCACTTTATTTGTCTTAGATGGTGTGTATTAATATTGATTGATTAAACAAGAAAATTGTGTATTGACTATTTTGAACCTTCAATGCATTGGATTGATAACTATGTTTCGTTATAGTTAGTAAGTTAGTAAGTTATTCATAAAACTTTATTAAGTTAGGATTATCGGAGTTATAGATTATACAATTTTTTTTCTTAAATGTTTCTCCAATTATTTTACAAGATTGATTTTATTTTTTCATTTCAATTTCCTTTATTAATTGATTCCAAACGAATATTGATTATGGATTACAAGTATTCCGTAAGAAAAAAATTGGTCTAACATTAACAGGCTTCAATAGGAATAATCGGGCCTTAAAACGGTTTCTCACAACTTTGTTGTTTATATTATTACTTTAAGCTATTGTTATATGAAATATTATTTTCAACAAACAAAAGTAAAATTTTGAAAATGTTGTATAATCGATAGAGGTATAATATAAAAATCGTGTTAGTACACCATTTATAACTCAAGAACTGCTGAACCAATTTCCCTGAAAAGTTGAGGGGGAGGACATATAGGATACTTTTTATCCAGATTCTTAGATAGGGCTCCGCCCCACACGACTTTCAAGTTAAGTTGTCATGTTATTCTTATGGAAGCAACAATTTTGCTATTGGAACATATGATTACATTTAGGAATTTTACTTTTATACATATCCGTTCTCGTTTAAAGTATTGGGGGAAGATTGAAAATAAGAGACTTGAGGATTTTACAATAAATTTGGGGCGAGTGAGGGTAGCAAACGAGCTCACCTGAAGGGCTAAACAATTTTCAGGTTGGCATTCAATCTAAAGCGATCAATTGTGTTGATTGTTTCTCTGTCAAAGTTATTAAGTTGCAACTAGTGCAAGTGTTGCTCGATATTGAGCATTTATTTTGATACAATACAAAGTTACATGTAGTATAACAATGAAATCCGACCAATCCAATACTGTGAAGGAGGGATGTGTTTAGGGATTTTTTATTAGTTAAAAAATATGGACATTGTATATTTTAGTAGGAGGCAACATTGGTTTTGATGACCCCTAGTGTCCCCAGAAAAAGGTCCAATCGATTTCAAGAGTATATCTTTTGGGTATCACCTCATTGGGATTTTGAGGGCTTGGGTCCCCTACTAATTCCACAGAACTTGGGTTGTGTGACTGTGTAAAAGTTGTACAATTTTTTAAGTGATGTTTTCCTTCAACTAGCCTATATTCAATCATGCTGAGAAAAGTTGAGTAGTTTTAAAGCCACGTCTTTAAAGGTAAAATAATTTCAGCAGGCAGTGTTCATGGAAAAGTTGGTTTTTTTGTTGGTATGTGATCTACTTCATAAAGAATCATTTTATTTTTGCATGTGTTAACTTCATAAAATATCTTCCATACTCGTTTGTTGATTTTTGGATATCTGAACAATTCTGTACAAACAAATTTAGTTTATTTAGTTAGTTGAGAGGACATTGACCGCAATTTATTTTTGTCGCATACAGCAAAATCGTTTATAATGTGCTTAATGTCAGGTGGTTCATCTTTCTGTTCGACTCAACAGCCAAGCCCGTCCGACGGTCAGGGGCCGCGTCAGCTAGAGGAGCGAAGGGGAGAGAGAGAGAGAGAGAGAGAGAGATATTGCTGTATAAGTAAGTGATTTGGGTGTTTCGGCGGCACCGGCGAGCAGGGGTTGGTCCCACTCCCATACGCGCACCCGCAACCACGCGTGCCCGCACGCGCACGAACAAACAAACCACTTTCACTTTTTTGCGCCCCTAGCGCTTCCTACTGTGACTGCAGGAGAACTAATTTGGCTGCAGCAGGAAACCGCGCTACACATTCTCCATAAGCTTGAGCAGTCTCCTACTTCTAAAGTCAATGACAAAACTCTTTATTTCCCTCATTCATACACGTAAATTTGTAAAATTCAGTAAATACTTTCCTTAAATAAGGATTCACTCATATTTGCTTACCAGGCCATATCAGGGCAAAAAACAAAGAATTGTAGGAAAATTGGTGTTTATAAACTTTTCAAACTATAAAATTGGACATCTGTTTTAGAGTAAAAATCTAGAGGATATCCTGCCAAAAACTTTAGTACCCGAACATCAAAAGGACCCCCATACGACATAGAAAAACTTATATCTTTTAATAACAGTAAAATTATAAATAACTTTTTAAATCTTATCATATTGCACATAGCCTATTATGATTAGTTCATTAGCTAACTATCTCTCATTACCTACTGTAAAATAGAATGTAATCCACAACTTTCATGAATTAAATATTAACATTATTAAAGTTACCATTTCCTCCAGAACTACCCAAACACGGGAATTTTGGGTTTACAACTAATTTCATTTGGCAACCCTGATTCCTGTAATAACACTCTCTTCCTTCGTTTTCCCCCTCCACTATAAATCACAAAAATAATCCACCAATAGCGCTGAAGTTAGGTTCAGCTAAGAAATTGTACATTCCAAGCAGATTGCGAAAAACCGTCTCGGTGGTAGGCCTATACGTACGGGCTAGAAATTGTATCATTCAGAACAGATCACCTTCTGTTATTTCTATATTCAGGGTAAATAAAAATGTGAATGAAATGTACATGTATAAGTGTAGCCATAGGTCAAGGAGTGATTTTGTTTGCTTATACAATGTATATTTTACCTCTCCAAACACACCTCACAATTTTTTGTTTAAATTTAACATATTTCTAGTAAAACTAACTAGCAAAACAATAAATAATTATGTTGTTTTTTGTCTGTTTTGTTTTTATTTATGACTCTAACATACAACAAAAACGACATCTCCAGAACTCCCATGCTGGCTTAACCATTACATTAAATTTGAATTTTTGTAAGTCTTAAAAAGTGTAATTTATTTTGGCCTGATAATCTTTTGGTCCCAACCTTATTCGGCATATTCCTCAAATTATAAAAACTGACCCCAGACCTCTCTTTGATCCTGTCCATTTAAAATACTTTAGATCTTACAGTGAAAGTAAAATGGTTTTGTTGTTATTGTTACCATCAATCATTTTTGTACACCCTCCAAACAAAAGTTTAAACAAGTATCCCCAATTAGCCTAGTGCAAGGACAGACAAGGACAATCTGCCTGACAAATCGGAAAAGAAACTAAAGGTCACCCATGACTATTTTTAATTTAAGATTTTTGCACAGGAAAACACTCGGGATATCCAGTCCCCGATCGCATTTAAACGCAGCTACTCCCTGGTGCAGAGAGAACCTGAAATGCCGAAGGAAGGATCTCCACTTCCATCCATGGACAACCTTCCGATTCTAAACCAGCAAGAGGCGGATAAAGTGTTCAATGTACACTTCCTCAAAGACTGCGGAGACAATGACGTTTGCGAGAGCCAACTTTACATCAAAGCTTCACTGTTGTTGCCCACCACTGGTGAGTGGAGTCCGTTAGTGTTAACTCAATTGTCTTTTTATGCAGTCCATAATTTTTTATGAACTGAATTAAATAAACGGTATCAGTTAACTGACACATACTTTCTCCCAACAATATAAAAAAGGTGTTAAAAGCCTCAAAACATTAATGTCTTGATGGCTCAATCAGATAGCTAACAGCTGAGCAGCACGAGATTGACCCTACGCGCGTCTGACTTTTAACAACGTACTGCGTTTACCGCTAAACGAAAAATTGAATTTTCTCCGCAACCACTTGACATAGAGCAATAATTTAAAGTACTAGATTATTTAGTTTTTTGAGCTTGATTTAATGGTCATAAGTAAAATTTATTTCAAAATAACAGCTTTTTTGAAAATCCAAAAAATTGATTTTTGAAACACTTTTTACTCTATAACTTTTGAACGCGCATTTTCTCGGAAATGCGGGTGGTGTCATTTTATTCAGCATTTTAATCTTAATAAACCACAAAAGTTTAATCAAAATCGTTAGAGCCGTTTTTGAAAAATTTTGATTTTTCACGTTTTTTGAGGGTTTTTGGGGTAAACTACCCTTAAAAATCAAAAATTCAAAAAAATAAAAAAACGCCTGGAATTATTGTGGTTTTGGACCTACGTACCAAATTTCACCAAAATCGGACCATTGGGGCCATTCTCTAGCTCTGTATACATCCAGACACACACACACACACACACACACACACACACACACACACACACACACAGACATCACTCCGAAAACCACTTTTTTGGACTCAGGGGGAACCAAAATGGATAAATCCACCAACAACTCAAATTCGAAAATTTTGACGAAAACAATACTTTCTCCATATACTATCGTATAGGGGGAGAAGGTAAAAATTACAATGAATTATACGGGTGATTGATATAAGTGTGCCAGCTGTTTTACATGGAAACTTTTAGAGCTATCGAAAAAAGTTAAATAGTAACCCCTCTGGAAATTAAGTCTAGTTTTTTATAATGATTTTTTTTAAAGTCGGCCATTTTTCCAAAATGGCGGCCAACTTTAAAATTTCTTATGGAACGCAATACATTTTATGGTGTTTTTGAAATTTTCATGTGATTTTAAGACTTTTTTATTCTTTGCAATTTTTCTCTAAACGTAACGGTTAGGGAGTTAGAGGCAATTAAAGTTCATTTTTAGTTCCATAAAGAATAACATGGGGCAAACTTTATCTGCCCATATCTCCGAAACAATTGATTAAAATAAAAAATACTCAATACTCATATTGATGTTTTAAGAACATTTTTTTCATAATAACTAAAATAATTTTGAAAATTTAAGTTTTTGACCGCCATATTGGAAAGAATTTATATAATGCGTAAATTATAATTTTTATGAGTGAAATGTTCTTAAAACATCAATTTAAGACACTTTTATTCTTGAGTATTTTTTATTTTAATAAATGGTATCAGAGATATGGGCACATAAATTTTGCCCCATGTTATTCTTATGGAACTAAAAATGAACTTTAATTGACTCTAGCTCCCTAACCGTTAGGTTTAGAGAAAAATTGCAAAGAATAAAAAAGTCTTAAAATCACATTAAAAATTCATAAACACCATAAAATGTAGGGTGTTTCATAAGAAATTTTAAAGTTGGCCGCCATATTGGAAAAATGACCGACTTTAAAAAAAATTCATTATCATTATAATAAACTAGACTTAATTTACAGGGGGGTTACCATTTAACTTTTTGCCATAGCTCTTACAGTTTCCATGTAAAACAGCTGGCAAACCTATATTAATCACCCTGTATATTACCACTATAAGTGGTGGCACTCAAAAACGTTTTACCTAAGATATTTTTAACAATGTTTAATGTCCCATAAAGTGATTCAGAATTAGTCATGATATGGGAGAAGTAGGACAGGTTTTAGGGGTCTGTGGTTGTACACATTAAATCGAACAACTGGCTCACCTTGACTCATTTGAGAACGCCAAATCAATTAACACAAAAACATTTTATAAGCATTAAAAACTGCACCATTATTATGGGTGTCTACCTTAGAAAGTGCATGATCTTTTATTGTAAAACCAACCAGTGTAATAGTTGTGTTAAGGCCAGTAATAATGAAGAATTAGATTCTTAGGTTTAATATCCTAGTATTTAATTGTGAATTCAATATTCACAACTTAATGTTGCTAAACTTAAACTTGTGTTTCCATAACTCGTTTTGCTAATCATTTGATATTATACTTGCAGGAGAATCCAAACCATCATGGGAGCTGATGCTCGGCCAACACACAGAGGTAATCGTCAACATCACGGCTCACAACTTACGAGAGAGTGCTTACGAGGCCCAGTTGTTCATCTCCCACCCGCCCAGTCTAAGTTACATCGGCCGCTCCAGGACCAAGGTGGTTATTGTTACTCATCTCAATTATCAAACAAAGTTAATGAAATATGGAATGCCAATGAATGATTATCGATGCTAGTAATTAAAGTTAGCTAAACTGCAGTAAATGTTGTAAATGCGGTAATAAATTAGTGTATCTTTTCAATAGGAACTATCTCTAATATATAATCCACTTTCTTTTTGTTCAGAGAATCGATTATCTAAGGTGGCCCCAATCCTAATAACGTTGAATCATAAAAAAAGGATAAAGTAAATATTTGACTCGGTTTGTAGAAACCACTAAAACAACAGCTTGCCATTTTGACCGGACATAAAATATCTATATTGTGCTTGCTTTTAGCTTCTGTGATAAGTCTCAAAATCTCCGAAAACATTGAGCAATTAAAGCCAACGTAACCACAACACATCAGCTGATCAGTAGCACATAAAGTAACATTAAATTTGTAAGGCTTTTGGGAACACTGTAGTAAATAACATTACTATCTTCTTTTGTTTAACATTTTCGTTTAATCTATACTTAATTTTGTTTGTGTAAAAGTCTCTTAAAAATCACCTCCTATAGAACCAACAATTTTAGGAATTACCTAACACAAAATAATTAATTTGCAGGAAAAAATACCGAAATTCTGGCCAGGATGGTTAGGCCAGGTTAGTCTTGAATGGGTTGTGAAATGTCTCCCCTGTCATTTTAAAACTGTGTTGGTTCCAGAATTAGAGTTTTTTACTAACCAACTGACCTTTTTACAGAGATATTTTAGAAGTGTAAATACTGTACAATTTTTGTTTTCGTTTTTGTAAGTTTGGATTGTGGTGGCATCTTAACAAAAATTTACCAAAGGTGTTACATTCATATTAAAAATAAATTGATTTTCAGGCTCCTAGTCGAGTTCCTTTTTTAATTTAATATTATTACCTAAATTTTTTATTTAATGTGATTATTGTACGTAAATACAGTAACACTTTAAAAGTGTAAATAACTAGGCCTATACCATTTCATGATCATAATTTGAAAAGATAAAAATAAAATTTTCATTTTTCTATCCTAGCAAAAATGCAATTTTGAAACATTTTTCTGTAGGTTTTAGTCTATTATTGAATGAATTGAATAAATTTTCTTAGTTTTAATCAGTTGTTCCCTACTTTCCGTTTGTGTCACTTCTTCAAATGCAATCAATTGATGAATAACATTGTGAGGAGAGGAACAATCTTGTGTGTTGGAGGCTTTTTTATTAAGTTTTGAAAAATTCTTAATAGTTTTCATTTTAATTTGCCTGAGCTTGTGGAATGTTTTAGAATAGTTATCTGACAATTATGTCATGTCACATTTTTTCTTTGTTTTTTTTTGTGTTTTTATTTTTATAGAAGATTTTTCTTAATAGGCCATTTAAATATATACATAAAAATAAGTCTATGAATAAAAATTTAAAATAACTAAATTATTTAACCCTTTAGGTGTCCATTATATAGCCTTAAAATGTCCAGCGATTTTTTAGAACTGCGCAGCGGTTTATTTAAAACCAAATAAAAAGTGAAAATGAAATCCCACATGGACAATGTTATACATTTTTTTAAAGGTTATAAAATGGGCTATCTAAAAATACTATATTTGATATGTCTACCTCATATTGCAGATTTGTGGTGTGGGTTCAAATCCAGATGTTACAAAAAAAGTTAATGACCTTATAAATAAACACCTCTCCCCACTAATTGTATGAACACTGCATCAAAAATTGAAGATATACGTTTTGTTCTAAATTTCATTGTGAAATAAAAAATATATAGTTTATCACACTTTTTCCCATTACCAATTTTCAAAAATAAACAAACACAACGTACACAACACAATAGAACACACACAACAATACACAATAGAACGTAGCCTAACCTAGCCTAACCTAAACACGTAATAAGCTAATGACCTCCATAATAATTAAATGCACACTGAATAAAAAATTGAAGGTATGAATTTGGTTCTAAATTTTGTTGTGAATCCAAAAATATATAGTTTATCACACTTTCTCCCATCACCCATTTCCAAAAATAAAACAACTTACAAAATAACAGTAGGACTAGGAAAAAAACAACAAACAATGACGAGATCGTAATAAACTAAAGATTAATAACTCGAAAAGGCCAACATACATAGTTTTTCATAAAGCCCAGAGCACCCTCAACACGTTTGTTTAGTCAATGATGCAAAATAATCAATCACATGGCTTTAAATTATGTACCAAGAAAAACGCTTGCAAAGCCAGCTGAAATTGGATGATGAGACTGTAATAAACTAGTGACAGACAAAGAGGAATAACTTGAAAGGCCAACATATATAGATTTTCATGAAGCCCAGAAATCCCTGATCACATAGGTACAGTCAATGATGCGAAATAATCGATCGCACGGCTTTAAATTACGTAAAATGAGACGCTTGCGATGTCGACCGAAATCAGGCGATGAGCACTTAGCGGTAAAATTGGGTCGCCTGAAAACAGTCAATTGACACTTAGAGGGTTAAAAAAATTATTTCTCTTTAAAAAAGAAACATTTTTGTCAATTTATTATTTAATCCTACTGTTGAACTTGCTTCAATTGGTCTGTCAGACTTGGCTACATTTTGATGATCAGCTACTAACTGGTATTCGCTGTGACAGGGCAAGCAGCTGTCGTGCAACCCCTTCAACTCGACCCTGGTGGCATGCAGTCTCGGCAACCCCATGACCTCCGACCAGCCGCCTGTCCATCTCCAACTCAGGTACCTGAGCACAGCTCCCTCATAATTTGCGTTTAGTTAGTTCCAATGTTGAGTACTTTTATTGCTTGTATTCATCCCTGAGTGTTTTAGAATTCTCCTCTAATTACTCATTGGAGATTGTATGTGGGTCTTCTACCCTGTCCAAGATTAACCGATTGTAAGCCCATCGCATTATATGATGAGCCAATGTATTTGTGTTGTTAAACATTTATTTGCTGGCAATAAAAAACTTTCTGTTCTCAAAGGATGGCTGTATTGCATTTTCAAGGATATAAATACCTATCTTACTTTAAGTATTTTGGGATGTAGTCGTAGTAATGTACTAATTAAATTATTAGGCTATAAATGTTTGATAAGTCATGTTTAAAATATCTAGATATAACTAAAATTACTTTGAAAAAAAGATGATAATCCATATTTATTTTTGTTTGTATTTTGCTTTTATTTTTTTGTTATTAACCACTAGGATTTGAAGCATTTTAAACTCCATCAATGACTGTTAAACTCAAACATTAAAGCACATAAAAAACTATCATCCTAAAAGTTTTCTGAAGTTTTATTTTGTTTATTATTTTTTACTCACCATTGGTTTATTTTTCATAAATAGTAGTTTGTTATTTGGGTCACATTATTTCAGGAAAAAAAATACTTCTTAACCCTTCAAGTGCCAGGAAAATGTTTACATAAGTTTCAAAAAGTGTTGGAAAATTATGCTCATAACACCTAAAAGTGCCGTTGTTTAAAGGAGCGTAAACGAGTGTATGATAAAATAATCATTAAATAATAAATTTTAAATTGACAGTGCGGAATGGTGGTATTTTATATATTGATCATAGAGAATCAAACGGTATAATCAGTGTTTTGAAATAACACCCATGACAACTGATATCCCCGTTTAAGTCCAAGGTAGTCATTACGGCAGTGAAATAATATATATTTCCAAGTACTTTTCAGTTGAAGCGAGGACAGCAATTTTTAATATCAGGGTTCTCAAAGAGTTGTCATAATGTGTTTGTTTCAACAGGTTTGACCCGAAGGACCTCCCCGACTCACAGTCGAGACTTGAGTTTGTTGTGTTTGCCAACTCTACGAGTATAGAGGATGATCCACAGGGACCCCTGACTCTCATGGCCACGGTGGTCAAGCGAGCAGAACTCTCCCTCAAAGGGTGAGTATCAGTATATAACTGGAGAAGGAAAATTGGAGCTAAACGGCCGTTCTGTCCTCTGTCCATGTATAGATCTTCCTTTCATAATTTAGTAATTTATTTATTTGCAGTGTCTAGTCACCACCTTATGCAGTAAACACTGCATGTAGATTTGTCATGACAATTAATTCCTTATCTAGATTAAACTATTCTACCAATAAGTTCTGATCAGCTGTTTTTTGTGTCTATCCACCCCAGTGGCATTTTTTAATGTTTTGACGGGGAACGGTCCAAACCTCAGTCTTGTTACTATCTAACATTGACCAGTTGTTAGAAAGCATCATTAATTAATAGCCCCATGACAAATGGCAACTGGGTCCGGAATCAATCCTTTAAAAGCTAGGCCTACTAACTTTCCTCAGGATCGAACCAGCAACCTTTCGATTCAAAGGCGAGCACTATAACCACTCAGCTACCCAGCCAGTTAATGAAAGCCAGTAAGATTTTAGCTATACTGATCTAACTTTGACTTTCAATGAATCTAGATAGATGATACAAGAACAATCCTCCTCATCATCATACAGTAATATTTTGATCTTGTTTGTATAGCCATGGTAAAAAATAGGTTGATTTTTTGTCTAGTTTTATTTTTATATCCATCAGGCTTTTGCCTAGGTTATTAAAAGTTTATAAGACTCTGAATGTTTGAACTGATACGGTAGATTACATATGTGAGATTGTGTAAATCATTCCTACATATTAATTTCCACACGATCTCTGTGAGCTCTTGGAATATAAAATAAATCTTGCAAAATGTCATAAATAAATAGTCCGTCTATTGTCCATAAAGTCTAAACTGTTAATGATTAGACTTGGACAGGGAAGGCGGTGTGGAGAAACAGATGTTAGTCTTATATATCAACTCTTGCATGAACAAAAATATGATATTTACTTGGTTGATATTACAATCCGTTTAGTATGTTCCAGGACATGGAATCAGCTACAGTGATTAATTACAGGATACACAATATTTTTTCCAATACCCTCATTATCTAATACCAGGGATGTGTCGATACAAAAATTTATCGATTCTCGTTACTGATACTATTGACGACTAGTAGGCCTACCTGTAGGTAAATAAATTCACTTGCTGATAAAATTTGAAATTCAAAATCTTTGTACGAAATAAAGTTATTTATGCTTAGGCTACCAAACAACATAAAAATATAAATGCTCACACACCTGTAAGGAGGAAATTTTAGAATAAAAACAACACAATGCTTAAAAATACCTTATTAACTAGTATTGTGCACACATCTATACTTCAGATGCCATCTCCTACATGAGCTAATTTAAGTATTATAATAACCTTTACACAAAATTAAAAGTTCAAGAAAAACATAAACACTGATTCATTTTACACTAAAACTTAAATAAACATTCACCAATTGACAAAACTAACTTTTCAGGTAGGCCAATATGTATTCAGACATACTGTACTTTAATTCTAAGACATGCCAGTGATAAGTGCCATTGCAGACTAATATAGAACAGAACAGTAGCTGCGAAGTAATAACCATTAACATTAGGAAGCGTAGAGATGATGCTGATGCACTATTTGACACTAGCAAAGAAAATTCTCTAAATTTTGCGTTAGGAGACGAATAGCATGAATAACTGAATACTGCAGACGATAACCGCAGTTTTGACATCGAAAGATGTATTTCATTGCTTGACAAGGAAGGGCCCTACAAAACTCATCCATAAATCAAGAATGCTGATTGGCTATTCACACAGCCACACAACTTGGCGTGTCGACCAATGAGAAGCTTCCATAGGCCTGTTACACACTCAAGTGGTGCCTCTGCGCCAAGTTTTTAAAAACAATTTCACACCTGATGGCAAAAGCGTCTAGCTCGGTCGCATCACTTGGAAAAGACACGATCAAAGCCCCGGTCGTGCCCCTGCCAAGTGATACGACCGCGCCAGACACTTGCCACTGTGTGGCAGAGGCACAAGTTAAGTGTGAAACAGGCCTTATAGCGAATAGAGACAGTCAGTTGTTGTTGTTGTTAATGAAAAGTGGAATTATGGTTTTTTTTAAACTTAGGCCTAAACAAATTAATATTGAAGTTTTGGCAAGTCTGCTTTCTTACAAACAATCATTACAGTAAATCATTAAAGAGTACAACACTTATATTTCAACACTTCTGATTACAAAGAAAATACGGGTCTAATTTTATTGGTACAAGGACTAAATCGAGGTCTGTGTCGTACAGTTGACTGTTAAACAAAGATTTTACACAATACTAGGCCTATTTTGTTTTCATAATTATACGACTATATGAGAATTGAGCACGTTACGTAGGAATTCAACCTTAGCTAATAAAATATGATTTTTTGTTATAGTAATTAAATAGGCCTAATTGTCTTAAAACACAAACGAAAATCGTATTTTTCTACTTCCTGGTATTGGTATGGTATGGACATTAGGCGATCGATTCTCGATACCGATACCAATGCCTAAGCATTGTTGGTATCAAGAATCGGTATTGAGAATCGACATATCCGTATCTAACACCTTATTGATAGAGGCCTGAATTATGACACATTAGTTATATTTGAGTGTAGCTTTTTGGGGATCCCTTGGTTATTGATACAAGATGACTTAGACTTTGGAAATCTCCATTCTGTTGGTTTCCCTCTCACAATGGCAGTGTAGTGTTCGTATGAAAGGCTGTACGCTCATTGTAATTTGTCAACACAGGCTGGCGCGGCCGGAGCAGGTGCTGTACGGGGGCCAGGTGAAGGGTGAGTCGGCCATGATTTACAAGGATGAGGTGGGCTCACGGGTGCTGCACACCTACCAGGTGTACAACCAGGGCCCGTGGCGGGTCTCCAATCTGGAGGTGCACATCGAGTGGCCGTACCAGGTAACCAGAGAGCTGAGTCAACCCGTAACTGATCATATCCGTATGTGTGTGTGTGTGTGTGTGTGTGTGTTTAATACACACATTGAACCCCTCGTGAAGTGTCTAAACTGAGGAGGTTCATAAGTTTTTTTTTGTTTTTTTTTAGGTTCCTTCTAATTGTTTTGCATTTCTAATTTCTATAATTTCTAATTTGTCATAAGCTACCAAAAAAATTTTCTAGCAAATGTTTTAATATTAAATTTCAAGTAAAAGTTTGATATTCTTTTCCAGATAATTATGAAAATGCTGTATTTTTTGTAAAAATTTTCCTATAAAAGTGTTTGAGACACCAACAAGAATTTTAAACGTATATGTTAAAAGAATCTTTCTTTGAATTTTGGATATTTAAAATGAATGTTTTTGTTTAGGTAGCCAACAATAAGCCACTTGGCAAATGGCTGCTTTACATGGAGGAGGAGCCTTACATTGAAGGTAGGCTTTCTTCTTACTAATAATATTTTAAATTTTTTTCTATTCTATTCTCTTAATTTTTCTGAAATAAATTAAAAATCATGGCTACCTAAAAAAGATTATATGATACCAGAATTTCAAACCCTTACTTTAAGACATTGAACAGCAGAAGAGAGTTTAATGTGGGAATTCCTCAAGTACATAACTTCAGTTAATTACAATGGCAGCTTACCACCGGCCATGTTGTTGTGTATTCATTTAACAATCTTATTGGAAAAACTTAAAGAACAACTTATGGAAAAACTAGAAAATAGACTACCGTCAAAATTACTGTGAAATAAAAAATATTGAGGTAATAGTGAATGTTATGTTTAGTATTACGTACAGCCTACATTTTAAACTGTTTTTAAGGAACAACTTGCCGATGACACTTTGTAGGTTACACCTGTAGAGGTGGTCACTATTTATTTTGTTGCAGCGCTGAGTGGGGGGCAGTGCTACATGGCCCCCAACCAGGTGAACCCCCTGCAGCTGGTGTCCCGGCCGGGGCTGCTCGAGGCCCCGTTGGAACCGCTGACCCCCACCCCGGGGCCCCTCTACAACACCACCATGGACACCGACACCGACTCCAGCTTGAGGTTAATAGGATATTTGGTATAGTTTAATTCACCATTTAAAATACAAGAAATTCATAGTTCACCCCTGTAGTTTTATTAAGACAGGGAACGTTTTTGAAATTTCATCTTCTTTTCTGCTTGATAAGTGTACTTTGATAACCAGTTTTATACCACGCCGGAGCCTTTCTTGTAGTACCTAACCAACAAGTGAATGTTTATACCAATATAAGTGATTTAATTCGAGTAGTTTTTAACATCATGTTCATTAATTGCAAGTCATTGACTTTTTGGTTTATGTGTGTGTAATCACAGAGCTAATTAATTATTAACTCAAGTCACAGTTTATTTTACTACGTTTTAAATGTCAATCTTTTCTTTACAGGGTTCGAAGACGAAGAGATGCCGAAATGGTGGTTAGAAGTGAAACATATACTGACAAGGATGGCCGCAAGCATAAAGTGGTGAACATGGTTTGTAACGTATATGTATAATCTTAATTATTTTGTAATAATTACAATTGCATAAGCCCTATAGGGTGTCCACTCAGGGGCAGTGGGCTTTCCACTGTACGGGTGTTTCTTGGCGACCCCGGGGTACCTGAGCCAAGCTGTGAGACCCTCCTCACAGTTCTTCCCGAGCTAGGGCCTTTCTTCTCATCTTTCAGGTCTTAGCTCACCGTCTTTATTTTTTCCTGAGCTAACCTTGCTCACCTTCTTGTTTTCGACCCCGAATCAAGGGTGTCTTTCCACCTTCTTTCGACCGGCACACGCTGGGGGGTCCTGGGAGTGTCCCTGTTGTGTTGCAGGGACTGATGTGTGCCTCGCACTGCCGATGGTCTCCTCCAGTGTGTCGTCAGAAGCCAGCCGCTTCGGACATTAGTCAGGAAGTGCGGCATGGATGCAGAGATCGGACTCTGCATTGCCACGGGCGACCCCCAGCACGTCCGGCACATTTTGTGTATCGGTGCTGGGCAAACGGAGGTTTCGGGCCCCAGAGTACTGGGGTAGGGGTGTCTTATCTCCTACGGGGGGTAGACCTCCGAGGGTGCACCCGCTCTTGGCCAATGAAGGGCCGCCTCTTGCCGCACGATGCGCTGGTGACATGAAGGCATGGATTTTATCAACCGAAACACGAAAAACGTAAAGGAGAATGAGCAAGCCGCTTTTAGGCGAAGCTCTATTGTGCTGAGGTCTCCGACCTCGAAGACTGGGACGCCAACAGGGGGAATTAAAACCTCCCCCCCCACCGGCACCGTTCAAGACGGTAAGTGACGCCGGATCGTCGTCCGAGCCTGAAAAGGAGAAAGTGGAGGTCAATCTAGCGATGAAGGTGACCGAGGCAGAAACATCAAAAGCCAGGCTCGATGGAATACCTCCCAGGAAGAGCCCTCTTCGTGCGGCATTCGAGCTGCAAATGCTTCGGCAGCAGCAGGACGACGCCCACGAGGAGGAAGACTCATGTCTGAAGAAGATGAAAGCTCTTTTGAAGGAGATGGCCAAGGTCCTCCTAATTCAAAAGAACATAAACAAGGCGATAAAAGAGGGGATTCCGAAACTCGAAGATTCTCTAGAAGAAATCGAGGAATGCCGGAAAATCAGGCTAAAGGCAGTGAAACAGGAGCGCGATGTCACGAACCGAGGCATCTTTGCTTCGCCTCAAGCTCATCTGGCTGAGTCCCAGACTCAAGCCAGAAAGCGAAAGAAGAGGCAGAGCGGTTCATCGTCGGGAAGCCCTGAGCTCGGGGAGTTGGACTTGGCGCCGAGGCCGGTTTTTGTCACTGCATCATCGCAGACATCTCCTGTCCCGGCTGCTCATTCCATCCCGGGCGCTGTCGTTGTTCCAGCGGCTACTCCTGCAGAGGTTCCTGTTCCGGCGGCTAATCCTGCCTTGGCAGCAAACTCTGCCTCAACACCTTTGGGGGGCTGGAAGACGCGCCTGTCTAAGAAAGAAAGGAGGAGGCAGAAGCAAGCGGAGGCAGCTTCAAAAAGTGCGTCGAGGGTGGAGCGGACGCAAGCCTCAAACCCGGTTGGGGAGGCCTCTGGCAAGTCTGTCAGAAAGCCTAAACAACCCAGGCCTAAGAAGCCCAGGACGGAGGCAATCTTGATCAAGCCCTTAGGGGGGCGATCTTTTGCCGATGTTCTGGGTCAGATTAGATCGCAGGCCAAACCGGAAGAGACCGACACCGTTATCAAGTCTATTCGGCGAACCCAGAACGGGGATGTCCTCCTCGAACTGGGGAAGTCGAGTGACAAGATCGGTTTTGCCGCTTCCCTGCACTTGGGGACAAAAGCTCCATCAAGGCCCCAGAACCGAAGTGTCCGGTCGAGATTCGGGACCTTGATGCCCTCTCCACCGAAGATGAGGTGACCCATGCGATCCAGGTGGCACTCCCGGAGATACCGGCTGATGGAGTGAGGGTATGGCTGACAAAGCCTAACCGAAGTCAACTCCGGATGGCTGTTGCTGAGATGGGCGAAAAGCACGCCAATAAGCTGCTTAGCCTTCAGCACCTCAGAGTCGGTTGGGTCAGTTGCAGGCTCAAACGGAGGGTGGTAGTTTCGCGATGCTTCCGTTGCCTCGGTTTCGGCCACTCCTCCCAAAACTGTAAAGGGCCCGACAGGAGTGCCAACTGCTTCCAGTGTGGAAGCCAGGGCCACAAACGCAAGGAATGTTCCTCGAGCCCCTCCTGCTTCCTCTGCAAGGATTCAGGCTCCAGTGCCCTCGGTCACTTACCCGGGTCTGGTCAGTGTGGTGCCTTCAGAGCCGCACTTGAACAGGCAAAAGGCAGCGGCCGGTAATTCGCATTATCCAGGCCAATCTTCATAGATCCTGGGGAGCTGATAACCTTCTAGATCAGCTCGCCCGAGAACTTGGTGCTGACGCGCTCCTTATCAGCGAACAGTATCGGAACAGAGACCCGAACACTTGGATCTCCGACAGCCTCGGTACTGCTGCATTTTGGGCGCGTAATACGCGGGATGTCTTGGTGCGGAATCATGGTCGCGGCCGAGGATTCACCTGGGTTAGGTGTAGGGACGTGACAATCTTCAGTTGCTACCTCACCCCCAACGAGGCCGTCCAGGACTTCCGCGACAAGATAGATAGTCTAGAGGAGTGCGTTCTCGGCACCACCGGGCATGTCGTCGTTGGTGGCGATTTCAACGCCAGGGCCGTCGAGTGGGGAATGCCCTCTACCAGCTCCCGGGGGAAATACATCCTGGATTTCATCGCCAGGGCCGGTCTTGTCGTCCTCAACCAGGGCGACACACCTACTTTTTGGCGCCCCGGGCAGAGAGGCACGATCCCCGACGTCACCTTTGCGTCTGAGTCGCTCCTTCCCAGGATCTCTGGCTGGAGGGTTGTGGAGAACTACACGGGTAGCGACCACCAATACATCGTGTTTGACTTGCATGATCAGGCAAATCGTCGAGTTTCCGCATCTCAGGAAGGGCCACGCCGGTGGAACACCAACAAACTGGACGTGGTCAAGTTCACCGAAGTCATCTCTCGGGGAGCGCAGGGGAATCCTGGTGAGGCTGGGGCTGAGGCACTAGTAACATCCACGATGGAACTGATCGTCTCGGCCTGCGACCAGTCTATGCCGCGAAGGAAACCCTGACGCGACAAACAACCCGTTTACTGGTGGACTGAAGAGATTGCGGAACTCAGAAGAACATGTTTAAGAACTAGACGAGCCGCCACTAGAGCGAGAATTCCCGCAGACAGAGTTCGTAAGTCGGAGGCCTATAAAGCTGCGAGAAAATCTCTCCGCCAGGCGATCAACAGGAGCAAGGCGAATAGCTGGAGGAGACTTCGTGACGACGTTGACTCCGACCCGTGGGGTCTGGGTTACAAACTTGTAACACAGAAACTCGGCGCCCGCTCTCCACCTTCCATCATGGAGGGCGCCACCATGGGGAGGATCGTCGCTGCGTTGTTTCCTGAACTTCCACAGCGACCGCCGGTTGACTTCGGACGGGTAGAGGACGTTCCACTTTTCACTTTCGAGGAGCTGGAAACCTCCGTTCTCTCCCTGAAGAGCAACAAGGCTCCTGGCCCGGATGGGATTCCCAGTGAGGCTTTAAAGAAAGTATTTTCAATCAACGCTGACTTGTTGTTGAGAATGTACAATGCCTGTTTGGTTGAAGGGGTGTTTCCGGCTCCCTGGAAAACAGCCAGGCTTGTACTGATCAGCAAGGGCAAAGGTGATCCCGAGCTGCCGTCGTCCCACAGGCCTCTCTGCATGTTGGACACGGCTGGTAAGCTGTTCGAGAAGCTGATCCGTTCCCGCCTGACTTCTGACGTGGAAGCTGCCGGGGACTTATGCCCCCGTCAGTACGGCTTCAGAAAGGGACGGTCAACGATCGACGCTGTCACCGAAGTCCAAAGAGCTGTGGAGAGAGCCGAGAGCCACAACCATTTCTCCCGCCGAGTAGTGCTTCTTGTTACGCTTGATGTCAAGAATGCCTTCAACTCGGCGAGGTGGGTCGATATGTTGGATGCGCTTCGCAACACCTTTCGTATTCCTGCATATCTGTTGCGACTCATCGAGGATTATCTATGCTCTCGAAGCCTGATTTATGACACGAGGGACGGAACGCGGACGATGGAAGTAACTTCTGGTGCCGCACAAGGTTCAATACTCGGCCCGGATCTCTGGAACGTTGCCTATGACAGCCTCCTGAGGTCCGAGGAAACCACTTTGGTTGGGTACGCCGATGACGTCGCAGCTCTCATTGCCGCACGCAACGTTGAGCTGGCCCAACTGAAGTTGAACCGAGTTATGCGGGTGGTCAACAACTGGATGTCCGATCACGCTCTCTCGCTTGCTCTAAGTAAGACGGAGATCGTGATTCTCACAAAGAAGAGGATTGACACCGTCGTCCCACTCCGAGTGGGAAGGGAGGTGGTCACATCAACTCGTGCCGCCAAATACCTTGGGGTTCATTCATTCATTCATTCCTGAATGAATGAATGAACCTTGGGGTTATGGTGGACACCAAGTTAAGCTGGAGGGATCAGATCTTCCGTACGGCGGACAAGGCCGCTAAGGTAGTGACTTACCTTAGTAGGCTGATGGCCAATGTCGGGGGTCCCCGATCCAGCAGAAGACGTCTGTTGATGTCCGCGGTCCAGTCCGTGCTCCTTTACGGGGCAGAGGTGTGGGCAGGCGCTCTAGATAAGGAGTGCTACAGGTTGCGACTCGCCCGGGTTCAGCGTCAAGCTGCGCTTCGGTGTGTTCTGCCTACCGGACAGTGTCCGAGCCTGCCGTCCTGGTGGTCGCCGGAGTCATCCCTGTCAAGCTCTTGGCACGGGAGAGGAAAGCGATTTATCAGAGACAAGGCGAGATAGGCAAGGACACGGCAGAGCGCTCCTGAACCTTCCAGCAGTGGCAACACGGCTGGGAGCACGACACCCGAGGACGATGGACTGCGCGACTTATCAAGCAGGTCCAACCATGGGTGGAACGGCGGCATGGGGAGGTGGACTACTACCTGACCCAATTTTTGACAGGTCACGGCTATTTTCGGTCGTACCTGAACCGGATGGGAAAGACCGGTTCACCGGACTGCATTTATTGCCCGGGTGTTCCCGAATGCGGGACACACATTCATTCCCTTTCCCCGTTGGGAAGGGCCCCGCCTGGAGGCCACACAAATCTTTGGTGCATTTTCGGTGGACTCGGTCTGCCAAAAGATTTTGGAGGATGAGGGCAGCTGGGATTATTTGTCACAGTTCGTCCGGGGCATCCTCCTGGAAAAGAAAACCGATCTGGACCCCGAAGTGGCCCAGATCCCTTGATCGAGCGGCTGGATAAGGAGCGAGCCCCACAGGCGTAAGCCAAATTTAGGCCTAGCCTGACGTAATGTGATAAACAATTCCAGGTTAGATTCCTAAAGAGTAGAGGAGTTTTTTTAGTGGGTGAACCCGTTTTTTAGGGGAGCCCCACACTACAGGCTGGCCACCTGTGTGCGTAATGCATTTTTCCGCCTCTCCCAAAAAAAAAAAAAAAAAAAAAAAAAAAATAGGGTGTCCACGCAATGGGAATTGCGGGAATCATACGGGGATTTTTATCGGCATGAAAAATACAGGAATTTCTGAGGAAATATGTGATTTGTTTAGAAAACGGAATCAATATGAGGTGCTAGTGCCTGTCGAACAGAGACGTCCATATTCGCTAAACGGAGAAATCCATGCTCACCGAACGGAGACGTCTCTGTGTTCGCCAAACAGATATCCATTTGGATTTTATTTGACAAAATGGCTGTATAACTGGCGGGAAAAACGTGAATTGTCCGTAAAGAAATACGGGGAAATTTGTGAATTTAATTTTGTAGATACCCTGGTATACCTTTTTAAGGTAATAAGCAAATATTCTAGTCAATGTGAAATTTAGCTCAATAAAACAATATTTTATTGCTGTCATTTGTTTATTCTTCTCAATTATATTATAATGTTTAAATAGGACCCAAACTTTGAATAATACATTAAACACATCTATGATTATCTCACCATCTGTTTATTACTAGAGGATAGTTCTTTGGTATGTCGGACTGCCATCTTCTAGATCTAGTTTTCTGCAGACTTCACAACCTACGGTTAAAGATTTTTATTTGATTACAGTACTTATAGTGAGTGC
Organism: Neoaliturus tenellus; assembly: GCA_030545055.2. Lineage (NCBI taxonomy): Eukaryota > Metazoa > Arthropoda > Insecta > Hemiptera > Cicadellidae > Neoaliturus > Neoaliturus tenellus. The sequence goes on from CM061535.1 coordinate 95,038,624, forward strand.
ATAAAATTTGTATTTTCCAGAACTGTTTGTTGGGGACCGCAAAGTGTTTCAAGTTCAGATGTGTGGTTCACAGTTTGCAAAAGAATCAAGAGGCTACAATTTTTATCAGAGCTAGGTAAGATCCATTCCATATCCTAATAATAATGTGAAATTTACCAGATATAATCTACCCAAGATTATTCCTTGTACAAGAAGTAGAGATGGACAGATACCAAAATATATCTTTTCATCATAAAATATATATATTTTTCTCCCCCCCCCCCCTTTTTTTGTAAAAGCTAGTCAGTTTTCATTTTTTTTTTCATATTATAAGAAATATAGGTAAGTTCTACAATGTCCTGAGGAAAAACACAAACAATTTTAAATTGTAAATGTTTGTGTTTTAATTTTTACTAGTCTGCATTCTCTCCACCTTCAACATCACTTATGCTGCCCTTGACCACTCCTTTTACTTACTTATTTACTGTGTAATTTTTTCTCACATGTAACACCTTTATGGTTTTTATGTGTTTAGGCTATGGAACTCAACTCTAGTGTCGGACTACCCAAAGGTAGACAGAGTTTCCATCTCATCTCGAGCCAAGATTCACATTCCACCATCTCTAATCATCCACCAGGATACCAGCGACGACGTGGCTCAGGTGAGTCTCGAACAAACATTTTATTCCCCAACAGTTTCTCTTAAATTGCCTCTAGTAAAGATTTTTATCTAGTATTTCATCATTATGTGACTGAAACCAAGTATTCTCAGCTTAGTCATTTGTTTTTAAAAACAAGTTTTGGCTACTCTTAAGTTCTCAACAAAACAAAATGTTAATGGAGTTTTTATTAGGCCTACTAAAAACTAGCCACACTGAGCACAATCCAGAATTAAATAAATAAAACTTTTACTTAGAAAAAATAAAATTATTAAATTTTTTTTTTATATTTTGTTCTGCAAACAAATATCAACCACAAACGTTGGGCAGTTTTCACTGAACGTCATCCTACCCAAGTTCAATTTCTACTTTTGACAGGTATTATTTTCTCTCCTGACAAACCTTAAAAGAAATTTCTAAAACTAACCAATAACCAAGTAATAAAAGTTATGGTGTTTTTCACTTGAATTAGTATTGGTTTTCACATTCCTCAAGTAGTTAATAATAGAGATTTAAATTAGGTGTTCTTCTTCATTTTGAAAACAAATTGCAAGTATTATGTCTAATTTTTTTCCGACCGGCCAGGTGGAGACCATCTGCAAGGTGGACCTACTGGAGCAGCAGGCCGCAGAGCCGGTGCCTTGGTGGATCATCATAGTGGCCATCGTCGTCGGTCTGCTGGTTCTTATTCTGCTCACCCTGCTGCTGTGGAAGCTCGGGTTCTTCAAGCGACGCAGACCAGATCCCACGCTATCTGGCAACCTTGAAAAACACAGAATCGATGATCACGATTATTAGAGTTTGTTTAATTATTCTTCCAAACTGGACGTTTTAACTCTGTGATTTTAACTTTTTTACCTTTTATATGAGTGATTGTATCTAGTAATGGTTTTCTCACAAAGCTAAAGATAAACATTATCCATAAGGCAGCAAAGAGATAAGGAATTTTTTACTTTTGAAATTCTAAACAATATGAGACGTTTTCCTTCACGTTACAACATTCTTTTGGGATTAAAATTATTTAACTTTAAGTAGTTTATTGCTTTGTTTAATATTTTTAATTCGATGCCTTTATTGAGAACTTTAATCCGTCTTACAGAATGTGATTGATTTTGAAAAAATTAGTAAATAACATATTGTAATTTTACAATTTTAATAGTAATGAGAGATTTAATTGGTCTGAAATGTACAAGTTGGCTAAGCTTCCATTGTTTTATTAATCAAACATTTTCTATTTTTCTCTGTTTATTTTTACCCTTTGTCAAGAGTAGCTTGATATAAAAGGTGCTACTCGTAGTCATTTTATTAAGCTATTTATAATTCAATCATTTTTATGAATTTTAAGTTTTATCCAAACACATTATATCCTGGAGTTAGTAAGTTATGTGAAGTGTATACATTGAAATAGGCTATTAGCTTTGAGTACTTAATAATACATTTTTGTAATTTAACTTCTATCAAATGTCTCATCAAAAGGCTTTTCATTTTCACTATGCCAAATATTCAACTTTTAAAGAGTTATTTAAACCCGATTATTTTGGCATTCTCATTAGACTGTTATTTATAATGATGTGCTATCAATTTTGGCTGAATCACGGTGCTATTGTAAAAACAAGTCTATTTATTATTGAATTATACTAGATTGGGTTTTATATGCAGCAGGTTTTGGTTTTAAAAAGCTTCATTTTCTTCTCAGGTTTAGGGGTTCCATCGCTTTAATCACAAGGTTAATTTTAAGATCAGATCTAATATAGGTGTCTTTTAAAGTGCTCTTGTCGCTTAGTTAGTTAACTAATTCAATGGTATGTTTAATGTTGTATATAAATATATATTTGTTGAAAAATGTATGTAAATATTGTTTATTACTTTTAGTTAGTATTCGAGGTATTCATTTATGAATGAACTGACTTTACAGGATTAATGCTATGAATGGTGAAAATCAAAGCTATATATTTATATTTTTATTATATTCTTTATAAGTTAATGTAGTTGAATATTTTGAGATGAATTTACTTTAAGTTGTATAATATTAGACAATAGAGGAACTAGATGTTTTGTAAGGTTTTAAGTATTACAAAATACAAAATGGGGAAAACTTTTAAATGTGTTCCTCCAAAGATTTCTTTTTATATACCATGCCAAAATACAAGCTGGTTGTATTAATTTAGCTTTAACAACTTTTAAATTCAGAAATACCCTGGAATAGAGTGTAAATGCGTAAAGAGAGCAGTATTGAGATTTTTCTCATAAAAACCATTTTCCTCCAATTTGAAATTGTCCTCACTTACAATCATGATTGTAAACTTTTATAACTCAACTCAACTAAGTGTTTTAAACTCACTTAATTTTGGTTGATATTTTTTTAAATTAACTTTGAAATTCATTATTAATTACTAAGAATTGTCTTCCCGATTTGCTATTTTCTGGCATTGAAAATTTTCATGTTTTATTAACCAGCAATGAAGTAATCTTACTTTTGCTAAGGGTGGTTTCTTCTTAAATAATTATGAGTGGAATAAAGTCAATTAAATATGAGACTCGTCAGAAAATTTAACCTTCTGTGATGACATATCTGACCACTGCCTTTTATTGACTTAAGCAATTCCTCTTAAATATTTAGTTTGTTATGTCTTGTACTTTAAGTTAGTTTTAGTACATATCGACTGGACTTTATACCTTAACTGTTTGTGTCCTTTAAGCTCAAAAGTTAATACAGTAGACTCCCTCTTAACCGGCCACCTCGGGACCAGGCCGCGGCCGGATAATGAATTGGTCGGTTAAACCGATGTTCATTTAAGAACGCCATTCCACAATTTTATATGACCTAAGTATAATTATTACTTGAAAAACAACCTTAAATACATTACTGTATATGATTTATAGCTAATATCCACCACCCATGAAATCCACAACAAACCTACACTAATAATAATTTGTTTCTTTATTGTGGTCTACTGGATAGTAGGTCCAAACACATTGACTTCCGGTGGCAGTCACTTGCGTCCAGGACGTTATAGTTTAATTGGTTTGAGATCGTCAATAAAGTTCTCAACAGAAAAGTAAAGTAACGAGAATAAAGTTGAATTGAATGATACATTAGATAAGAAAAGTTTAGTTTCCGGCGAAACGCGGCCGGTTAAAGCGATGTTGAGATAAAAAATGGCCGGTTAAAAAGATGTTATTTTGTGTCAGGATAGGCCGGTTAAAGCGGAGACCGGTTAAAAGGTGGCCGGTTAAGAGGGAGTCTACTGTAATGAATTGTTTTTACCGCCCTTTTGACAAATTATTGCATAAAAACTTTTATTCATTAGGCATTACTTCATTTTTAGTAGATCTGTGTGACATTTTCTTAACTTTCTACTACTTTTTTACTATCATATGTTTTTCTAAAGAAATTGGAAGCGATACAGGTTTTTATCTTAAGTAAGGAAAAAGTATACAATACTTCTTTTTTTTAATATTAGATCTCTGATTTATTTAAGAAATATTGTCTAGATTGAGATTTGTTCTTATGAAATCAATTGACATTAAAGATAACAAGAAGTAAGTCCTTTCCACATTGTCTTTCAAACATTTATTTATTTCCTTGTTCCTTTACAATATAGCTGTAGCTTCATTAATCCTTACAGAAATTGTTGTTTTATACAGAGTGATCAATCTCAAAACTAAATTGTGTATTCCCTATGTTGGCGAGGAAATTAAGGTAGTTTTACCGACCGAGGGTGCAAATGCAAATGTGGTACAACAGGCTAGTTTCTATTTTAAATGTTAATATACAGGGTGGCTGAAAAGTAACTACCACCCCCCCCCCCTTAACTTTTTTGCTAATCGAGATATTTGAATTCTGATTGCGGGAATCTTTTCCGACATAAGGGGCTGCATTGCCAATGGGCAGTTTTACATTTTTGACCCGTAGGGGATGTAGGGGTGGGGGGTAACTCAAAATTTTCAAATGGGACGAATGGTCGAGTGAGACCTCATTTCAAAGGTCTTGGCAAGAGAAGAAAAATGGCATAAAAAAAAAATAAAAATCGCTCCACCAAAAACAAAATGGCGGCCAAAAACGTGGGGTGGCTGAAAAGTAACTACCACCCCCCCTTAACTTTTTTGCTAATCAAGTTATTTGAATTCTGATTGCGGCAATCTTCTCCGACATAAGGGGCTACATTGACAATGGGCAATTTAACATTTTTGAACCTTAGGGGATGTGGGGGTGGGGGGTAACTTAAAATTTTCAAATGGGACGTATAGTCGAGTGGCACCTCATTTTAAAGGTCTTGACAAGAGAAAAAAAATATCATAAGAAAATGAAAATCGGACCACCTAAAACAAAATGGCGGCTAAAAATGTGTTTTAAAAGTTCAAAAATTTACCCCTTTTTATTGCCATAGTATTTTAGATTTTAAATGCTGTAGTATGGTAGTGTGCTGTTACACGATGACTATTTAGTCCAATTAAGAACTTGTGTAACTTAATTATATCTTGATTAGCAAAAAAGTTAAGGGGGGGGGGGGTGGTAGTTACTTTTCAGCCACCCCACGTTTTTGGCCGCCATTTTGTTTTTGGTGGAGCGATTTTTATTTTTTTTATGCCATTTTTCTTCTCTTGCCAAGACTTTTGAAATGAGGTGTCACTCGACCATTCGTCCCATTTGAAAATTTTGAGTTACCCCCCACCCCCACATCCCCTACGGGTCAAAAATGTAAAACTGCCCAATGGCAGTGCAGCCCCTTCTGTCGGAAAAGATTCCCGCAATCAGAATTCAAATATCTCGATTAGCAAAAAAGTTAAGGGGGGGTGGTAGTTACTTTTCAGCCACCCTGTATGTCCCAGTATTTCCACAAAAAAGTCCTCTCAAAACCAAACTCGTCATCCCCTCAAAATGACGACATCAAGACGTCGTGAACATGACGATGTGGCCAGACAACCCTGACTTCCTCACTAAAACAGGGTCTGTAATCCAGTGCTGCATATAAATTGGTCATGTATACATTAAAATAACCGGAATGAAGTGGGAAACAGTAATAACACAATATATGTCCAATATAGATTTACTCATAGCTGCAGGAGAGCGTTGGAAGGTGAAATTGGTTTCATAAAAGATCTAAAATTCGTGTTTCCTAATGAATAGTCAGAAAAGAGCAAGATTTGATGAAAACATCTTAACAAAAGTTTTAGAGAATTTATTTGAGAATGGAATGCAGAAAGTTGGATTAGTTTATCTCAACTTCTTTGCACAGGAGAACCAAACGAAGCAAGGGGCACAGGCAAGGCCGTCCCACACGATTGCAAGACGCGCTGTTCTCCACTCTACACTGAGTTCATTTATCACTGATAAATTTGAAATAAAATAATTATTTTAGTTTTATTTGCTGGCTTTATAGATGTCCTCTAAAGTTTCATGGCTCATTAGTCCGTCTAAAATTAATATTCAAAACTACTATTAACAGAATTTTTGTGTACTGTCTTACAGCCGCTTTTTGGTAAAGATATTTACTGGAATTAGGTCTATTGTTATTTTGTAACATGTTTTAGCCTTTACAATACTGTAATGTTTTGAATACACGCTAACTCGATATTTAAATCTCAGTAAGTAATAATATATTTAACTTGATTAATAACAACTAGAGATCGCTCACTGGTCGAAATTTGACCGAAAATTCAAACGAACCAATTGGTTTTGAAATGTTTTATAACTGAAACATCTGTTCTTCCTGATTTGCTAGCATTTGTTATTACAACAGCTGTCTTATGACTCAATCAATTGTCCTTATCCCATAAGATTAACATTGAAACTTTGAAAGTCTGTAGGGCGGAGCCCTAGGGACGGGAATTATAATGAAATTCTGCTCATCTATAGGACAGTACCATTCTAACTGTATGCGCGGTTTTCTCCTACAATGCACACAAGCTGAGAAAAAAGGAGGAAAAGAAACATGCTTGCCTAGTAACATTCTAACTGTATGCGCGGTTTTCTCCTACAATGCACACAAGCTGAGAAAAAAGGAGGAAAAGAAACATGCTTGCCTATTAATATTAAAATAATTTTAACTCTTCAAATAGTAGAAAGTAAATTTTTTTAGAGTTATTGAGTTTATTCAGTGATGGTAATGCATAATTTTTAATAATGATTCTTGGGTCAAAATGTTGAATACAAATTCGTGAATCTCAAAGTAATAGCATAGATTAAGCATACTCCTCAAGTAGATTGACCATCCTAATGGCCGCGGTGGTCACACTTTCCTTGTTCGCCGTGCCCGAAGCGCGCTATTAGTTCAGTGCGCCGTCGCTGGGAGCGCTGCAGAACGCCAAATTTAAAGCCCAACCAAATCGCCAAATTTAAAGCCCGCCAACTCAGTCAACCTTACTGGCGGACAGAGCCAGCCAGCCAACCTCCGCCGCGCCTCGCCGCGCACGGCCCGGGTCCGTGTGGTCATGCGACCCGAGCTCACTTTGCTTTCGACGTTTTAAATAGGCCAAATGACTAATCACTGAAAATATGATCGATGGCTGCTCTGATGCGGTTCTGCAGTTCAACCATTGTTGTTGGAAGTTTACGGATATAAACAGTGTCTTTTACAAACCTACATAAAAATAAATCATGTGAGAGAGCTTTTAAATGGTATACTTCCTCAAAGATAGATCGGCCATATTAAGCATCTGTAAATGGCATGTAAAAAAAAACTTTATTAGTTATCCTTTAGTATAAAAATAAAGCTATGTCCATATGATTTATTAGTTTTTAAATTATAAACCTATAAAATCGGAAGATTCTTTTTGATACACCCTGTATTACCATAATCTATATTTAAAAAAACCCTTGAAATGAATTATTTATCAACCTTTCAATCAGCTGACTGTCAATACAAGAGATATTTGGCTCATACAGTAGAAGAGGAAACACTCAAGAAGGATTTGGTTATGGCCTGTACCTAAAGGGTAAATAATTACAATGTATTATTCTTGTAATGGAAAGAAAAATAATAGGATTAGAGTTTTGTACCATTTAAAATACTCAATTTTATAGTTGATGGATTATTTAAAAATAAACCAATTTTGATTGTCAAATTAAAGGTACTTAATTATGTAAAGGAGCTGATTAATTGGAAGGAAATAGCAATAAAAAATACACTAGGGGGCTCATGCGCGAATTGCGTATTTCGTAACATTTATAATTTTTAGTTTGATATCTCACATTATAGTTGAAAACTATTGATCTATTTACTTCAAAAATACTTCAAAACTATTAATCTATACTAGTTATCGCTCACTGGTCGAAATTCGACCAAAGATTAAATTGATCTTGAGCCAATTAGTTTTAAAATGTTTTATAACTGAAACATCTGTTCTTCCTGACTTTCTAGTATTTGTTATTATACATCAGCTGTCTAATGATTCAATCTTTTTTGTCTTTAATTTTATATTTGCAACTGTACAAAAAAATACAACGAGCAGTCTACAACGAGTCAGAAGTCTTCCTCCTTATTCTGGCAGATGTTAGGGGTAGTCCTCTTCAATATTAGGGATTCAAACTAGAAAGTCCCGACTCCAATTCCGTTTTAGCATTCTTCAACGGATGCCCGGCAATGTTAAGGTGAAAAGGTCTTGTATCAGGGGATTCTCATGTCCATCGAGTTTGAGGAAAAATTTTAAATAGAGTTCTTTTAGCAATTATTCTTATCCCATAAGATTGACATTGAAACTTTGAAAGCCTGTATGTAGGGCATAGCCCTGGAGGCCGATGCGAATTAAAAGTGTGATTCTGCTCATCTACAGGACGATACCTTTCTATCGGTATGCGTGGATTTCTTCTACGATTCCCACAAGCTGAGAAAAAATGAGGAAAAGAAACATGCTTGCCTATTAATATATAGATTTTTGTTTACAATCTGTCTTAAAAATTCGTCTGAAAGTAATGAGCTTTTAAGTTACAATTCACATTTATACATATTTTCATACATATTTTTATTCATACATATTTTGAAAAAATAACTTTGAAATGTTGTTGTTTTTCAATATTTTTTTGCTTTATTAACTTTCTTTCTTTGTTTATCTATTGTTTGAATTATACTATTTCTTGTCGTCATTTTTACAAATTGTTTTAGTGTATATATGTAAAAGGCGTAGGCCAACACAAGCATGTTTCATATTTTAGGTTTGAACGGAATCCGTTGGTCAGACTGTTCCGACAAAACTTTAAGCACAGGATCCAGGCTGCATTGGTCCAACCTCCAGCAGGGGCTAACTGTGAGCCTGACGAGGATGAGATTGCCGTCTGGTTGGCGCCGGTCTCGGCGGATTGAAGTGAATTTACTGAGATGAATCTTGCATCGAGAATAATATTAGTTACATTTAATTTCTATGTTTACAAACGTAACACCAGACACTTTGACGGGCGCGGATTGCATCCGAACAACTGAAGTGTCGACTTCGGCCGCTTGTTGCCCCGACGACGACGACTCAAATAACATACTCTTAGTGGATTCTGAGGAAGAGTAGGATTACGACATTTTGGCTTCTCTGCCTTTATCATTAGAAACTTGTTCTGTCAGGTATGAATCAATTTAATTAGTATAAAATTATATAGGGCTGTTTTAATAAATTGATGGCTATACATGGTAAAGTTTTGAAAATAAAATAAATCTACAATTACTCGGTAAAAGCTATTATTGTATTTTGATTATAGCATCATGGATTGTAATTGGTAAAGTTTGTTTGTATATTTGTCTTGGAAGCATCTCTAACAAGTACAAAATTGTACACGCATTAAAGTGTTTTCATGAAACTGCACGAAAACCTTTTTTCACATGTAATTTGTCGTCTAAGTTTGTATTTATTGTAGGGTTTTAAAAGTGACCCGGCAATAATCTTATGATACTTATGATCTTATATCTTATGATCTTATGATGCTTGCCTAATCAAAACAACGTTCACGTTCAGCAGACCGCATAAAAAATGTAAGGTTTTGACGTTAGTTTTGTAGTAACTTACTTTTCTTACCCATGCAATGCTCTTTTTATAAAAAAATTTAAATATTCTATGTTCTATTTCATTTTATTTAGGTACTTTACTGGCTACGGAATTCAGAGGTGCCTGAAGAAATTTAACTGTCCATCCTGTCAACATGACCTTAAAAAAACAACTTCAAATTCTCTCGTCACTGGAGAAGAGACCCTGATCCAAAACAAAGAATACTCCACCGGCAAACGACATCTAGTCTATCCATCGGACGAAACAACGCTTGTGGTCGACATCACTCTCACCGTTTTGGACAAAATTATCAAAACAAAAATCCATGTACCTGACATAACAAAGGCAGTACTGAACAAGGCAAAACAAATAATTTTCAAAAACCACCCACATTGGATGAGAGGGGGGACTGACTGCTACCTCCACAGACAATTGTTGCTGAAGAAAATAGTCCTATGCAAAATCAAAAGGACCCTGCAGTTTATCTCTAAGGAGTTGCGACAACCTGGGGGAAAGTATGGAGGCCACTGGGAAAAAATGATGAAGCTAAAAAACAAATAGTTTTAAAATTGACTTGTAAAAAGATGCAGTTGTTTTATATTCTAAATTTGATTTTGAAATTTTACCAAATCAATCAATTTAATTCATTCAAATTTCAATATTTTTTCTCTCCATGGCTTGAAAAGTCGTATTTATCAATGTAAACTCTAATGCTTTTTGGGTCCCATGTTTATTTTTTATTGTAGTCTTGATGTCACTTAATTTCTTATAAAAAATAAATTTATTTCTAATAATGTTTATAAATATCGTTTTTAATTTTTAAGGAAAATTTAGTAATAAAAAATGATTCTATTAGCACATTTCATTATGTCCGTTTCCCATTCAAACATTTTTTAAACTCGATCGTAAGAGTGTAATTTATTTTTTAATTCTTCAATGTCTATTTCCTTTCTGCAGCACTTTAAAATATTAATATACTTTACAGATTTATTTAGCGGAGTTTTTTTAGCCGGTAAAAGTCCAGCACTACTCAAAAAATGGTTTTTGAGTGTCCATGAGGATTTCCTCTCCGCCCGACAAAATCAAAAGGAGAAAAAAATATAAATAACTAACGATCATGTTAAGAGGAAATATTGTTCTTTTAATAATTTTACAATAAGTCATACGCATATAGCAGCAAGAGAATAACTTATAATGCATTTAATTTTAATGGACGAAAACCATTCGGGATATTCTGTTATCCGTTCATCGGCGAACGTCGCGCATCTGCGAGTGCGTGTCGAAGTCGAGCTGAGCTCTCGGGCCACGGCTCGGCTCACTCGCACACTCGAGCTTCCTCGAGTCTCTACGAGGCGCGCCACCGCCCGACCGCTTAAGGCCCGAGTAGACCGCGAGGAGCGCTAGCGTCGGCCCACCACGGCCCGGTCCATAATTCACCACAGAATGGGCAATCTACTTGAGGAGTATGCTTAATCTATGGTAATAGTTACTAAATTAGATTGACCTACAAACATTACGCAGAATTATAAAAACACTTCTTTAAACAACTCAAAAAACTTCATTTTATTTTTAACATCTTATCTTTCTTATTCTTATTCTTTTTTTTCTTATCTTATTCTTCTTTATCCATTTCCTAGGAATAAACAAAGATCAGTTAAATCAGCTGATAATTAATTTAAATACTGTATAACTGAAATGGTAAAGTCCACAGACTTACAAATTATATAATGATGAACTAAGATTAACATATAATCTCAACACTTTCCCTCATTTTGTAATTTTCAGTCTGAAGACAATAATCCCATGGCACCACATAATGTCTTTAGTCTTGGTTTGTGTTGCGGCTTGGTTAGACAATCAGCTAGCTGAAACTCTGCAGGCGTTTGTTTCACATACAACTTGCCTTCGGATACTAGTTCCCTCACACAGAAGTGTCTTGTCCTGATATGTTTTGTTCTTCTGTGATTTTCTGGATTTTCAGCTAAGCGGATTGCTGATATGTTGTCAACATACAGTGTCCTTCAGAACTGTTATTTCCTGTAACAATCTTTCAAGCCAAATGATTTCTCTGCAAGCTTCATTGGCTGCAACTACTTCAGCTTCTGTACTAGACATAGCAACTGATGACTGCCTGTTACTAAACCAAGTTATAGCACCTCTGCTATATAAGCAAACAACACCTGTAGTAGAACGCCCACTGCATTCGTCCCCTGCATGGTCAGCATCACTGTAACATTCTAGAATACCAGGTTTATAATTTGACTTATATTCTAAAGCCATATCAACTGTACCTTTCAAGTACCTTAATATCCTTTTGACTTTAATCCAGTCTTCAGGTGATGGGTTTTCAAGTGATCGTGATGCTTTCCCTATACTGCAAAAGCAATATCTGGACGTGTTCCTGTTATAGAAGATATAGAAGTGCTCCAACACACTCTCTGTAAGCAAACTCTTTGGGTTCCACCTTTTCCTCCATGTCCACTTTCCCTACTGTGTCTTTTAACATCGGTGTCGCTATACTGGTTTACATTCTTCCAGGCCAAAACGCTTCAAGAGTCTCTTCGTGTAACCTTCCTGTTTAATACGTGTTGAGCCATTTTCATCCCTGCTTATTTCAAATCCTAGAAAATAGGAAGCAGGTTTCTCTGTAATTTTAAACTCATGATGTTTCAAACCTTTGAGGAAGTCTTCAAGCATTTCTCCGTGTGTTGATGCAACTAGTTCATCGTCTACATAAAGTGCCAACAACAGCATCTTTACTCCTTCTTTCTTGAAGAACAAACAGGGATCAGCTTCACTTTGTGTTAAGCCTACTTTAGTCAGAAAGCTTCCAAACCTCTTGTTCCAACAACGAGGAGCCTGTTTGAGACCATACAGACTCTTGTTTAGGCAGCAAACTCTTCCTGATCCATCGTCATAACCCTCTGGCTGTTTCATGTATATAGTCTCCTCCAAGTTTCTATAAAGAAAAGCTGTGGAAACTTGGAACTGTTTCATAACCATGTTCTCATTTGCCGCAGTGCTTAGCACTGATCTAATTGTTCCCAATCTGGCTACCGGGCTAAATGTTTCAAAATAGTCTATGCCTTTCTTCTGAGAATATTCTTTGATCACTAACTTTGCCTTAAATCTTTCTATTGATCCGTCAGGATTAGTTTTAACTTTATAAACCCATTTACATGGAATGGATTTCTTTTCATTAGGTAAGTCTTCTAATGTCCAAGTTTGATTGACATCATGAGATTTCATCTCTTCATCCATATAGCCTTCTTCCAATTTTCACTTTCTTTAGACCTTATAGCTTCCGTGTAAAATTGTGGTTCAATGATGTCACTCATGCTTGATTCTGCACACATTACATAATCTTCAAATCTTCTTGGAGCTTTGATTTCTTCTCGGTTCCTGAGTTCATACCTTGGACTTTCCTCGAGTTCTGGTTCTGGTCTATCCGGTTCATACATAACTTCTTTGTTATCATCGGTATTCTCCTCCTCATTTTCATTTGCTTCAGTCTTCTCATCATGGATTGGCATTCGTACAGCCCTCTCTTGAAGTAGTGGTTCCTCATGAAAAATGACATCTCTTGATCTTTATTTTACTTTGAAGAGTGTTATTTTTCCTATTCCACACTTGGTATCCGTCATCGTTGTCATAGCCGATCAGTACTCCTTTTACCGATTTTTTCTCCATCCTTGTCCGTTTTGGTTTCGGGACAAGCGCATAACAATCACAACACAACCTATTATTCTCAGATGTTTCAACGCTGGTTTCTTTCCACTCCACAACTCAATAGGTGTCTTGTCTTTAACGCTTGATGAACCGGTTTGATTTAGAATGTAAGCTGCAGTGTTGACCATTTCAGCCCACAATCCTTCTGCTATCGTCTCATGGGCATGCATCATTGCCCGTGCAGTCTCGACAAGGGTCCGGTTATCTCGCTCACTACAGCCAATTTGCTCAGGCGTGTAAGGTATTGTCAACCTCTGCTTAATCCCATGTTCCTGCAAAATCTGTTTTACAATACCACTATCGAACTCACCTCCGTTGTCACCTAAAATCTCTTTTACGGTGTGTCCAGTAGTCCTGCTCTCGGCTAAGAATTGCTTCAGTTTATCTGGAACCTCCGACTTCTGTTTCATGAAATATACCTGTCTGTATCTGGAAAAATCATCTTTAAACAGAACAAAGTAACGATTACCTGCAATTGATTTCACAAATGGGCCACAGACATCCGTGTGTATCAGCTCACCAGGCGTAGTCGCTCGTTCTCGAGTACCAAGCTTCAACCTATGGCTTTTGAAGAAAATACAACCTTCACACAACTCGCTGTCCAATTTCAACTTAAGACCAAGCTCTCGCTCTACTGTAGCCTTTACATGACGTTTATTTTGATGATCTAAACGTTCATGGTAGAGCTGTAGGTTATCATCTGACATTACTACATTGACTTGTATAGGAATGATGGTCGAACAGCCCTCATCGATAACTTATAAAGTCCCCCTTTCCTGGAACGGGAACCAATCAACCTTAATTTTCCACCAATTTTCAAGAAACAGGATTCAGTTCTTGAAATAAACTCACTTTTCAGATGACGATCTTGAGTGGCAAGCACGGAAAACAGGTTTTTCTTAATGTTAGATACATACCAGACATCAAGAAGGTCGTACTTCACCAACTTCCCCTTCACTTCTGCTTCCACTTCCACAGTCCCTTTACCTAGAGCGCAGATGGACTCCCCATTTGCAGTTGTCATAACATGCCTAGAAAGGGTTGAAAAGTTTTGAATATGTCATCTTTATAAGTTACATGATTGATCGCCCCATTATCTACATATCAGTATTCATCAGGATCTGCAGTTAGATTATTGACTTCACTAAATGTCATGAAACCCACATTTACCTTGGACTCTCCTTTTTCTGATTTGTTAAAACCAGATGAAGTGTTCTGACTAGGTGGCTTATGGCGGGCCTGCCATCAGCTTTCCACTTATAACAATGCTTTACTTTATGTCCTGATTGCTTACAATAGTGACAAACTATAGATTTATTCGACTTATGAAACTTTACCCCTGAATCTTTCTTTGTTACCTTTTCATCATCAGATTTCTTTTGAGATACAGCTGAAGCTTCACTACAACTATGTACATTCTTACTATTTAAAGCCTTTTCATACCGGTAACGGTAAGAAAAATTGATCTCAGAAAAATATCGTCTTAAAAAAATCGATGTATCGAATGGTAAAAATCGATTTATCCAAGAAATCAATTTTATTTTGCCATCACTACGCGCATCACCTTTGCGCATGTTGTTTACCCACGCTACAATGGCGGGAGGATCTTAGCTCTTTTAGATGTAGATGGGCATACGTCCATACATCATTTAGGTATTACGACCCAGTTTCAATTTTGGCTCTTAACTCCTTTAGCTTTCCAACTTTTCATTTAAATCTTATGATATTTTAAAAAATGCCACTGGCGTAACTACAAAAAAAAAATATATATATATATCCTGGAAATTTCCCCTGGTCCTAAGTCGCTGGATTGAACATATTCTGCACCCCTGAATATAGGTATATATGAGTATATCAAAATATATACTATATATATATTACTTCTGTATATATATAATTGTATGGCTATCATAGCTAGCTACCAACTTAAAATAATAATAATAATAATAAAATAAATAAAAGATGTTCTTCATTGCAAAGCACCTACGTCGGTACATTAAACTATAATAAACACTTATGATCTCTCTATAAAGCTAAATCCAGGGCGCTAAGCCATTGCAGCCCAGCTTCACTTGAACAATGCAGGCCCATTAGCACTTCGGGGAAAGCACTCTGTATCGCTGCCGTCCCTAGCACTGAGTTTGAGTCGAGCAGCAAGCTTGCACTTATCAGCTGTGAGGGCCGTGTGCAACGGCGCCAACCCTACAGACCCCGCACAGTCTCTACACTTCTATTGAAACTACATGTATTGGGGTGTCTCCTACATTGAGCCACCATACATATCAGTAACAAATATACCTGTGGCTTGGAGCGCTAGTGGTGATTTACTAGCGCGTTGTGTGATTGGCGGCAGAGTTAACTCGGATTCGGATGCCAATCACAATGTAAGCTAGTGAACCATCTCTAGCGCTTCACAAGTGACCGGTACAATCTTTACTGGTATGTCTAGTGGTTTTTGGGGACAAGTGAAGTGACCGAGTGTCATGACTGTCTCCCAAAAACCTTATAACCTACTATAAGCATTGACTATATATACACTAACGAATATAGACATATCATATGCGTGTTTGAAACCAATTTATGATGGCGTGATCTTCCGCGGCATACATGAAGTACAAGTAACATATGATAAGTAAATCAGTATTAAACAATAACGAGGTTCAGGGCCGTATTTCTAAATAGGCTGAAAAGGCTTGGAGCCTATAGCGGCAAAATTTTAGGGGCGGCACTTTGGCAGTTTACAAAAATTGAAAATATTTTCACTAATTTAAAAACATAAACTTCTTTAAGCCCATTATTCTGATTGGAAGTGTATTCATTTGAGGAAATGGAAATGTGTATATTATTTTCATACGAATTTACTCCACATAATTTTGTAGCACATTTTTCATATAGGATAATTGTAACGACACTCGCAGTTTAGGCCCAGAAAGAGGGAACTACACTAGCGCTCCCAGTGTTTATATTCGTAACATTATTTAAGTCCTAAAGTAACTAGTGATTTCGTTTTTAAAACATTTAAATGAATTAACGGATATGGATTGACCACAAAATAGAGCCAACTATGGTTTTTATTTATAAATAAACTCCCCCATAATTTTTTTTATGAACAGAACGAAAGATTTAACTACTTGGTAGGTGTATAGCTCTTCGGCCAAACAACCAAACTTTCGCCAATTTCATAAACAACAGTAAAAAATTGTATTGGTGAGTTTACACACCAGGGACCACTATAGATTCATCTACCAGAGACTTTTCACGTTAGAGTGTTACAACTGATGATCTTAGGTAGGTATGCTTACTCGATGATGTTAGACTGTGACGCTGTCTCAAGAAACCTTTCAAACTTCTACCGTTTTTATTTCGGTAAAAAAAGTGTCAGTCGGTGATGACAGGGGCGGCTCTAGGAAAAGATTGGATAGGCGACTTTATAGAGTCTTAATTTATTTTGAATTGAGTTTTATTTTAAGACATAAGTCGTCAAGGTGGCGTCGCACTGTTGCCAATTCTTGAGCTTTGTCAAGTGGTGAATCGGGTTTGCTACGATTAGGAGTCCTAATATATATATTTTCGTAAGTTTTAAGTTTGCTTACACAGAAAGGTGCAGACCTAGGTAAATTTATTAATTGTTGAAATCGAACTCAATTTTCTTTAATTTAAAGTAGTTAGAACTATGTTTTGTAGCTTGTGTCATAACCAACATTATTATTGGGCTGACAGTTGCGTCTACACTGCCTTGCCTGTCCGCTGTTCTGTTCTAGCTGCTCCTGTGAAGTTACTTTATGATCATTTGTGTTATGATTCCTGGTTTAAAAATAATTCAAATAAAGAATACACGGACTATAAACATTTTTGGTACTTGATAAAGTTTTTTATATATTTAAACAAAGATGTAATCTGTGTCGTATTTTTAGAGGTGAATATTCTGCTATAAGTGACACTAAAAACTACGTATGTGTCTGTCCCTATTGGGTGGGGGGAGGGGGGCGGCAGAAAATGGATAGCCTATACAGGCGGCCAAATCCTAAATCCGGCCCTGACGAGGTTAACTATATATAGAGTGCTCAATACCCCCTGTAGTGTTACCCACGTAAAAAAAAGGGGGGTAGTGTTACCCACGTAAAATGGCAA
Source organism: Neoaliturus tenellus (assembly GCA_030545055.2). Classification (NCBI taxonomy): domain Eukaryota; kingdom Metazoa; phylum Arthropoda; class Insecta; order Hemiptera; family Cicadellidae; genus Neoaliturus; species Neoaliturus tenellus. The sequence continues at coordinate 95,056,092 of CM061535.1, forward strand.
ATAACAGATGGGAAAGTATAAACATAGAACCGGTTACCAAGGAAACGGCGAGAGTCATGGGTGTAAAATCTAAAATGGCACCAACCTCTGGGACAATTTTCCCTATCTGTTGAGCACTCTATACAGGGTGACCATAAAGTCTTAGGACGACTTTATACCTTTTAAACGACAAACGATATCACAACCACATTTGGTATACCGTTACTGGAAATTGTAAGCTACTTTTCTGTGTACATGGTGGTCGGATATCACCTTTGGGGGACGGCCCGTCAGGGGTCAGAAGAAAATCTTTAATGACAGCCTATGTTGAGTTGTACATCATTTTAAAGGTCTACTTCAACTGAAAACAATACCGCAAACCGGTCTTCAAAAGGTTGATCCAGTCGGAAGAAATCGCGTTTCAAAGATTAAAAAATGTTTGATACCATTACCACTGTAGCAAATAGAAGTTAAGGGTAATACTTACAGAAAGTCTTTTAAAGTAGGTGTTCAAAATGTCCACCATCGGTCGTCTGGCAATATGCTAACCGGTTATAAAAGGCGGCTACTGCATTTTGTATGTATTCTCGTGGAATAGCTTGAGCTTCATGTGATATCCTATGTCTCAGTTCGTTCAGATCTGTAGGCTGAGTTCGATACACTTTGTCCTTGATGTAGCCCCATAGGAAGTAGTCAAGCGGAGTTAGGTCAGGGGAACGAGCCGGCCACTCAATCGCACCTCGTCTTCCAATCCACCGGTGTGGGAATACTGCATCTAAGAATACTTAGATGCAGTATTCCCACACAAGGAACACAAGGTAAGGCAATAGCCTTACCTGAACACCATAGTGTGGCGGTGCTCCGTCTTGTTGGAAAAAACATGATTGGAAGTCATCGCCCAGAGTAGCTTGTAAAGCAGGAACAATCTCATTTTGGAGCATATCCTGATATTTATTGGCATTTAAATTTCCATCGATGAAAAATGGTCCTATAATCGAATTACGTACGATACCTGCCCATACGTTTACTTTTTGGGGGTGTTGTGTGTAACACTCACTCATCCAGTGTGGGTTAACATTATCCCAATACCGGCAGTTATGCCTGTTAACATGGCCATTCAACATAAAAGTCGACTCATCTGAGAATACAATGTCGTCCAAAAGTATTTGTATTTGGTCAATTCTATTCATCATAATTTCACTGAATTCCATCCGGCGATCAAAATCATCTTCGGTTAGTTCCTGCAACAGGGTAACCCGGTATGTCTTGAAACCAGACTTCTGTAATACTTTGCGAACTGATTCACGACCTATTCCATGAGATTGTGCTGCTGATCTAACTGATTGTTTTGGGTTTTCAACGAAAGACTGAAGAATGTCTAATGAGCCGTCTTCGTCTGTCACAGTACTTGGTCGTCCAAATCCGGCACGATCCTTAACAGAACCAGTGTCTACAAAGCGAGCAACTGTGTACTGTGCTGTGGATTTAGAAATAGGAGCTCTATCAGGAAAAGTAGCATTGAATAATTGTGTGACTTCTGCAAACGGTCTTACATTATCACCCCAGCCGCGCATCATTAAGAGTGTAATTCTTTCCCGCTCACTAAACGACATCTTTTAAAACTTAAAATCTTAAGTAACAGGATATGGCTGCAAAAACTACTGCAGCTTGAGTGGTACTGATAAGTGAACTGTTAGATAGATAAAAGCCATTAAGGGGGAAGTCCAGTGGATGGGAAACCCTGACCTAGATTCACCGCTTTCACTTTTCATTGTACTTCTTAATACAGCAGGTTTTCCTGACTACACTTAGCACATTGTCAGACGGCCGAAAGGAAAGAGTAAGATTATTTCTTACGTAATAATGGTATTTTTCATTTTTAAACTTTAAAACGCGATTTCTTCCGACTGGATCAACCTTTTGAAGTCCGGTTTGCGGCATTGTTTTCAGTTGAAGTAGACCTTTAAAATGATGTACAACTCACTCAACATAGGCTGTCATTAAAGATTTTCTTCTGACCCCTGACGGGCCGTCCCCCAAAAGTGATATCCGACCACCATGTACACAGAAAATAGCTTACAATTTCCAGTAACGGTATACCAAATGTGGTAAAAGTTATAAAGTCGTCCTAAGACTTTATGGTCACCCTGTATATAGTCAACCTGATACCACTCTTCTTAACAAGGATGAAACATTAATGAACATTACTTTTTCAACTTCTTTTGTGTCTTGAAAAATTTTGATAAAATCTACCGGTTTTGAGTGATTTGAGTTAGAAATTTTAAAATGGCAACAATTTTGAAAATACACTTTAGAAAAAAAATTTTTTCCTGAAAATGGAAGTTGGTGTGATAAATGTTCATGCCAAATATGAATTTAACACAATGATTTGCTACAGAAATAAAAATTATTTGGTGAAAAAAATACCCCCGTCGCAGCAGACCTGCGTACTCAGCGAATTTCCAATGGAATTTCAGATTATTTACTTTCCAGATAAAAACACCATAGGATCGAGTATGTAGGTTTTCTGCCATTGGGTGTTGTTAGAAAATCTAAGTTATTCAATAATTGGTGAATGTAAACACAAAATTGTATCAAACTCTGGCAATTTTTTATTTTCCCCATAAACCCCATGGGGGTGAGTATGTATAGGATTGCCGCCATATGGGTTTTGTAAGCAAGTATAAGTTAAACCTTATATAGATAATCTACATACCAAATTTGATTAAGTTATGTCAATAAATAAGCAATATATAGGGTTTTCTTGATTTCCCATAAGAATAACATGGAAAACACATTTTTTTTGGATTTGCCCCGTAACCAGTTATGCTATGATAAAACTTCAAAATGCCAAATTGTTTGTTTTTTTAAGCTCTTTTAAATAGTTTCAGTTAAAATTAATGAATTTTAAAAATTAAGGTCCAAAAGTGCCAAAAACCCATTTTTGACCCCTTTGAAACCCCATAAAACCCCGTTCCCATAACCCGACAATGCTGGTTCGCGAACTCATGAAAATAGACCTGGTCTTACACCTCCATACCAAATTTCATCAAAATCGGAGGTCTCCTTCAAAAGTTATCAGTACCACGGACACATAGATATATATATAGATACAGGGTGTCCCTGAATTCTCTACCAACTTTTTCAGGTATTATTCCTGGGCCATAGACAAGTCAAAATATCATATTCAAAATTTCGAAAACTCAAAAGTTACTCGTATAGTTGCCATTTTGTTTTTTACACAAAATAATTTTTATTTCCGTAATGGATCATTGTATTAAGTTAATATTTGGCATGCACCTTCATCATAGCAATATCCATTTGCAAGAAAAAATTTATTTTTCTCCAATGTGTATTTTCAAAATGGCGGCCATTTTAAAATTTTAAACTAAAATAACTCAAAACCAGAAAATTTTATTAGACACAAAAAAGTTGACAAATTTAATCGTCTAACCAATGGTACCAAGTTTGTAAGGATCTGACAACAAATAACGAAGTTATTGAGATTTTTCAATTAAAATTACTTTAATTTGCATTAATTACATTGCAAAATCAATGTTTTTATGAAGAAAAATCTCAATAACTCCGTTATTTGTTGTCAGATCCTTACAAACTTGGCACCATTGGTTAGATAATTAAATTCGTCAACTTTTTTGTGTCTTATAAAAGTTTTATAAAATTTTCCGGTTTTGAGATATTTTAGTTTAAAATTTTAAAATGGCCGCCATTTTGAAAATACACATTGGAAAAAAATAACTTTTTTCTTGAAAATGGGTATTGCTATGATGAAGGTGCATGCCAATTATTAACTTAATACAATGATCCATTACGGAAATAAAAATTATTTTGTGTAAAAAACAAAATGGCGGCTATACGAGTAACTTTTGAGTTTTCGAAATTTTGAATATGATATTTTGACTTGTCTATGGCCCAGGAATAATACCTGAAAAAGTTGGTAGAGAGTTCAGGGACACCCTGTATACATATATATGAAAATGAACGAATGGTGTTTTTGGCTTCTGGGGACCTCAAAATGAAAAAGTAAAGTGGTCCCGGGCTTAGGTCTTACCATGGCTACTACCGTAATAGCGTATTCCCTATTGGGAAAATCGCTAAAACCAAATGGCGATTAGCGAGTTAACTAACCATTTATTTTATGACATATGTTTATAGGAACTTTTTTGCTCATTTTGAGGTCGTGAGCATAACCTATTAAATTCCTGAAACATGTTTAGAGAACACTTGTATTTATGTATATTTTAATGACTACTATTTTTGGTCTCTAAAAACAAAAAAGTAACATGGTCCAGGGCTTAGTTCTTACCATGAGACTTTACCATGAGTTATTACTACGGTAATAACTTTCTCCCTATGGGAAATTATCTAAAAGTCTTAAATAAATAAAAAAGTTCTGTGTTGGGTAGTAGCGCGCTACATGTAGCGCGCTACTGTAGCGTCGCTACTTTTTTAGTAGCGTCAGTGTAGCTCCGCTACTTTTGAAAATAAGTAGCTTGTAGCTGTAGCGAGCTACATTTTTAGAGTAATTGTAGCGGATTATTTAGCTACTTTACTCGCTACTTTGGTTTCAATAAAACATAATGGTAGTATTCCGGGCGCCTCACCAGAGTAACCAAAACGGTAACTGTCGTCTGCTAACAATACAAAAATGCCTTGTTAGCAGACGACAGTTACCGTTTTGGTTACTCTGGTGAGGCGCCCGGAATACTACCAATAATTGTGTTTACGTGTTAACATTTCATCATTCATGGCTTCCAAATAAACACGAGAGAAGGTTAGTCAGCTGTTAGCTGTTATGTTTTTCGCTCGCTGGAATTGAAGATTACTTTCAATCCATTGCCACCACCAGACGCTCCAATTGAGTACCATAACCACAAAATGACAATCACAAGTCTTGTTCTCTTTTGTGTTTGCTGACCACTAGATGCGCTAGTAGTATTCTTCTACTATGCGCCTTTATTATAGAATAAAAACTAAACTGCTGTAATATGCTTGCGCACCTCCAGGAATCAAGGAAAGGAATGTTTACAATAATGAGAAACGACGCGACTTCAACGAATTCAAATAGCCAATTGTTACTACTGGCCTAACGACTCAACAACATAACCTCAACCACCATGATTGATGTTAGATGTTGATGTGAACGTTTACCGTACTTCCCGAACTCTGTAAATTTGTACTTAATACTTTACAGAGTGCTTCATACTTATATTCTGTTTCTGTAGTATTTAATCTAACAATCAACATAATGGCAATTAGTAGGCCTAAAAAAGCGAGATTAGCGACAAAAATGAAGATGCTAGTCCTTCTTGTGTGCATACGCCATAACCCTACCGTGGCCGGTCTAAGAAAATTGTTATAAACTTGTGCAGATAACAAATATTGTTGTTTACGTCTTTGATGTAAGTCAACAAAGCACTGGTTGATTCGGCAATTTATATTTTCATACAACTATTCTGTTTACATTATCTAGGCTCCATAAGAGTTACAAATTATTATATTAAAATGGAAATATGTCTAAACACAATACCAATAAAAGGTATAGGCCTATATTAAAAAAAACTTGATTTTACTTTTGAGTGGGAAAATTGGGTGGTCATACATCACAAGAGAATAACTGGGCCAGATTGCGAAAGTAGCTTAAATTGTAGCGAGCTACTTTTTAATTGTAGCTGTAGCTGTAGCTAGCTACTTTTTTGAAAATGTAGCTGTAGCTGTAGCTAAGCTACTTTTTTTTAAAAGTAGCTGTAGCTGTAGCTAGCTACTTTTAAAAAGTAGCTTCCCCAACACTGAAAATTCTTAAAAGGAAAATTAGTGAAGACACCTTCTTACCAGTACTATATAAAATGTGAAACTACATGAATATGGCGCAAACCAGGCAAAACCAGGTTGTAGCTAACTGGAGATGATAAGGCAATTTGAAACCACATTAACTTATTCGTCCTCAAATAAATTGTTTCTTCGTGTTTTCCTGATACATACCTATTCCATAGTACCCAGTGTTCGCAACATCCTATAATCCACGCTAGTTTGTACTCTAGTTTTTTTTTTTTTTTTTTTTTTTTATTATTAAAAACAAATGTAGGATTAGGGTTATAGGAAAATTAACACACCAAGTGGACCAATTTTCAATTTTTTTTTTTAATAAAACAAATTATTGAAGTGTTGTTTATTTGTTGGGCGCACTGGCGGCGGAGGACTTGGAGTCCCGCATGGAGGCTGAGCGCCGCCGCTTGATCTCCTCCTGCTTGCGCACCTTGGCCTCCTTCTGCCGCTGGGCCAGCAGCTTGGCATACTCCGCGGCCTGCTCCTTGCGCTTCAAGCAACGCTGCTTCTTCAGCGCCAGGCGGTGTCTCTTGCGCTGCAAAGTCAAAATTGTTTGCTTCAGCTCTGACCAACACTTGAGACGGTTTATTAGAAGGCTACATGGGGTTTTTGTGTTTTCAGATAAAGTTTTCCACACAAGTGTTTCAGGTAATACATGCAAACTTTAACTTGAGTCATCACTTAAACACAACACATTCGATTCAAAGTTTAAAAGCAAACCAAAACAGTTTGAAATAGGGAGAAAGCATTAATATTAAGTGGACATTACACTTAAACTTGCAAGAGACATATAGTAGAGGTTCTCAGCCATGGATGCAGATGTAACATTTGATCCATTACATTGAACAGAATGAACCAATCAATTTTAATCAAAACCATGAAAGCAACTTTTTGTTGAAATTTTTTTTAGGCTTTTAGGGGAACAACAGGTTGTTAATAAATATTAGTTTTACTAGAAAAAACATCTCATATTTATTATTATCAGCCTTTATTAACCTAGGATGACAAACTTATGATTGAAATAAAATTTTATCAGGGGTGCAGAAAATGTATTGACTCCTAAAATTTCCCCCAATTCCATTGTTACTGATCAAAGATTTCTCGCAGAGATATACGACATATATGACTTTACCTTGAAACTCAACAGCTTACAATGGAGCAGTGAAACGATAAGGATTTGATTTTTATTTTAGTTTATCATGTTAAAACACAAATAGGTCTACTTTAAATCAAATCAAAACTACTTTCAGTACATGTATGAAAGTATTTCTATAAAACTGTTTGTAATTTTAACATTCAACTCTTATGATAGTAAGAAATACCACTGGCGTACCCACAAAAAAATTCACAATTTCACCAAAATTTAGAAAGACACCTGGAAATTTCCCCCGATCCTAAATCACCGGATTGAACATATTCTGCACCATTGAATTTTATTACCTAGAGAGTTTGATAATTAATAGTTGGTTTGTTCTTAAAATCACTAGTGTGCAACTCAGTTTCAAAAACCACTACTCCTATTATTAAACACATTGACAGAATTATTATTACTAATGCAGGTGTTGCTCGACATTGAGCAATTTAGTTTGATACAATACAAAAGTTGCATTTAGTTATAAATCATGATCAATCCAATATTGAGAATATCAGAGATCACAAAAAACTACAGCTGTATGTTAACAGGTGTTTACAATTCTCAAACCAATCTCAATGTTATTGAAATGGGAAAATTTCAAATTTAATTTGTGAATAGCGCCTTTATTTTAGGTCCAATTCTCGTCAATTTATGGCGGAAACAACTACAGACCAAGCCCTACCCAAAGACATAAAAAACTAGAAAATTGGTTGAGAATTAAAGGAGTCCTTTACACACAAAAAAACCCCCTTAGTGTATTAAATAAGCATAGATAGGCACCATTAAATAAGTGCTATCAACATATTACACAAATGATGAATTAATGTTTAGCTGAGTATACTGATGTAATTAAAAAATCTGATCTTGAAGAATTACTGATCTTTAAAGAATGTTCAACAGTTAGTTTTCACAAAATGGGATGGTTTCAAATTGTCTGAAGGTGTTTGTGTTTTCAGATTGAGTTATCCACATATGTGTTTCAGTTAATACATGCAAACATAAATTTATTCATCATTTCAACACAAACACATTCCATTGTTTTAATTGGATGGTTTTTTTCAAATTCTAGGATAGCATACTAAAATAACTCTTTAAAAACTTATTTTTGAAACAATTAAACTTCAACTCAATGTATGTAACTTCAACTTTTTTTATTCAATGTATGTCCTTATTTTGAAAAGGTAAAATTCATATAATTTCATTACCTTACAAATTAATTTTTCTACAAAACAAAAAAACTGAGAAGTATGAAAATTACAGTAGGTCAACTTCAATAAAAACCATTACCAGTCATAATGCCATTACAATAAAAATTATAATATACAGTGGCGATTGCCATCAAAATGAACCCCTACAACTAAGCCATTAAAACAAATAATCAACCAATCAATCAAACCTTCAAAATTTATGAAGCTTGTAAAACCCCTAGTTAAAACGCCATTGTACAAGCATTTGGCTTACGGAAAATATGATAATAATGTGAATTGAAGTAAATCCAGTAGCAAAATTCTACTTGGCATTGAGCCACACCTACCTGGAGTGTCACAGGGGTGATGAGACGCTGAATTTTGGGTGCTCGGTGACGGGGCTTCTTGCCCTCCTTGACCGGAAGAGGCCGCTTGATGACAAATTGCCTCACATCATCCTGCTTCGAGAGGTTGAACAGCTTTCTGATCTTGGATGCTCGCTTGGGACCCAGTCGTCGAGGAATGGTGTTGTCTGTCAGTCCAGGAATTTCCTATCAAAGAACTGACGTTAGATTATTTACATCCAATTATCAAATACGCCGTAGAATTTTACTCAATATTTGTACATAACAAACTGGTCAAACATCAAACTTTTAATTAAACTTGCCTCACTTTCCTTCCTTCAATTTTAATAAAAACCAGTTCTGCATGCTGACACAAATAGGAAAATATATAAATAATTGAGAAAATTCTAAATTTCCTTAATGGACTCCTTGAATCATACTTATAGGTTATGGCCCAAAATTTTCCAGACAAGATTAATGTTTATAACTCACGAGGAAAATATTTAGAGCCCCTCCCTCAATAACCTAATACAGATAATTCCTGATAGCCCTACATCATGTTAACTGAAAAAGTAAAAATTGCTTAGACAGGGTTTTTACATAATTTAATTTTCCATTTCTCTGGACCCTCCTGAAAAAGTTCCCTGACTAAATTTTCAACTACGACTCGACATTTTTGCTTCAATAACCAAGCATGTGTGCACAAAAACATGTAATTAATCTGGTTGAACATTATTTCCACTAACGTGCTTTTTTTTGTATTTAATAAAATGACGAAAGAATTATAGGGTAATCCATAAATTCAAATTTTGACCCCAAATTTATGTGCCATTTTGAAGTGGATGTAATAACAGAATTCCGTTTTCAACAAAATGTTTCTAATAAATAGACTTTTCAAGTGATTATTAATAATAAATATGCTTGTATTTAAAATATACAAGATTTGAACCTGCTACACCTAATTTTTTAACACCCTGTATCCATTTAACATCAAGAATATTTTTTAATTGTTCCTTGGTATCAATTTTGTGGGAAATAGTTCTATTTCAATATTTTAGGCTGAATTTTTTATCAGAAGTAATGAGTTTGAGAAACATTACACGAGATACTCATGCACTCTACAAATGCTCGTTTTTAACAGCAGATTGTTACTTTGCAAATTTCCAAGAGATATTACAACACCCAGTTCTCACTTTGTAACCTTTCCTGTATTAGGTTGCATTGCATTTAAGTGATATTGCTTTTCTTGAGGCTTAGAAGCATAATAAACTTTGTAAGCAATCAGATCCCAGAGTGCAGAGGATCTAATCTGACAATCTGGTTATATAGGCTAGCATTTAAAATTTCACGACTTAAATGCTATCTAAGATGAGAAATGAGCCATACTATTATGGCAATATTCCTAAATAAACTACCTTTTCTAACTTTATGGCAACATTTTGTCTAAAGGTTCAGTGTCAGCAAACTGAGCAACTAAAAGAGTTTTAGTTAAAACAAAAAAAGACAAATTTCATCGTCCAAAAACTTCGTCAACATACAGTAGAGAGTCGATTACTCAAACTCTTATACTACACTATCTGAACCACTATTTGACTTACTAATTAGGTCTTCATTATAAAAACTTTGAAATGGAAAACATAGAACAAAGAAGTATCTACAAAAATATATATACAGTACACTCTCGTTCTTCGGACTCGGCGACATCGGAACTCCACTTCATCGGAACTGAAAATCTGGATATCATTAATTTATTTTCTTACGAAATAAATAATTTTTTGGTTTTAGCGCCTTCAATTTCCATTCGTTCTATCCGCACAACAGTGAAGTATCACATTTAGCATCAAACGTCATCAGGCGTTTTCCATAATCTGTACCCATCGATGTGATTTACGAGGCCGTGGAGTATTTGCACAAAAATAGAAAGTGGAAGGGGGCAGGAAGTGAACATCCGTTTCGACTGCTTCCCGAACTGTCATTCAGCCTGTCTCGCGTCGCAACTGCACCTGTGTACATGGAAGTCAGTTGACTGCCGGAATATGAATATGGAATATGAGAATAACGATTTTGGATCTTTATTTCCTGCGTTGTTTTTGTACCTATAGGTTCATTGTTACCATGTTCAAAGTTTGAGTGCCTTATTTTCATAAAATCTCTTGTGTTATCTTAAAAACAAGAGTGAATACAATCACGATAGGTCACCGTACGGGCGGAAATGATGACTTATGATGGACTCCGCTTCATCGGAATTTTTTGACATCCGAACCGGCCGTCCGCCATATTAGTTCCGATGAACGAGAGTGTACTGTATATAATATATATATATATATATATATATATATATGTACTACTTTTGGTTTTGATTTCTCTTTTATTGCAGCCTATAGATTATTTTGAAGTATTTTTGTTGAAAAAAAGTCAATAAACTGCTTGATGGTAAATAATATTCGTGTTTGATTATCCGAACTGCCCCCGGTCCTAATAATCAAGTGTCTACTGTACTTTCCAGTACACCAAACCTTATCGTCTTCCATTTGTGGAATTGAGTCTAATTAAAATAAGCTTTAGCTCTGGGTTCCATGACTTTTCGCCTGACTTTCTCTAAAAAGATTTCAATTCCCTTGCTTTGCCTGACCTTCCCTTGACTGTTATAACAACAACAATCTTAATTAAATTTTTATTCCAAAATACCTCATGAAATATATGAGATTGGATTGCTGAGAGAAGAATCAAAATTCTTCTTTAAATGTCCAAAAAATATTAACAAAACATAATGACCAGGGTACTGGTGGAAATTTTTTGCCTTTAGAGAAAAGATTAAAACTGATCAACTTCTCCCAAAATCTAATTAACTAATAAATCTGAGAAAAAAACTTAGAAACCTCTGCCAACATCTAATTACCATTTAAATGTTGCATGAACACAAGATGTATGTTTAATTATTCTGTAAAATAAATGCTCATAAAAGTTAAGGTACGTTATTTCATTATTTAAGTTACATAATTCTGTATTTTAACTATGATGCAGGGTGATTCGCGTAAGGTGTCCCAAAACGATTGTGGACCAGCTCTTGGTCTTACCATCTCAAAATAAAATTTATTTTCGATTGAATTGAACAAAAAATATATTTATAACATTGTGTAAATGTAACAAAAAATTGAGGGTCAAAGGTTTGTTGTACAGTTCATTCCCTCTTAGCAGGCCTACCTTGACAAAAAATAAAACTTCCTTTAAACTGGCCATTTCTTAAAATAACATCAAATTATCCAGTCTTGTTTTCATATTGGTTTTAATCAATTTCACATCATAGTATTGCAAGTTTTCAGTGAATAATTTGAGTCAACTCACTTGGACAGAAGGAAAAGCTAGCAAAAGTGATTGTATTGTTTACCCGTAAATAAAAAAAAGACTTTTTTACAAATTAGTTTTAACATTCTAGTTTAGATTGTTACACCGGAAAAATAGGTTTTAGGGTTTAATTACGTAGTTTACATGAATTAAGTAATACCATGCATTATATGTAAACTTATATTGCATTTATACAGCAATATATTGAGTTATAGTAAAATAAGCTTACTAAAAGAGAAATCAGCTTAACTGATGAATTTAGTGATGGGTTGTTTGCAAAAATTTGTCAGTTCGGTTTAGATTACATTTTTTTTCTGACATCGGTTGAAGTTTTTTCAATTTAATTAGATAGTAATCTTAACTATTACACAACTCAACAGGCTAAAATTAGGCTGAGCCCTATTTCATGCTGTTTATACATTTATTTTTAAATAAACAAATCAAGCATGCAGGAAAGTACATTCATCTTGCAAGTAAATGTTCATCTTACATGAATACGGATTTATATTTTACCTATAAAGCCCACATTCATGAAGAAAGTGTCCAGAAAGCAATCAAACCTTTTGATTGGTCAAAAATTCAATTCAATAATGACAGAAAACTAATAGAAACAAGTTTTGACTATTTTGTGCTTTGAAGAAATTGATAAAATGCCAAGAAAAATAACAATTTAAATTTTAACCTTAAAACTGAATTACCAGCTTCCAATTTAAAAAGTGTAAAATACCTTCAAAAATCCAGTTTAACCCATTAGTGCCTACTGTCGACATCTGTCGACGCTGTATTTTAATTTATGAAAGTCCATGGAATTTTAGGTTTTTCGTGATTAAAATTAGCATTTCGGAGTGAAAATATAATTATCTTTTGTATTTGAAGGCCGTAGTGGCACACACAAAATAAACAGAGGTAAAAAGTAGCAAAATCAGTGTTGACCAAGGTGCAACTCTCAAAGAATTAACCGATCCCGTCAACTTCCACGCAAGCCTGCCATCGTTTATTTTACGTGGGCCCTCCCACCAACTTTGCCACAGATCGGCTAACCCTTGCACCACCAGGTCAGGGTTTGGTCGTGAGCGGATTCGAACCCGCGCCGACGCAGACATCCTGGCCAAGGATGCCTACGCCTTAGCCATCTGAGCTATCACGACTGGCAGCCTAGACACGAGAATTTGGGTTTTGAATGGTGCGCGCCCCTGGCGGTAAAGACTGAAGGCCGTTGGTATGCGAGTTTGCTACAAGAGCGCAGCGCTAAGCCACTGCACCCAATTCGAAAGAAACAATTTGGGCATAAATGGGTTAAAGCCGCGTCAGCACTAGCCGAACATGTTTTTCCGAACTTTTGTTTGTTCGTTGCTGACCTTTAAGAATGTAAATCATATGGCCGGTAATTGTTTGTTAGGAATGTTTGTTAATTTTTTGTGTTCGCCGAACAAGTTCGCCATGAACGTTTGGCCAGTGCGGACGTGGCTTAAGAAAATGTTATTTTACTTTTCATAATTTTTTTTTTATTACAGTGGAAGCTCTCTTCATCGACCTCGGATCAACTGCCCGTTTTTCAAGAATATGAAAACCTCCGCCGTGCGAGCCGATGTGGCGATAATGATTGAAAAATAACTCATGTTTTAACAGGACGATCATACGTTTATGTAACAAGTCAAATTCAATCAGTTGCTTTCAGTATTATCCGCAGGCAGTTTTTAACGTGATGGATGTACTTGCTAATTTTGTTATTCAATAGTTATCATAACTGTCTATTTATTTTATTAACTGATTGATTGAATTGGGAACAACTGATTTTTTTGCAACAGTTTTGATTTGAACACATATTTTGGGTATTACAATACACTCTCGTTTATCGGAACTAATGTGGCGGACGGCCGGTTCGGATGTCAAAAAATTCCGATGAAGCGTCGTGAGTCATCATTTCCGCCCGTACGGTGAACTATCGTGATTGTATTCACTCTTGTTTTTAAGATAATACAAGAGGTTTTATGAAAATAAGGCACCCAAACTTTGAACATGGTAACAATGAACAGATTGAATAAAAACAACACAGGAAATAAAGATCCAAAATCTTTATTCTCATACTCAATATTCAAAATAAACTCATCAACTCAGCAGTCAACTGACTTCCACGTAACACAGGTGCAGTTGCGACGCGAGACAGACTGAATGACAGTTTGGGAAGTGGTCGAACCGGATGTTCACTTCCTACCCCTTCCCCTTTCTATTTTTGTGCGAATACTCCACGGCCTCGTAAATCACATCGATGGGTACAGATTATGGAAAACCCCTGATGACGTTTGATGCAAAATGTGATACTTCACTGTTGTGCGGATAGAACGAATGGAGATTGAAGACACTAAAACGGAAAAACTATTTATTTCGTAAGAAAAAAAATTAATTATATCCAGATTTTTAGTTCTCATGAAGCGGAGTTCCGATGTCGCCGAGCCCGATGAACAAGAGTGTACTGTATTTCCTTTAACCGGGACTTTTCCTACATCCAACCATGGTCCAGTCCCCAAGGGGTTGGTTAAGAGATGTCCTCCTGTATTAGCAAAAGTGTATAGAACACATCCTGTCGGATAATAATTTTTAGTTTAAATTTTTAATACAGTAAAGTAATAACGTACTGTAATTTGCTTTCTACGTTTGAAAAAATTATAATAAGGCAGCAAATAATAAGTAATGGTTTTTTTAAGTTAAAACCAAATACACATATAGGCTACGGAAACTAAATCATCAGAATTTATACGCCTATCTTTTGAACAGAAGGTTGCACAACTTTGATTGCCGTTTTATTAAATCTGTGAAAATCAGACAAAAAATTAGCTATCGGCCTTCTTGTAGCCTGTTTAGTTTTTGTATGAAAATTAATTGGTTTGGAATAAAATCTTTAACTAGGAAGTTGATAATCACATAAATCAGATAAATTTCTCCATAAAAGTTTTTACTTATCATAGGCTATTGAAAATTGAAAACCTTAAAAAAAATCTGATAGTTTATTTTATTATTTATAACTACATTACAGAAATTTATCTGCATAGAAAACAAAAAAGTGCAGGCATTTCAGGCTAGGAGAACTATCAGTTAATGCTGACCTCCCTCCACTAAAAGCCATACTATAATTAATTAACAGAAATTTATAATTATTACTTTAAAAATAACTTAAGTGCATTTGTTGCTTGAGAGCGAGCAATTTATTTTAATACAATACAAAAGCTACATATTTCTATATCAATTGTATCCAACTAATCCAATTTTGTGAATCAGTAATCACAAACAACTACAGATTAATAGATGTTTAAAATTCTCAATCCAATCACAATGTTATTCTAATGGAAAAAATTCAAATTTAATTTGTGGATAGCGCCCTTATTTTTAGTCCGACTCTCGTCAGTTTTTGGACCGAGCCCTATCCAACGACACCAAAAACTTGAAAATTGGTTGAGAATAGTAGTAGTTCTCTACAAAAAAAAACCCCTTAACGTACGGTATTAAATAAGTATAGATTATTTTTACACTTTAACAGCAAAAAATTAAAATTCAACTAGTCATAACCTTAAAATCAAACAATTAAGTACATAAACCGTCAGTTTTCAAAATATTTAGGGACAAATCCCAAAAATTTTATGGTAGCAAGGAATTTAAGGTTAACTCCCGGTTTTCAAGGATTTCATGGACAGTAGACACTCTGTGAAATCAACAGAGTGCCTTTAAACTCATGTTTCCATTTTGATATGAAAGGCTATATACTTAGTTGACCTATTGGTATTAGGAATAATGAGGTAGCAAAACAATCCATACAACAATAAACAAATAGAAAACATAGATCCATAAAATTTTCTTGAGAGAACAATTAATAGATATAAGAATAAAAAATAAAATTATGATCAAAACTAATAGGACCTTACCCTTAAATGATTTAATCATCTACTAGCCTATCAACACAAAACAAGTTAAAAGATGTCACAAGTGAAAACCTCCATCACCAGGTGTTCTCACCTTATCAGGTATTGTACCACAAGTTTACTAAACAAAGAAAATTAATATCTTTGCTTAAATCCTCTAATGGCCACTTCATGTTCCACATTCCCTAATGCACAATGCATAAAGCATTTGCAAGAATAATGGACAGTGGTTCATATAAGAAAATAATTACAAAAAAACTCACATTTTCTCCTTTCTTGACAATTACAAGAGCGAGGACACTTAGATTGGAGTCAACGATACATCCTCGAACTGATTTCCGCTTCCTCTCTCCATCTCGCCTTGGTCTGTAGCAGGAATGACCCTTGGACAGCAACAGTCGAACTCGGACTAAAGAAGTTATAAAAAAAGGTATGGTTTTAAATGACAAGTTTTAAAACTTCAACTACCAAAACAGAAATAAAGTTTTTTTAAGTTTAAAAACCTAATTGCATATCAGCAGCATAAAAACCAAAAACAGAACAGTTTTGCTACAAATTTTAGGTTTATTACAATACTATATACAGTAGAACCCCTCATATTCAACCTCCCTAAACTTGTCTTTTGCCGATATCCGACCGAATGCCCACCTGTTCAGACAAGTTTGGTCAAATGCGAGATTGGTCTGAACAGGCCAATAAGCTTTGTTTTTGTGTCACTGTCAGTCCATTCAGGTTTACTATGTGGAATGTGGTCTGACTGTAATCTTAACACTGTAATATTATGTTTTTAACACCAATACTATTTGGGTTTCTCCTCATTATTTATTGCTCTGTTCAGTCAGGGTAGAATATGAGAGGTTATACTGTATCTATACTCCAATCTCACTTAACCCTAATTTGAGTGCACTGTATGTGAATTTGATGCAACGATGTTTTTGTATTTTGGAGGATCAGGAAATATAAAACTCAATGGTCCTGGACTTAGGTATTACTGTGCTTTACTACAATATCAAATTTCCAACAAAGGAACTTCATTCATAAAAAAGTTTCTTTTTAGGTTTAGCTAATTAGATCTAGTGTATTCCTCTATTTTAGTTTTGGGTCATTCCATATCAACTCAACCAGGGCAAAACACCCAAAGTCACAGATTTTTGTCAAAGTTGGTAAATTTGTTCCTTTTATATAGATAAACAACCATACCAAGTTTTATTGACTTATCTCTATCGGTTTTCTTTTTACAACCCTTGAAAGTTTTTACTAAAATGCCGGCCGGGGCTCGCCCGAGGCCACAGACAGAACGTGTTTATTTTCCCAGAAAAAATCATATCTTTAATATTTATCAATAGAACTCCATGAAAATTTGTAGTTTAACTAAATAAAACATGCTGATTTTGGAAAAAAATATCATAACACTCTTGGCCTTACCAAAAATTTACCATAAATTGTTATTTTACAAATATTTTATTTCCGGAAAGTGATCTTTTGATTACAAGGGTTCACATTACAGCCAATATCTACCTGAGGGTTAAAGATAATCAAACAAAATTTTTTACTAAAATTATCTTCAAGATATTTTCTGTCACATCCAACAATAAAATTAATGGCTTTTTTATTCCTTCAAATTTAAAAACTAATATTTGTCTGAAAGACTTGATTTTGTCAAATAATACAACACTGATATGCTTATTTATTTCCTTGGGCATAAAATAGTGTGTAGTTATATAGTGTGAAGTACTGAAAAACTATTAATTATTTCATGTAACTTAAGAAAACATGTTAGAGATAAAATATTAGTATTATCACCTAAATAATTTGTTTAAAAACATTACATTAATTATCTTATCTTCTTCAGGGCGCAAGGTGGGACAAGGTCTCAAGATCTATTTGGAAGAAGATGTCACCCTACAAATTACCAAGCAAACTTTACCATGGCCAGAATCCAACGCTTAGATAATATCGTCTGCAGAGACATTGACTTCTTCTGTAGCAGCGAGTTCATCACCAGGAGAAGAGCTTCAGAGATCTTCAATTCGTTAGGAACGTGAGCCTGTCTGGTCGTTGCATGGTTATTAAATTACTATTTCATTTTCAATTACTTCGCAATATACTTTGTTTATCATGTAGATTTTTTCTTTTTCAAAAGTGACGGGATATATTATTATCATTGTTGCCAAGATAGTTCGTTGTTATGTTTCTAATGTTTATGCTGTTGATATTAGAATGTTAAGTGTTATTATTATTATTGTTAAGAGTGTTTGATGCTGTTTTTCATTAATTTATTGCTTCATTTTCCATAGGTATGTTATTAGTATTTATAATGTTATGAGTTTGATGTTCTCATTTGTTGCATGTAAACACTGAATTGAATTGTAAGCACTAGTAGAAAAGTAAGACTCTCAATGTAAATGGTGTATCCGTTGAAAATAAATAAATAAATAAATAAATAAATAAATAAATAAATTAAGCCTTTCCATTGGTCATCCAGACCATGTCACCCACTGATTTGGATTTTAATGAAACTTGGTATGGTTGATTCTTCTATACAGATAAGAAAATATACCAAGTTTCAGTGCTCTATCTCTGCTCATGTATTTTCTAGAGAGCTGTTAAATTGAAATAAAACTGTCATTTTTGCATGCCTGAGGTTTCCACGGTAATGTGCCATTGATTATGAAAATAATTTGTAACTCTCTTATTTGCCAAACAAATCAAATGAAAATTTCAGGTGTTGCCAATAATATTATACAAATTTCAGGGGAAAATAGTTTATATTACTTCCAATTCATCTAGGCTATTGAAAAAATGAAACACAGACATCAGTTTTTTTTTTTTTTTTTAGAGAGAAATCTTGTTTCAATGAAAGGTAAATATTTTTGAAAGGCACAGTGGTCAGTAAACCACTTGAAACTGGTTTTATTTCAAGGAAATACTTCATACAGGAACTATTCAGATTTTTGGACTTTTCTTATGAGAAATGCATACTTGCAGTATGCAAATGTAATTAATCAAACTTTAAAATGTTGGATTTTATGGAGTGTAATCGTACGAAGTTTACCATTCTGTATATTTATTTTATTCTAAAGAGTAAGTAATTGACTATGTAAGACATTTTTATTTTTTTAATTAAAGTTCAAGAGTATTCCCTGAGTTATATTATTGAAAAAAAAAACATTTTCACTTATTAAATTTATATTTAATTCATTCAATATTAATTTATTAAATATTCATTTTCAAAGGGTTGACTTTTAAGACTATTATATTGAAAGATGGTAAAATCTACACTTTCGTTTTATTTTATATTTGTACTTATCTCTTTGAATGTCAAGATATACCGTATTTAACTTTACCCAGCTAACAATTAATTTTTTAGGAATAAGCATCCACCATGTTTGAAAATCAGCTAATGAGAACTAACTTATTATATTAAATTTAATTAAAAACAAAATTTTATTTCATGATTAAATGTATGAATAACATAAAAGTTTTTTTTTAGTAATAAAAAAACCAATAGAAGCGATTTAAGTTATTCATTTTTGGACAATTTCAATGGAATGACAATAAATTATGAAACAAAATTGTAATTTATCCAAAAGGGTTTTAATATTATAAATGGGTTGTTGCTAATGTTAAGAGTTATTAAAGTACACAGTTGTATGATTTTAAGTTGGCTCACAGATGTTTTAATTCATATCAAAGATATTAAACATGGCGCAAAGAATTTTACATAAAAAGTGTAAATTTTTGTTTAAGTATGAAGCAGAGAATAAGCCATGAATTTGATTGAATCATAAGGTAGCACATATTATTGGGATTGCTTAAAAACCTTCAACTTGAAAACCACTGTGCCTTTCAAAAATATTTACATTTCAGTAAAACAAAATTTTTCTCTAAAAACCTTAATGATATAGGCCTATGGTTGTCTGTACGGTTGCCTTACGGATATACACGTCTGTATTTTACCTTTTTTTAAAATAGATGAATTGGAAGTACTATTAACTATTTTTTTTTTTTTTTTTTTTTTCTAAAATCTGTAGGTTTATTGACAACACCTGCAATTTTCATTTCATGTGGTTGGCAAATGAGAGTGTTTCAAATTTCTTTTCATAATCATGAAACAATGGGCACATTACCATGGAAACCTCGGGCATTCAAAAACGACACATTTATTCAAATTTCAAACAGCTCTAGAAAATAAATGAGCAGAGATAGAGCACTAAAACTTGGTATATTTTCTTATCTGTATAGAAGAATCAACCATACCAAGTTTCATTAAAATCCAAATCGGTGGGTGACATGGTTTGGATGACCAACGGAAAGGCGTAATGTAATGTTTTTAAACAAATTATTCAGGTGATAATACTAATATTTTATCTCAAACATGTTTTCTTAAGTTACATGAAACAATTAATAGTTTTTCAGTACTTCACACTATATAACTACACACTATTTTATGCCCAAGGAAATAAATAAGCATATCGGTGTTGTATTATTTGACAAAATCAAGCCTTTCAGACAAATATTAGTTTTTAAATGTGAAGGAATAAAAAAGCCATTAATTTTATTGTTGGATGTGATAGAAAATATCTTGAAGATAATTATAGTAAAAAATTTTGTTTGATTATCTTTAACCCTCAGGTAGATATTGGCTGTAATGTGAACCCTTGTAATCACTTTCCGGAAATAGAATATTTGTAAAATAACAATTAATGGTAATTTTTTGGTAAGGCCTAGAGTGTTATAATATTTTTTTCCAAAATCAGCATGTTTTATTTAGTTAAACTACAAATTTTCATTGAGTTCTATTGATAAACATTAAAGATATGATTTTTTCTGGGAAAATAAACACGTTCTGTCTGTGGCCTCGGGCGAGCCCTGGCCGGCATTTTAGTAAAAACTTTGAAGGGTTGTAAAAAGAAAACCGATAGAGATAAGTCAATAAAACTTGGTATGGTTCTTTACCTATATAAAAAGAACAAATTTACCAAGTTTCATAAAAATCTGAGACCTTTGGTGTTAAAATGTATTTTTTGTGGTTGATTTGATATGGAATGACCCTTTCCTAAACATAATCTTAGTAGCCTAGATTTAATTTTAAATTCAAGCATGTGCCACATTTTGACCTATCACAAAGAAACGACCATGCAATAACCTTAATGTGGGTTTACTATAGCACAAGCCGAACATACACATGACTTTCCATCAGTGTACTGCCTGGAATGGTTGTGCAATTTTTACTTTTTAATTAAACTCTACTTAAGTACTTAATCATCTCTTAAACACTACATAGGCTAATAATTAAGACACTGACACTAAGCATATTACTGTAGAACCTCGATAGTTCGACACTCCTTATAGTCCGACACGGTCCATGACTACTTAACATGTTAATAACGAATGATGGTGTCAATGTTGGAGACTGACAAAAGTGGAAATATAAATAAAGTGGCGAATGATTTGAGTATTTGTTAATTTTAAGTTTAATTAAGTTATGGTTTCATTCAAATTTAGTATCTCCTAAATTCAAATCATGTTTTTATTCTAAGTACACAGTTTTGAACTATCGAGGTTCTACTGTATAAGGTGAATTCTATACATTAAGACAGGTTTGAACCGCTTTGCTCTCAGTAACAGCTGAACTGATCTTCATGACTTATGTTTCAAATTGAAGGCAATGGTGAGCAGTATTACAAAAAAAAACTACCTTCAAATACACGATTGGCTTTAATGTTACATCATGTAGCCCTTAAAAATTCGGGCCAATGCATTTCTTTTAAGACAAAATCAGTTGAAAAAAATTCCAGCTTTCTAGTGAGCTATGATAAGTTTGTTACAGTAGACTCCCTCTTAACCGGCCACCTTTTAACCAGTCTCCGCTTTAACAGGCCTACCCTGGCACAAAATAACATCTTTTTAACCGGCAATTTTTTTATCTCAACATCGCTTTAACCGGCCGCGTTTCGCCGGAAAAGTAGTTTTCTTATCCTAACATTATTCAATTCAACTTTATTTGATATTGACGTTAATTTGTCCTGGACAGAAGTGACTGCCACCGGAAGTCAATGCGTTTGGACCTACTATCCAGTAGGCAACAATTTATTATTAGTGTAGGTTTGATGTGGATTTCATGGGTGGTGGATGTTAGCTATAAATCATATACAGTAATGTATTTACGGTTGTTTTTCAATTAATAATTATATTTAGGCCATATAAAATTGTGGGTTGGCGTTCTTAAATGAACATCGGTTTAACCCGCCAATTCATTATCCGGCCGCGGCCTGGTCCCGAGGTGGCCGGTTAAGAGGGAGTCTACTGTATTGTTTATACAACCACACTTTCGGAAAACCGTAATTTCATAATCTAGGTTCTGTATTTCTGATTATATTAAGGAATATTATTTTTATAGTGCTCAGAGTTTTACACTGAGCAAATGTAACATAAAATTATGCCATTAACCAAGTAAGGACAAAAAATAATGAAATGGTCCTACATCCATGCTAAAAGGCGCTATCATTCAAAGATAAAGATACCCTAAAAAATATTTTATTTCAGTAAAATTTTGAACTTAATAGAGAAATCCACATTAGAGTCAATTACTAACACAGGAATTATAGAGTTGTTATAAAACCATTCTATTTAAAACTGGTTTCTCTAGTCTGGATTGACAGGTGGCAAGTAATAAAAATTAATTGATAGGAATTTGTCCCACATCTTGACCAACTGCAAAGAATATACAAAGCAATAACCTAAATGTGGGTTTACTGTAGCACAAACCGAACATACACATGATTTGCCATCAGTGTACTGCCTGGAATGGCTGTGCAATTGAAGTTAACTAGTATGTTGCCCGAAATCGAGCAATTTATTATAATACAATACAAATGTTACGCTCCTTTCACACATCACAGTTTTGCCCGTACAATTAAAAATCGCACAGCGGACATTCCAATAGAATCTTATGAGACCTTTCACACAGGCACGGCGACGGTTTTTAACCGGCTGCAATTACTTGTACGGTTTTAAATCGTGCGGTTTTTTCCCGCACGGTTAAAAACGTGATGTGTGAAAGGAGCGTTACTTTTAGCTATAAATCAATGACATCCAACCAATACAATATTGTGAATCTCTTTAATCACCACTACACACGTATTTACAGCTGATTATTAACAGATGTTTAAATGCTTTATTCAATCCCAATGTTATTTAAATGGGAAATTTTGAGATTTCAATGGTGAATAGAGCATTTATTTTCAGATAGATTATCATCAATTTTTGGCGGAAACAACTACAGACCAAGCACTATCCAACGACACCAAAAACTTGAAAATCGGTTGAAAATTGTAGGAGGAGTTCTCAAGACAAAAAAACCCTTAGCGTATTAAATAAGTATAGATAATATCATAAGCTTATGAGTGCAATTACAAGATGTCTACTGGCTCAATAAAAAAAATTGGTCACCTAAAAATCTAACATGCTAGCATTGCTAAATAACAAAACTTAGAATCAAAATTTGTTAACAGAAACTTAGATCAGTAAAATAAGTTTGATCTTATTTAAGTCCTCTGTCGCATACAACGGTGCTCAGTGATAGGTAGTAAAAACTGAGACCATACGTGGTTAATTATTTAATATTGAATTGCAATTAGCAACTAAAATTAAATTAGGTGGGAGTTGTTAAATTCCAACTATTAAATTATTTAATATTAAATTCGTCTAGATACGAGTTTGTAAGCTAACTCAATAATAGGTTTCCTACATAAAAATTTGTCTTTGATTTACATTTCTCTTTCAAATATTCTTAAAAATTATAAAATGGGATTTCTAATAAATAATTTTTTAACTGATTGTTAATTTTCCAATTTGGTAGTAAAATGATGCCAAAATTTTCTCTTTGTTGTAATTGCAGTTTAATGCTATTATTATTTATTTAGCGAAATTCCCTATAGGATTCTATTAATAAATATAAGTCACTAGCCTAGGGCCCACATGGGTTTATTATAAATTTTAATCAAAGATAAAATAAATATGAAAAAGAAGTCATTTTCCCTAAATATTTCAAAATGAAAATGTAAATTTTATAATAAAATGGTCGAGTGATAATAAAAATCTTTAAAAACTTAAAAACAAGTAGTGAACCGAAATAACATTGAGGTAAGACCGGTTTTTAACACAGAGACAGAAAAAAACTGATAAGAGCCAAATTAACTTAGGCTATTTATAATTTTTATCCAACTTTTACTCAGACTCTAATTAAGGTAACGCATTACAGAACCTTGATAAACTTTAAAATATCTTTTACAGTTTACAAAATGTCAATATTGCATATAGGTAAATGAAATTTCCAATAGATCCCTCTACCAAGATTGACTCATACCAGTAGTTATAATTCTTTAACTTATTAAGGTAATACTCACCATTAGTGAGAACACCTTGCTTCATCGGAAATCCTTGTTTGTCATTGCCACCTGATATCCTGACAACATAACCTTTCCATTCATCACCGAGGGAATCAGCTTCAACCTCAGCTCCCATACGTTTTTCATAGAACATTCTGAGTTTATGTTCATCGGTAATTTCAAATAATTTCTGGGTTCCTCCAGGAGGGTATGAAACATTGAGCTGGAAAATGTACAGGTTTTAGTAGGAAATACGCTCTATTAGTCTACAATCTAATACGCCAATAATAAAACTTACAAAGAATCTCCTTGATTTAGGTATACTGTCCATTGCACGTGTTTAGGGTAATTTTCTGAAAAAGTGACACTTCCGTGTAACTTAAATTTCAAGCAAAGCGATAAAAAAATTACTAAACTAACATAGGTAATCTAGCACAAAGAGATAGTATTGTCTATCGTTCCCAACTTATATATGATTTTTTTATACTTATGTAAAATAAAAGTATATACCGTATGTTTTTATTGGCAAAATCTCATTCCCCCGTCACATTACCATCCCTTCCTTGTGAATTTCAAACACCTTTTTCATAATTTTAATGTTAGACTATTATTTTTATTTAATACTGATATTGCTCTTTCACTTATATAGGCCTTCCTCAAGATTAAGTATGTTTAGTTAAAAAAACTCATAAACTAGGCTCATTAGATTAGAAATCATTACATTTTAAAATGTTCGTTACCACACCTTTTATCATTATCCTGTCAGTTATTTTTAATTTCCTACTATTATTTGATAGGAAATTGATTTTACAATTTAAACAGTGCATCGAGACTGTCTGGTACACAACTCTGACAATAATAGTCATTTTGCTTATCTGATGATAGTTTTGTAGTCATTGAAAATATTCTTCAAAAGTTGGCCATCTTTAAAAAACTGATTCTCATTCCCCTGTGTGCTATACTCATTTATCACTCTACTAAGTACAGTAATTAGGTATACTATTACAAATGTTGTATAACTTAAGCATAAGTTATGGTATGAAATCACCATATAACAATATCTAGAAAAAAAGTATAATCCTTGGATCTGCATGAACATAATCCAAAAAATCTCATTCCACTGGGTTTCCACCATATGGTACAATATTACGATTATAATACGGTAAGATCATGGGTTTTTGCTGACCACATTATGAAGTAGGCCTACAAGTAGGATTAGGCGTACGGTAAAACTTATATAAAAAATATGGCGAAACTTCGTCCTCCTACTCCACCGTTATTATCAAATTAAAATTGTGTAATGAAAACAATCGAATCAACAACGATATTGAGGCAAGAAAGGTATCAATAAGCTAATCTAACAATCATACCGTAAATAAACCTCTGTCACTTAAATGTAGAGCAATCTTTACTTAAATGTAGAGCAATCTTTATAACAACAAACGAATGGTTTTTGGAAAAATTAAACTTAAAAGGCATATCCCCTTAATACAATAGCGGACAAAAACCTTTCAGATTAATTTTTGGCAACATTTTTGTGTAATGCCATTTAAGGTGAAATGAAGTCCTGCACCTTCTAACAATTAAGATACACCAACAATAAACTTAGGTAGTTTATTTTGTGTTGTTCTTTGAAAATGTTGTAGGTAGGTGCAATGGAGGGGTACACCAAAATTGCTACAATCTTCTGGAACACTTCTGCAGGCCCATAAAAAAGGGTAGGAAAAGTGCTCCAGGAAAGTGATTCTGAATAATTTCAGTTCACCTCCGTGTATATTAGTTGCTGAATATAAACTAAGTTTGTGTAAGTTATAGAACACTGATTTTATAACACAAATAGGTCATGTGTGTATGTATAAAATTTCAAGAAGTGTTCTTCAAGTAAACATCCCTGGATAAGTTATCCAGGTATGCGCTGCAGTAACATCAGTTTATTATGATTTGTTTATTTGTTATTGCTCAAAACCAGATTCATCATGTCAAGTGTTCACTTTGATCGTAAACAAAAACTATTATACTATTTAAAAAACTATCATGGATGTCACAATAAGTTTATATAAGAATAAAGTACATAGAGGCCTATTCCTAACAATCTTTTCCTTATAAAATTTTGTACAATTTGTATATTTTGAAAATTTTTTGTGAGGTACCTGGTTATTTTTACACTGCAGAATATATAACAATATTAATATAAATTTTTTATTTTCCAAAAGTAATATAGCCTATAGGCTGTATGTAATTTTTATATTTTGAAGTTTTATACCTAATAGCTATTATCATTGTTTTCATGTTATTTTCTGATAAAATGAGATATAATTTAATATGGTTATTTTATATATATTTAATGAAAAAATAATTTTTAAAATTAATCCTGCACAGCCCTTTAAAAAGCTTGCCAGTATAGCATAAAGTGACCGCCAGCTCTAGGGTTAAACAAATCCATAAATATGTCAGTGTTAATTCATACCAATTGCAAAATTATTTTATTCGATATCCCAGGCCTAGTTTTGGCATAAACTAGGGCCTAGGTTGAGGAAACGGCCCTTACACGTCCAACTACTGTAATCTCAAATCTCTTGAGAGATGGATGAGTTTGACATTTTGACAGCCAGTAGTGTGACCCATTATTGGATGGATTATGGTTAGCCTACAAAAATAAATAGCTTAACCATCCAGGATTGCCAAATAAAACACTCGGAAATGAAGGACGGGGTTTTGAAATCATCCCTACTTTATTGCCACTACTGAGTTCAAAATAGTGGTTAAAATTAGATTCTTTGATAATCTGCGTTTAAATTATCCTTTCAATGTCAGGTGTTTTAAATGTTATTTTAGAGCTGTCCATAGACATTTTAGAGGGTTTTTAAATTTTAAGAGTCATCTTCACCTCTGGCCCAGTAAGTTAGCCCATTGTTGCGCAGACGGCAATGTTAACCAAACTGCTTTTATGCAAAACGTGGTATTTTTCCCCTGTTTCGTACGCTATTTTTCAACCGATTTAGGTACTTTAAAACTTGGTAAGTGTTTAGTTGAATAGTTATATTAGGTCC
This sequence comes from Neoaliturus tenellus, assembly GCA_030545055.2. NCBI lineage: Eukaryota > Metazoa > Arthropoda > Insecta > Hemiptera > Cicadellidae > Neoaliturus > Neoaliturus tenellus. Next base: position 95,083,283 of record CM061535.1, read on the forward strand.
CTCATACCTCAAGAATTTGAAAACTTAAAAATATTACTAAGGAAAATCGATTTACTTTACGACGTCACAGATAGTAATATTTGTTAAATTTTCAAAATGTTGAGGTATGGCACCTAATATAACTATTCAACTCAACACTTACCAAGTTTAAAGAAAATATATATTTATAGGCCTACCTGTTAAAAAATTTAATACTTATAAGTTCATTTTACCGGTACTCCAATTAGCCTATTAAAACTTTTCAAACTGTAATAGGTCAATCAATCAATCAATCAAACAGGTAAAAGAAAATTGAAGGAAATCTTTTAACGTTTGAACATTTGCTACTCCTCATATTTTAGGTTAGTTGTATTTTTAAAACAGAGATTTAGGCCTAGTTTAAAACAATGTACTTCAATGCAATTACACTAATCTAAAATAGTAATTCTTAAAATTACACTTTAGCTAGCCTACTGTAGGCTAAATGAGAGACTGTTGTGATAAAGTGGCATTCGCCTATCAAAACGGTGCTGCGGCGATGACTTGGCAAGGCCCTAGATGAGTTCAAAGTTCATGCCCTGTACAGACGGAAGAGTTTTTCCGAGACTTGCACCACAAGAAGGTCTTGAAAAATTACAGTTAGCAATGATAACGAAGGTAGGGTAATTATGCAGTTTAGGTGACACCTCTTAAAAATTGAATTTTTTTGTGTCAAATTATTCTAAATTACCCCCTGATTTTGAAAATGATAATTTTTTTCCGCGGAAAAAGTCGGAAAATGCCGGAAAATCGGAAAAACCGGAAAAACATTTTTTTGCCAAAATAAGTCAAGTGGGTACTTAAAATGACGGGGAAATCGAGCTGAATACAAATGTTCAAGAATTATCGAAATCCGTACATAAATAACGAAGTTATCACCGGAAAAGCGGTAGAAATTCGGAAACTGGTTAGTGACAATTTTATTCAAAAATACGTCAAGTGGGTACTCAAATTAACTGGGATGTTAAGCTGATCACAAATATGTAAAAATTATTTCGATCCGATTTTTAATAAACCGGAAATTGCAGGAAAAGTGTTGGAAAAGCCATCAGATGAACTATTTTTTTATGCAGTACTTAAGTTAAAGTATGCCATGTGGGTACTCAAATGACGCAGAATTTCATGTAGAATAGGGACATGTCCTATTACTTGAATACAACAATTTAGTAGGGAATAAAGAAAAAAAAACATTTAGAAATCAAATAAAAGTGCCCTGAAACTCATATGCTTCAAACTTAGCGAACTAACTTTAACAGTGGTTATTGATGTAGCCTAAAGTGCTATAGGCCTAGTTAGCCTTATAGGGAGTACTATAGGCATATTTAAAAACTTATATTTACATATTATAGCCTAGTATAAAATGTGTTATTATAGGTAACATAACCTAACTAACCTAACCTAAACAAGGTCTGATGATCATATGAGTCCTATTGAGCAAAGTTTTATGTAAAATACGAATATATACCCTACCTAATATGGAATAAAACATACCAAGTTAGTACTCACATGGTTAGGTTATGTTAAGTTAGAAGTTAGGTTAGGTTAGGTTAGGTTAAGTTACGTTAGGTTAGGTTAGTTATGTTACCTATAACATAATATTTTATACTAGGCCTATATGTTAATCTAAGTTTGGGCTATACATCAATAACAACCACTTTTACCACAGTTAGTATTTCATTCAAGAATACGAGTTTCAGTGTCCGGTTTTATTTTATTTATAAATGTTTAATTTCTATTTTTATTCGTTACTAAATTGTTGTATTCAAGTAATATATACATATTCGTATTCTACATGAAATTCCGCGTCAATTGAGTACCCACATGGCATACTTTAAGTACTGTAGTATAAAAAATAGTTCATCTGATGGCTTTTCCAACACTTTTCCTGCAATATCCGGTTGATTTAAAATCGGATCGAAATAATTTTTACATATTTGTGATCAGCTTAACATCCCGGTTATTTTTTGAATAAAATGGTGGCTAACCGGTTTCCGCATTTCCACCGCTTTTCCGGCGATAACTTCGTTATTTATGTACGGATTTCGATAATTCTTGAACATTTGTATTCAGCTCGATTTCCCCGTCATTTAAAGTACCCACTTGACTTATTTTGGCAAAAAAATGTTTTTCCGGTTTTTCCAATTTTCCGGTATTTTCCGACTTTTTCCGCGGAAAAAAACTATAATTTTCAAAATCAGGGTGTAATTTTGGACAGTTTACAACAAAAAAATTCAATTTTTAAGAGGTGTCACCTAAACTGCATAATTACCGAAGGTAGATACTTGCCATAGCATTCGGTACTGTTTGTATGCAAGATAGGCAACAGTTTTGTAATTTTGAGGTTAGGCCTAGATTGTAACCAAATTGTAACTAAATTTGTCCTGATCAAATTTCTAATTTTGGCCAAATACGGGACATTTACTGTCCCAGATGACTTCTCTCCGGGATGCGGGACAAATTTACTGGATTAGGGACTGTCCCTTAAAATCCGGGACGATTGGGAACCCTGTTTTTAACCCTCCAACTGGTAAAGGTTGCGATCGCGACGCATTTAGGCGTTTCTGTACTGGTAAGATCGTGATCGCGATCCATTTGCAAGGGTTCAGGAAAATGCATTTACTCAGTTATTTGATGGTCAATATCGATGTTTTTTATATAGTATTAAAGAGGAAACAATGCGCAATCTAGTCATCATATGTTCAGCTGTATTTGTTGAAATATCAGTATGTTGGTAAGACTGAATTTCTGGTGTTTGTTTTTGTTTACGCATATCGTAGGGACGGCGCTGTTCTGAGGTTAGGCCTATGTTTTTACTTGAAATGCAAATTTTAGTTAATTATAGGCCTAGTTTGCAATGTAATAATGAGTGAATTGAGTAATTATAGTGCTATTAGGGCCTTCTAAATGAAGATTCAGAGTACAAAGTGAAGTTGTCAGGGAACATGAAAGTTGTGAGTTAGGCCTAGGCCTAGGTAAGTGAATAGGCCTAGGCCTAACTTTATTAATTTATTATAAATAAATATAATTATTTATATACATAATAAATAGTTATATTTATTATTTATAAATAGGCCTAATAAAAATTTAATCATAAAAATTATAAAATAATTTTTTTTTAAAATGGCGGCGGAAAGGTGGTTTGTGTTTACCTCACATATTTGCTTTGTAATAGCCTATTTTATTTATAATATAAACAATCAAGTGTTATACATCAGTAAAAAGCCAATAAAATTGTGGTCATTTTGGCCATTTTAGTTTTGTTGTATGAACAACATACCTTACCATAATACTACTCTAAAAGGAAAATAATAAGAAAAAAATTTGTTACAAAATAGGAGGATTAACATAATTAATTTTTGTAAGTACACTAAAATCAATATTGTTTTGAATAGCCTATTTCATTCTGAAAAAATTGATATATAATTTGTATGTTTTATATACCAATTTATATGTTTTATGTTGTTTGTACTAAATGTTTGCGCGGCGGCCAAAAAAACCTCACCAGTAAAGGAGGTTATAATAATGACCAGTTGGAGGGTTAAAAACCATCATCCAAGGGCAAGAAACAAAATTAAGTATTCACGCCTGAAACACATTATTACCATGTAAGTATTAATTGTCATGGATAGGCCTACATAAGGAATAACTTGCTCAACAGAATTGAATAAATTAAAAGCAGTTAAAAGGTACCATGTAACTAATAAACAAAGAGTGAAGAGGCCTAAGTTATCAGTATTCATCGTTGCTTACGACCAATAAACCTCTATCAATTTTGATCTATTAAATCCCCTGAATTACAATGAACAAATTTAGAAGGTAGAATACATTGGTAGTAATTCAATAATGTTCAACTTACCTTCATTTTGGTTGTCGGTTGTAATCCCTAACCTTACTACATCCACACAAGGTGCAGGGAGAAAAGAAATAAGCCCGGAAACTAGTGATGTGCGATACGTATCGTATCGTATCAGAATATCGCGATACGGGGAGGGGCGATACGATATTTCGATACGATATTTTGAAAACGATACGTATCGTATCGCCAAAAACGATATTTGATTTTATATCGGCACATAGAAAAACGATACTTTTTTCCCGCGATATTGTTTTTTTCACCATGCAACCACGATATCGGGAAGAAAACTCATTTAGCTTCATCATTTTACTTATTTGACCATTAAATAAACAGAACTCCATAATATCATATCTTCTAACTTAAACTGCACAATCTCTTGGAGGAGATAAAACAAGTTTATCAAGTAAGATTTGACAGATACGATACGGCCAGTATATGAATGAGCATGACAATAAACAACAATTTTATTTATTTTGAGTACTTATTTTAAACATTAATGATGTTTACCTAAAACTTTTGATTCTGTTTCATTAAAATAATAGAAAATTATCATCTAAAATCAATGGCTAAACCTATTTTTAACGGCTTTGTTGAAAATGATACGATACATATCGTTTAAGCGATATTTTGGCCGATACGATACGCGTATCGCGATACACAGGACCGATACGATACGGCCGATACGATATATGGCTCCGATACGTATCGTATCGCCGTATCGCGATACACGGCCGTATCGCACATCACTACCGGAAACTCAAACTCAAAGAGAGAGGAACAAAATGTCAAAGCCTGGTTAGGATCTAATGCTACCAACTAATTTTAACTTAACAATGAAATATGTTTTTGATCACCTATTACATGATTATGTACAGTTAATAAAATACTTTATATTTCACAAAGTGTAGTTTTAGATTTAGTCATTCGTATCGGAATTATTTTAATCAGTCATGAATTGGCACAGTTTTGTCTTATAATAAAAAAGTAGTCATCTCGTTGTATATTGTACTGCACTTCACTCTCTTTAAGTAATATTACTTTCAATATGCATTACCGATTATGTACAAATAAATACCTGGGTGTTTAAGATCAAATTAACAAATTTTTATTGAATAAGAAACATTAGAGACCGCAGACCGATTGAAATTCGATCTAAAACCCAGTTTTTCTTGGAACTAGTCATTAGAAAGATTTACTGAAACATCTATTTTTCTGTTTTAGGTATTTGTTATAACAAAACAAACAACTGTCTAAAGATTTATCAATAATTACACTTCTCTTCCATAAGATTAACATTGAAATCTTGAAAGCCTGAAGGAACGTAGCCTTGAGGACCGATGTGAATTTTAATGTTATTCTGCTCATGTACAGGAATCAATGCGCGGATTTCTCCTATTTATGATATACCGTACACAAGCTGAGATAAAAGGCGGAAAAGAAACATGCTTGCCTATACTGACGATATGAACAACAGCAAAAGTTCTGAACAACACAAAACATATATTTATTTATTTGATGCTTGTCGCTGAGTTCAGTAAAAGTGACATTGCGGGTAGTGTCAAATCGCACAATAAAACATATTGGTTTTAAACTTCACAATAATGCTCAACCAAAGCCATACTAGATTATGGCTTAGCTACACTACATGGCTCAACCGGGGCATACATTTTAAATAAATCTATGTTACATTTTTTTAATTTTATTCGTAGGCCTTTTGGTTCAAACCTTGGAGTCAACAGCTTGTGCAATTACCAGTGACAGCATTCAGTGTGATTTACAGAGACATAATATGTTGGAGAAAACTCTCCAACAATATATTTCTCATCTCCAGAGTGACCGAGGAAGACTTTTTCATTATAGGTGTGTTTCTTGTTTTTCTTTCTATTAAAATTCTTTGGATATAAGGAGTGTTCGTTTTAACCTTACAACTCTGTTAATTTGTGGTTATAGGTATATTGTTCTAAAAATGTAAGAACTGTAATATCGGATTGAATATAATTTAAAATTAATAATTTTAAAAAATTATATAAAATATTGGTGGTATTAATTTTAAATTATAGGTATATTGTTATTTTAGTTTTAAGTCTATCTGTTTTTATTTTAATCGTCATAAACTTTACATATTTCTTGAAAATATTTAAAAACATTGTATTAATGTTTAATTTGCCATGTTAAAGTTCTAAGTAAAAATAAGCTATCGGTCCATATAACGGAAAAGGTCCAATAGGCTACCCATACACTTTTAAAAATCATTTGTTCAATTATTTATTTGTTCTAGACTCTATAGATTGGCGAAAAGAATTAGATCTACGGGGGGGCATTCTCGTTCTCACATAGGCGTAAGGCGTTAGCTTAAAAGGAGAGCTGAGAGTATATATATTTTTTGTGACAACGTTGCCATTTTATGAGCAATAACATTAAAAAACTATTTAATTTTAGTGACCTTAAAAATGAAATTAATCATGTGTGCGATCAACATGCTAATGTATTCCCTATTTGTAACATATAATGTTTCCCGTATTCTTCCACTCTCAAGAATCTAACTAATCAGAACCACGTGGAACATTATTGCCTGGTGTTGTTATTACCAGGGATGGATAGTTTACTAAATATGGGCTAAGGCACGGCAACTCTAGTACAAGGTCATGGAATTCGAACAACTGGCAACGCCACAATGGTCTCGACCCGTAGTAAAACGTTCTTCTCCATTGAGCTATTGTAGTCAATCAGAGCCAGATTTAGGAATAGGTTAAAATAACTACTATCTGAGGTCACTGTCTCAAAGTAGTGATATAAAATATGCAGTCTGTAGGCTATCCATTTTCTGCCCCCCTAACACTTATAGGGACAGATTCATACATAGTTTTTGCTGTTACTTTATATAGAGGCGTCCTTAAAATACGCAGCAAATTAATTTAATGTCTCACTATCAATGTATCAAAGGATAAAGTGCTTTGAATTGTATATTCTTTATTTGAATACTTAAAGCCAGGAACCACAACACAAAGAATCAAAGTGACTTCACAGGAGCAGCTAAAGCAGCGAGCAGGCAAGGCAGAGTATATGCAACTAACTGCCGGCTCATTAATAATAATGTTGGTTTTGTCACGTGCTACAAACATACTTCAAACGACTTTAAATTAAAAATGAACTTTGAATTGAAGCATAAATTTGAACAGTTTATAATTTTTTTATAGACTCACACCTTTATATGTAAGTAAACTCACAACTTTTGAGAAAATAAATAATAGTACCAAAATCATATGGCAAATACGATTCACATTTTGGCAACGTTAGAACTATATAAATGGCAAAAGCGCGGCTCCAATACAACGACTTTATATGTCCTAAAATAAAAATTTATTCAAAATCAAATTGACACCCCAGATTATGACACCTCTACCAAGTATTTAAATCATTTAGCCAACCTGTCATCACTGATTGACAATTTTTTACCGAAACAAAAATAAGAGAAGTTTGAAAGCTCTAACATCATCATACATGCAATTGCGACACTCTAAGGTGAAAAGTCTGGAGATGAAGATGCTAGAGTGGTTCTTGGTGTGTATAGACTCACAACACAACTTTGTTAAATGGCTTCTGATGTTGGCGGAATTTAGGTTATTTGGCAGAACAGCTCTGCCTGCCAAGTAGCGCGGGTAAAACTTTCTAAATTAAATTTTCCATAGTGGAGGTTATTATAAAATCAAAACCATACGTTTGTTGTAATTATTTTTTGACCAATATATTCGTAAGATCATTGACATGATTTAAAAAGGAAATAACTACTTGCGAATCTAAACACTGGGAGTGTAGTTCCCCCTTTTTTGCCTAATACAAATTTTTAGTGTTGTTACGATTATCCTATTCATGAAAAATTTGTTACAAGATTATGTGGAGTAGGCTACAGTAGAATGAAAAGAATAAACATATTTCTATTTCCTCAAATTAATAGGGCTTACACTTTAAATCATTAGGAAGATGAGCCTAAGGAAATTTATGTTATTAAAGTTTAGTAAAATTATTTTCAAATTTTAGTACAGTACTTTGACAAAATGCCGCATTTAAATTTGGTCGCTAAGTTATTGCCTCCAGCCTTTTCAGCCTATTTAGAAATACGGCCCTGTTGTCAATGTTACTTACATACACAGTAATTCCCGTTTTTGGTCTTTAGAACCAGGGCTTAGTTAATTTCTAAAATAAAATAAAAATACCGGAGCTATGTAATACTGGGGAGGGGGTGTATGAAATAACCCCCCCCCCCCATTGGAACGGGGGTCCGGGGTCTTACCCTGAAAATAAAAAAAACCCTAGACTTAAATCGGTGCATTTTAGCAAATTTTCCTATAGGAAATACGCTGTTACGGTAGTACTCATGGTAAGACCTAAGCCCGGGACCATGTTACTTTTTTGAGCTCTCTAGAAGCCCTAAACAACGTTCGTTCAAACTCATATATATTGGAATTAATCCAACGGTAGGATTTTTCAACAATAGCCGATGGGTCCCCCAAAAATAAAGTTGTTTTACACCTATAAAAACACTTTTCAAAATGGCGGTTCTTTTGTAATGGGATAAATTTTGAAAAAAAACTACGAATTTAAATTTTTTACTCGCATCTCCTCAATATTAAGCTGTGGGACCAACGCCAATAATTAATTGTTGAGTACTAAATACTTTATTTTTAACGGTCTTTATTTTTTGGCCGCCATATCTTGGATCCGCCATGTTGGATACAAGTTTTTTTTTTAAGGCAAAGATAGTGTTGTGAAACATAATTTCAAAGTAGATTTTTACGCTGATTACAATGCCGCAATCCGTTTTTGAAAATATCTTTCCGTTTCAAAGATATACGGAAATTAAAATTCTTCTCTATACAATTCTTATGAACGTTTCAAATTTTGAATTTATTTATTTTTTATTTTTCCTCATATATCCTGTTCTAATTGAGATATTTTGTTAATTTTGGTATCAGATCACTCAGTGGATCATCGGGCTTCTTTAGAGTTTCTGTTCGTTTGAAATGGCTTGGTTTGAACCGGTTAGTAAATTTTAAACTTTACCCAAATTTCAGAAATGGAAATATTTTTTATTGAAAAGTGTATATCACATCTTAAACCTATCCAATTTTAACAATCAATATATGGAATTAAAGCGAATAATGTACCGTGTAATTTAAGACCAAAACGATCCTTGAATCTCATTTACACTTGAGTTGTAGGTCTTTATTTGAAGAATTTCAGGAACCAATAAATTTTATGTTAACTAGACAGTTATAAGCCACTTAAAATCCAACGAATTTCAAAGGTCAATAGCTTAAATTAAAGACATTGATGTACTAGTTGTTTTAAGACCAGAATTAACTTTATGTCTTATTTAGAAATTGAGATATTACTTTAACTAAAATTGAATTTTAAAAAATTTAAGTTTCTATTAAATAGAAGGACATAACTCGTCTCAGTATCCTCCAAATTAAATGAAGAATAGCTAAAATTAATGTCGGAATATTACTGAGTACTTTAAAGTCACAAATGAACAGCATTCCTCAATTAGAACTAGATATAAAAGAATAATAATACAAAATAAATTTAAAGTTCAAAATGTCCATAAGAAATTTATAGGGATGATTTTTTATTTGAGTGTATCTTTGAAACGAACCAAGATTTTCTAAAACGGATTGCTGCATTGTAATCAGCGTAAAAATCTACTTTGAAATGATGTGTCACAACACTATTTTTAAATTATAAAAAATAACTTTCATCCAATATGGCGGATTCCAAATGGCGGCCAAAAATTAACGACCGGTCAAAATTAACTACTTCCCATCCAAAAATTATTGGTGGTGATGCCCCAACATTATATCGAGAAATGCCGGTGAAAAATAAAAATAAATTATTTTTTTCAAGATGTATCCCATTAACAAAAAACGCTATTTTGGAAAGTGGTTTTATAGGTGAAAAACAACTTCATTATTTGGGGACTCATCGGATCTTTAATTGATCTTTAATTATATAGTGCTTAAAATAAGCTCTTATCAAATTGTTGTGAATGCACATCAGTTGACATAAAACCCTAATTTTACTGTACTAAAAGTTTGGATTTTGGTCGTATTTTTTGGTTAGAATTGTTCGAAAAATATAATCGTTAGGCCAACCTCGAAAATGCCAACCGACCGTTTCCCTACCATCCTGGCCATAATCCAACGTTGGTCCATTAATGTGTGCTAGGGTTCATTTAGGCTTAACAGACCAAACTGCTTAAATGATCATGACTTAATTTCACTACACCTATATGACGAAGTAAGTTTGGACATCGCTCTCTGATGATCTCCAACTGGAAACACCGTCAGTTAGAAGCACCGTCAGTACAAGCAGGTGCTTCCAGCTGGATATCAGAGAGTGATGACCAAATTTACAGGGTCATGGCCATTTAGTAGTTTAGGCCAGTATAATCTAGTATGGCTTTGTTCTAGAAAAATAGTTTCGGGGCTGCTGTTCCATTGTCAAATCAGTAGAAAACGTTGTCAAAACCTTTAATACACAGTCATAATTTACCATTAACGATACACCTAACGCAACACACCCACGAACATAAAAAAATAATTTGAGGTTGGCTGGACTTTCAAGTTTAAGAAGACTGGTGGCATCTTCCTCTGAAAGGTAAAGGACCGCCATCTTCAACTGCCGCTTCTGCCGATCTTGGTTAACGGTAGTCTTTGTCAAAACTAACCTAAGGGACCCTGACAACACCGCACGTTAACACATAGGTGCGGCGAAACGTCGGATTCGCGGAACGGACAGGCGCTTAAATGTAATTTTTGTGAGTTTTTTTATTGGTGTGTTTTAGCAAATTTCCCTATAGGGAATACGCGAGTTTGTGTTTTATCAACTGACAACGACTATCGTCTCCACAATTCATTAAGGCGAGTGACGTCCAAAAATCTTAAACAATTTCAGATAATAACCACCTCACCCAAAAAAAAAATGTGTCTTTCAAGAATAAACACAAAATAGTGTAAGTTTCGTGTATCCGCCAAGATGAGTGTGTAATCGATATCTATCTGACTCCTAAACAGCTTGACAAATTGTAATGAAACTTTCAGGTGTTATTAATCATTATTCATTATGGTTTGTGTGGAGTTTGGAGCTCTTTAAGGCTCCGCCTCACTGGCCTTCAAAATTACTTTAGGGCCACCGGAGTTGAAATTTGATGGACGATTCTCTTTGCTCGTAGGTGCTCACTAAGAAACGGTTTTTGCGAGTATAGTTTTTAAGAACTTTAGGGCTCCACCCCAGTGAACTTCAAAATTACTTTAGGGCCTCCGGGGTTGTAATTTGATATGGACGTGCCTCTTTGCTCATAGGTGCTCACTAAGAAACTGTTTTGCAAGTATATTTTTTGAAGCCTTTTAGGGCTCAGCCACACAGGCCTTGAAAATGACTCTATGGCCCTAGGGGTTGATGTTTTACATGGACTTTTTGCTCATAGGTGCTTTTGCATTGACAATTACGAGCAATAAGGCACAAGGGCAATTTTTTACTATTGAGGTTTTAAATTTGGAAAATAAATGTTTTTGCACGGCCAGTTATACGTGGCGTGCTCACGATTTGGTACGCGATTATGAAAATTTGTAGATTTATACACCAAATCAAAAGGCAATAACCATTGTTTATCCTTTGGCCTTACAATAAAATTAATATACTTACTATCTATTCCATTGACTTTTTTGTTATATATAAAAAAAACTATTAAAATAGCTTTATTTCTGTAAACAACCTAATTTGGGCGCAGCAACGCCCGCCCCAAAGCAATGCAACGGTTTGAGTGAAACTTATTTAAATAATTTTTCTCTCAACAATTTCAATCTCAAAGTTATTTTTGCCGAGAAACCTCAAACAGTGGAGGTGTTGCGATCTACTCCAAGAATAATTTACAGTTTGAAATAGTTGACGCTAGTAATGTAAATAGAACTAAACGTTTCTCAGTTGCATCTATTTTTGAAGTTACTGACATGAAAGTTTACATTTCGGCAGCTTAACAATCATAGCCCTCAGTCTATAGACCTCCCTATGATAGTAACTTCAACCAATTTTTTGAAATCTTGGAGTCTTATCTTAGAGAAATATCAGCCCACTCTAGGAAAGTGATCCTGGCTGGAGATTTTAACCTGGATCCCATTATGCATCCTGGTGAATATGAATCATTCTGTAATATTGTCAACGGTTTTGGTTTATCCCAAGTTAACTTTGCCCCTACGAGGTTCGCTGAACATTCAGAAAGCTGCCTAGACATCTTTTTGACTAACTTTAGTAATTGTTCATCCTCTGTTATAGAAAGTTTAATCTCAGACCACTGTGCTGTTTTACTTGAGATACCGGTATGGGGCATAATTAGATCTGATTGTAGTAGTTTTAAGGGTAGGGATTTTGGTGAGGAAAGTTTGAAAGAACTTAATTTCAGACTTGAACAAGAAAAGTGGCATGATTTTTTCAGTGCTCACACCCTAGATTCAAAATACAATAGTTTTATAAATACTTTGACCTATTACATTCAAATAGCCTGTCCATTGAAGAAAAAAACGTTTCAACACAATAGATAAGCAGAGGTGGCTTACTGATGAGATTAAGTTTCTTAAAGTTGATTTATTGGATATATATTCTGCATGGCAGGACAACCCGTGACTCTTTTTTGAGAGATGAGTACAACAAAAAGAAAAAGCTTTATAGAAAGAAAATTCTTGAGGCCAAATCTAGTTTTGTCAAGCAAAATATAGATTGTGCAAAAAATCCCACTAAGGCAGCATGGGGGTTCATTAATAAATCTCGAAACAAAAGTAATAGAGTTAACCGTAATATCTCCCTCAAAGTTGGAAACGACTTGGTAACTGATCCTGATTTGGTGAGTAACATCTTCAACGACTTTTTCACACTTCAATCAAATGTAGATTCCTCCATTGTAAGTTCACAATCCACAGCCATTAACAGCAATTCCCATTAGTTTTTCTTGTTTGAACCAGTATCAGAAGCTGAACTCACTAAATTGATTTGTGAATTGCCAAGAAAAAATCCTGCGGAGCCGATGGCATCTCAATGAATTTAATAAAAACTTGTTACTCTTCTCTCAAAACTCCGTTGTTACATTTAATTAATTTTTCTTTAGCTTCTGGCTTATTTCCTGAAAATGCAAAACTAGCTCTCATTAAAGCCGCTTCACAAAAAAGAAGATCCATGTCTCATTGCCAATTACCGTCCGATCATCGCACCTATCGTCCATCTCCAAGATTTTGGAGAAAGTTGTTTGTAATAGACTAATTTCCTTTTGACTGATAATGACTTAATTTTTCCAATCAGTTTGGATACCAAAAGAGGAAGTCCACTAAACTCGCTTTGATAAACTTTGTAAATAAATGCATCGGTGCCTTAGAGGGTGGTGAAATGGCTATTGGTTGTTTTATTGATCTCTCCAAGGCATTCGATAGCGTCAACCATAGTATTTTGATCCACAAGCTTCAAACTCTAGGAATCTGTGGTACAGTTTTAGAGTGGTTTTCCTCTTATCTCTCTAATAGATGTCAAAGAACAGTTATTGATTTTTCTGACTCCAGCGGACTGAGGGAACAGTATATACATCAAGGTTATCTCATCTGCAGGTGGGGGTGCCTCAAGGGTCGATTCTTGGCCCAATTCTGTTTTTAATTTATATTAATAATATATCTGATTGTGTACCTAGTAGTTCCTTAACAATTTTTGCTGATGACACCTCCTTGTTTTTTAGCCATAAAAATCTTCAATTCTTAGAACATGGTAATTACACTCTTATTAACACTCTGTCTCAATATTTTTCTGATATTAACCTAAATATCAATCCAAGTAAAACCAATTATGTTTTTTTCTCAACTGATCAGAAAAAGAGACTTTTAGAGAGAGAAGGTTTAGAACCCCCTCTAGTCTGTCTGGATGATGAATTCCTCGATCAGTCGGATACAGTGGACTACCTGGGTGTGAGGTTGGATGGTGGTCTCACATGGAATGAACATGTGAGTAAACTTGCAAACACTTTGTCTGGGAACATTTTTGTTCTTCGGAATATAGCACTCTTGAACAATCTCCCATTGTCAAAACTTGTCTATTTTAGTTTAATTGAAAGCTACATAAGATATTCCATTGTACTTTGGGGAAATTCTAGTAAACATAACTTGAACAAGATTTTTTTAATTCAGAAGAGAGCAATTCGTTCAATGCTAAGACTTAGACCTCAAGACTCATGTAGACAACATTTTGTAGAGTTAAGAATTATGACTGTTCCCTCTCTCTTTATGTTTGAAGTAATTTGTTTTGTCAGAGAAAATAATCTCATTCAGTCTCACAATCATCTTTACAATACAAGAAATAGACATTTAAACCCTTCAGTGCAACATAGACTCACACTTTTTGAGAAGAAACCTGATTATATCGGTCAAAAGCTTTTTTCAAAATTACCCCCAAGTTTAAGAGAAATCAACGACATTAAAAAATTTAAATCTCAGTTAAAAAATCATCTGTTGGAAGAGTGCTTTTATAGTGTCCCAGACTAACCCAAATTCCTTTTCCAATCAAATTTGCCTAGCCTTTTTTATTTTCCTCACTAAGTTCCTGCCCATTGCCTTTTAATCCATTTGACAAGGCTCCTTTCGCCGCATAAGTTAGGACTATGACCGGTCTCATGCCCTGGAAGAGGGTCTACGAGACTACAGTGGAGAAGTAAGAAGTAAGTAAGTAAGTGCTAGTAAGTAAATAAATGCCCATGCAGTGACACTAGTATTTGAGTGTTATGTGGTGGAGAAATTATGAATTTACGCTAAACAAACATTACAGAGGGGACCGTCCAATAAGTTGATATAATTTTTATTCACACAGTATAGAAATTTTTTGTACCATAACACTACTTATTACAATAATTTTCTCTTAAGATTTCGTACTCACTGAAAACGGTAAATCAAGCTAGCAGTGGATCTTTCCCGCGCAGACAAATTTTTTCTTTCTGGCAAAGTTGTAAATTGAGGAGAGGATTGGGGAAAATGGGGAAATGGACATAGCTTATAGCTAGTTAACTTTCAGAAACTTTGGTATTCCGCCAGTTATGTGAATGTGAATTTTAAATTAAGTGTAAAACTGATTTCCAACAATTTTCTACCGATTAAGTTTTATTGATAAATTCAATTGTACAAGGTAGTATTCAGTTTTTATTGTTCTAAGTTGAATTTACCCGCAAATTTTGTTTGAAGATTGGCCTACAGAATTTTTATATTTTTGTGTGGCAACACAAAGAACGTCAGGTTTTTCCACCTTTTACGAAGTAAGTAATATTTTTAAAATAATTCCAAAATTTCTTCAGGCCTAAGTTATTATTTTTTTAACCCTCTGAGTGCTTAGTGTTCAACCCCTGGAGATGAATTTAAAAATTTGTTTCCCAGACGTAAAAATAAAAATTACTGAAAAATATATTTTACGACCTAGGCTTAGGACTTTAAACATATCATAAATAAGCTATTATACGAAAGTAGATTAAACTTACAATTGGCCTATTTTTATGAAGATTTTTTGGTTCGTCACATCTTGGGCAAATGCGAATTTGGTGAACTCTTATGGAACGAAAGACACCACTGGATTCGACGCACACTGGCAGATGACCTGAGAGTACAGGGGCTCGAAGTCTTTGACGAAGTACACTGTTAAGAGGAAGATGGGTCCCATCGTCATGCTGATATCTTGGCCTTCGACAAACTAACCAGAAAGGGGTGATTCTTGATCCAACCGTCCGGTTTGAAGACAAGGCGGATCAACCTGAGATAATCCATCAAGAAAAACAAGCCATCTATGACCCCACGGTACCCTATTTCGATGAAAAGTACGTCTTAGGAGCTAAAGGTCATTGATCTGATGGTGGGGAACGAAATTTTTCCTTGAAGACTATGTTTTCGCTGAACATCCATATAGACATTGCTAAGGTCTACCTCCTGCATAACCCTCCGAATGTCAATAAGGATTGTGAAGAACCACCTTTACGGACCAACATAAACTCAATCATCCTTAACACCAAGCAACAACATAAGTTACCAACCATTCCCATCAAGCATTTTTTGGTTGACGTGCCTCCAGTCAATAACACTTTAAAAAATAATCATGGTTAATGAAGCATGGCTGGCATCCCCTGTCGTCCGGCAGCCCAGTGTCTTCTGGAGGGGCTCACTGAAGAGGTGTTTACTACCAATATAACTTACTACAGACCAGGCTTTCTTATTTAATTACTTTTTATTACCAAAATTATGTGACCTTTTCCTTAACACTTACAAAACCCCTATTCCTTACTAACAACTGAAACCCTGGTGATGTGAAGCCTTTCTTAAGTTACCACTATAATAATAAGTTTTACTGACTACTTGACTAAAGTCTAGCCTATATGGATGTTTTAGTCGCTCCGTTCCGAAGCGACTCAGAAATGTGTGGGTACAGTTCCATATAGGCCTAGCGCCTACACTACTACCAATCTATCCGATCGATTTATCTATCATATCAACTAACAAACACAATATAACTAACTAGGGCCTAGCCCTTTCAGTCCCGTGTACAGATAGAGTTATAGAAAAATTTTTTTCTTTTGTAATACTCATATTTATACCTAAAATAAGTAGTATTTGCTTAGTATGCATTTTTTAGACATCCAATTAAGATAAAAAAAAATTGTCCACAAATGAGGACAAAATTATTCAAAGTCCTAGGTTTAAATTAACAGAAAATTAATAACCTGTTGTATTTTTTTGTAATTTGTATAAAAACACATAAAAAATTAGAAAATACAATAGTGTATTACATTACAATTACCCCCATTTGCTTATCGGAGATGGTATGTTCAGAGAAAGTTCCGTTCTTTTGTAGGAAAAAAGATATATCTGACATTTTCACACCGTATTTATGATTTACCCGTACATTTCGGCACTTTGCACCTTAGAGCTAACATACTTATACCTAAATTAAGTAGTATATGCTTGGTTTTTTCCTAAAAGTCAAATTAAGAAAAAAACAAAACTGTCCTCAATTGATTACAAACCGATTCAAAGGACTAGGAGCAAAAAATATATCATAAGTTACTGTTTATTTTTTAATTTGTCGAAGAAAACGTTGTTACCGCCTTTTCAGGAAGTTTGTATGCACACTAAATATTTATTTTTACACCCTTCCTTAATTTTTCCACAATTGTA
Organism: Neoaliturus tenellus; assembly: GCA_030545055.2. Classification (NCBI taxonomy): domain Eukaryota; kingdom Metazoa; phylum Arthropoda; class Insecta; order Hemiptera; family Cicadellidae; genus Neoaliturus; species Neoaliturus tenellus. The sequence continues at coordinate 95,100,392 of CM061535.1, forward strand.
AATTGAAGTTTGAGGTCTGGAACACCGTTCAGTTTATTTGTACTCAAATGTTGACAACAAAACATTGAGGTTATGTTAGTAATTTTTTTCCTTTTAATCCAATTGTCCTCATTTGATGACATGATTTTTCTCTTCCAAATATTACAACATATAAATCTGTATAAGACAAGATATTTTTATATTTAGAATCTGTGACCTCTATATAATTAATATACAAACTGTTAAGCCTAAATTTTAAGCCAATCTGTTTCAAATATAGGCCTACAAGTAAAAATGGTCTTACCATGGCAAGTGCAGCTGTGGTCTGACATGCTCCTTTTTTACCTGTTGAATATATCAGGTTTGCCACTCTAAAACCCCTGAGAAACTAAATTTCCCTAGAAAATATGTCAACGAATGGGGACAACTGCATTGAAAGGTAGGAAAATAAAAACAACAAGTTTTAAATAATTGTTGAAATGTGCGTCCTCAATTGAGGACACAGGGACTGAAAGGGCTAGCCTACCCCATTTTTTTTTATTCCCATATTACTAAAAAAAAGAAAAATATAACATATCAACACAATCAAAACTGTACCTACTAATCATAATGACTTTTAGGCTATAAATTTAACAAAACATTTAGCATAAGTTGTAAGAAAAACATTTAGGCCTACTTATCCCACTAAAATGTGGTGCACCCTCACATTTCCTTTCCTTTCTTTTGCATTCCTTGATATTTTATCCAATTAAGCTGTTTATTGAATGACATTATTGTGCACGAGTTGCATTCTTCCTACGTCTGCCTAATATTTATTATATTTGCGACAGTATATTGAAACTAAAAGACTATTTAAATACAAATTCCTTTTATTCTACTCATAAGAACCAATATAGACATAAGATAAAATACTTTATAATGTATTTCAGTGCAATACAGTATAAAACAGTCGATTCCTCCTTCGTTTGCCAAGTAATCATTCACAATTTTCTTTACATGTTCACACTTCGTGATCCAATCCTCTTGACACATAACTTACTTGCTATTTTGTCTTCTGCCATTTTTTGAACCTGAGAAAAGTTACAAGATACATTTTTGCTTGCTATAAACCCTTTAACATCGGCCCATATTAGTTCACGTCGGTTCAGTCAGGATAATATAAAGAGGAAGTCTTAGCTCTTTGTGACCTTTTCGCACTGTTTTTTCCAGAAGATAGCGGCAGAGTCTTGGTTTGTACAACTTGATTAACTGATAGAGTTCTGGGACGAACATGTCATCAGTGCAGGGGATGTTTTGGTGGGATAGCCAATTTTTCATTTCTTGTTTTTTTTACTCTTTGAAGTAGGAGCCTTGTCAACTTGCACGTTGTGGTATGAAGCATTTATCTACCACTAAGACACTTCTTGGTTCCAAATTAGGTCAAAATTCTCTATCAACCATTTCATGAACATTTATTGATTTACCTTGTCATGATAATCATCTGTACGTTTTGAAGCTTTCCACGTCTAACGCATTTGGGATCAAACCTTTTTGGCCACGTGCGTGAATAATGATAAGTCTATCACCCTTTGAGATGGGAATCACGCAAACCGTTGTTAGACTCATCATCCCACGATTTAGTTTGCAAATGCATAGAATGAATGTACGACTCGTCCAAGTATACAATAGGCCTTCCTTCACACCTGAAATGCCTCACTGGTCTTAAGTAAGCTATTCTTTTCTCTCTAATATCCTGTGTTTCAATTAGAAGTTTTCTATTATTCTCAGCTTTCCTCCATTTGAAACCTAAGTCTTTTAGTATAGTTTTCAAACTTGATTTCTGCCCTTGAAAATAAATGTTTTCTCTCAATTCAAAAGGAGTAACTTAACTGTATGGAAACACTTTTTTTACAAATGAAAATTGTATATGGTACGTCTTACAGCATATTTATCGAAGTCGTCCAGTCCTGTGATACGTCTTGGGAAATTGTTTAGTTTTTCCTGGCGTCGAAAACTGTCTTGTGTCACGGTCTTCATCTTCCTTAACTTTTTTGAAATCACTGTTGATTTTTTACCAATTGCTCGGAGACACCTACAGCCGCAGCAGCAGTTCTTTCACGGGCCTTAGATAGAGGAAATGTCACTTCTTTGTTTTGGTCTTCTTCTTTCACAAAACTGTATACCTACATTAACAATAATTTCTCTGTCCTGGCTATGTATCACTTTTCCTTTCAGCATAGATCTTCTTTAGCGTATACATTTCTTACCTAAATTGTCTCAATTGCATAACACTATAAACTATATTAAACTAACATCCTACTGTAAAAAACTTAACGACAATAAAACTCAAGAATGTAAAAAAATAGAATCAAAATAAGCTGTCTAACTCGGCAGTTGTAATAGCGGCAGTTAAATGCAGACTGACGTTAGGAGCCCAGGATTAGTACCGGTATATTGCCAGGGTAAGTTTACTTGGAATATCATTAGGGGTGTCAATCCCGGGATCCGGGATCCCGGTCAATATCGGGTCCCGAATAATCCCGGGATTTTTTACCCTCAATCCCGGGATAATCGGGATTGAAAAAACCTTTTATTTTTACTATTTTTGAAGATATTTTTACGTTAAACCACTACTTAATTCAAATAGTAATTAATTGTTTAGTAAATCTACTGTAGTTTAGACAATGTGTCAATGTCAAATCATAACAAAAGGTTTAAAATCGCCGAATCAGCCACATCCTCATTCATACAATACCTTGAATGATTCCTTGCGTTCAAACTCTAGAGTAATTTCTTATCGCAGGGAACTTCTGGTGCGCTTCTGTCCCACGGTTGTCTCTATTTTCGATGTATTTATTTTATTCCGAGACACAATACTTTCAGTTGATATAAATCTTAATAATTTTGAAAAATATCATGTTAGAAGTAGGCCGGGTCGGTCGGGGTAAGTTTGAGACACGATGTTTCGGGGTAATTTATAGACACCATTCTAATATCAGAAAATTTCTTTTTTTAGAAACTCTAATGAGTTAAGAACATTAAATTAACACTTGCAGAATACCATACAAAAATCTGAGAAATAAAAACAAAAATTTACTGGGTTTAAAAAATTTGCTGTTAAGAGTCTGCAAAAATAATTAAAAAACTTTCGTTCATACAAGTTAAACTTTCGACCTCCTTTTAAAACAAATATTCTTAAGGAGGTAAAAAATATGTTATTATCTTTGTAAAAAGTTCTTGATTAAGTTATCAAAGTTTTACATTGATATCTTAGGAATTTTTTATTAAAATTTTTTTTTTCTCCAGTAGGCTATAATTTTTTCTTTGAACAAGGGGTAATTTATAGACAGCCGTGGGGGGTAATTTTGAGACATCAATAATATTGATAAACTAACAAAATCGTTCTGTTTCTTTCTGTTTTATGTTCTAAGTAGTTATGTAGAAGGGTAGTTATGTAAAAGAGTAATTATTTGAACTGTAGAACCTGTAGGCTGTAGTTTAAAATATTTTACAAGATGCCACGATACTGTAAAAAAAGGGAAAAGCTACGATGAAGAGGATCTTAAAAAGAAAGTGGCTTTAGAAGTGGGAAGTGGCTTTAGAAGGGATTGAAGACCTTATGAGTAAAAATCTACCTTTTAGTGCAAGGGCAATAATTGTTAGAAAGTATAATATCCAGAAAGATGTATTACACAGACGACTGAAAGGTCTAAATACGGGTGTTGCGAGCTGCAAAACTGCGATTCCTCTAGCAGACTAAGAGGAGTTGGCCAAATCCCTTAAGAGTCTTCATCACCCCTGCAAAAAACGTCGAAAACATGCGTTCGTAGTCCCCTGTTTCGGACGACATTTTTGAACCGATTTTATTGACAGTGGTCTTAAACTGTTCAGAAAGAGTGCCCGCGTGTCTCTATTACCTCATAATAATAAAAAACGTACATTGAGGTACCTAAAAATACAGTTAAAAAAGGGAAAAATTACTTGATTTTCAACAATTTTTTAAAGTAATTTTAAGAAACCATATCGATTTAACGAGGTACAAGAGACACGCAGGCACTCTTTCTGAACAGTTTAAGGCCACTCTCATTCAAATCGGTTAAAAAATGCCGTCCGAAACAGGGGACTACAAACGCATGTTTTGAGCAAAAACGGGGTCTGCAAATTTGCCCGTTCGAGGCGCTACTAGCCTTTTCGCAAACGTCATCTTTCTCACTAACACAAGCACACACACACACAAATATTATCGCATTATAAATCACTCAGTGATGTTGTGGGACACATTCCTTGTATTTATTTGAATGCTTCTTTATCCATCTAAATTACTCGTACAATTCAATTTTAGAACACGTGTGTTTATACATCCAGCACAATGGTACATTGGCTATAGGCCCTAGTTTTTTTTTTTTTTTTTTATGTACTCAAGACGAGCAGTACATTATTTGCACTATAATGGTTTTTACAGTACATAATACAGACAACTAGTAATGTGTAAGTGTATTTTCAACCCATCACAGATGAGATTCAAAGCCTAAACCGTTCATAAATTTTTCTAATGACAGTGTTTACAAATACTGTAACACCGGAAGTGCGCGAAATACGATTCCGCTTGATACCACCTGAAGTGAAGGAAATTCCTTTTTATAAGGCCGGCGACACACTACCGGACTTTCCATCGGACCGTATATCGGACCAAGCATCGTACCGAACATTACATCGTAAAGGGACGTAAATTTACTCCGAACATTTCGCCGAGCAAGACATCGGACCGAGCATCGTACCGTACATTACATCGTAAACGGATGTAAATTTACTCCAAACATTTCGCCGAGCAAGACATCGGACCGAGCATCGTACCGGACAAATCCACCAAGCGAGGTGAAGGAAGTTTAGAGAGATATAGGGAGCGTAAGTCATAGGGCGCTAGACGATGGGGTGGAGAAGGGAGGGGCTTTCCATCCCGGGCGTTCGGGGCCACGCTCGGTACGGAGCAAAATTTACCTAGACACACTACCGTACATCGAACCGTACACCTGTCCAATATTTTCTTTGATGTTTCGCCAGAAAACCACCTCCAGAGCGCTCGGCCCGATGTACGGACCCCTGCTGACACACTTCCGGAATTGCTGTTTGTTTTTGCTCGGTACAATGCTCTGTGCGGTGCTCGGTCCGGTGAAAAGTCAGGTAGTGAGTCGCCGCCTTAAAAGACAAATCTCTCACTAGTTCATCACTAGCCTAATCCTCTAATTTTTTCGTTACGCAAGAGAGTTGAAATTTGGTAGGGCCTACACTGATTTGTTCAGTTTTCAATAGGATAACGTGATGATGAAGCAATTAAAATGCAAATAAATCTTAGGCAGTTCTGTTAATAATTTTAGGAGGGAAAAATTATCTCATCTGGGCATATTTCATCATCATCCGAATATTTTGTTATAGTTGTTCTAATAAAAATACCGACATTTGCGTTTGAATTTTCAAAATTATTATGATCGGCTGATCATATTTAATTATTTTAATTATGTATTTTGTTCTTAGACTCTGGGCCAGAGTCTCATTGACCAATATTTATTTAGAGCCTTTCATGGTCTGAGAGAAAGCGGTACGTTCGCATATTATTCAAATTACAATTATTTTATACTGCTTTACAGAAAAAAACTTAAAAGTAAAATCCAGTGAAGCCACTATGCTTTACAAATTTAACGTAGGCCTACTATTGTAAAAGAGCGGCACCGAAAACCACAGCTAGATGTTTCGACTTTCAAACACTGGGACTAGAAAAATAAATGAAAACAACTTAATGGTTCCAAGCAATTAGTAAACAAAATTGTAATTTTAATTAGGCTATTTAATTAAATATATTACTAGTTATAAGTATACGAGTGTAACTCGTTTAACTCTTTCATAATTCGGTTAGTTCGAATAAAATTATCAATATAGGCCCTATACGCAATTTAGCATACATTACAAGAGGTTGATTATGTCCTTTGTTAGTGGGTGTCAACTAATTGTTTTTGGTGTGCGAGGGTTGCCTCTATACGTTGCGTCAGATTATTCTAAAGAAAATACTGTAATTGCTTTAGTCCCATCATTTTAAAATTATTTATTTTGTTTCTTTACTGTATTGTCTGATCATTCTGGTTCGCGAACTCATTCAAGTAGATACTGCCTTACACCCCTGACCTAAATTAAATCTAAATCGGAGGTTCCGTTCAAACGCTATCACTAATATAATAATTGAAAACCATTAATTAATTGTAATCGCTGTAAAATTTTAATCGGCTGTATTGAAATGGAAAAGTTTGAGCCTAGTATTAATAATAATTTAAAATACTCTTCAAATGTAGACAGGACGACGCTACAGCAGCATTGGACTGGCCGAACTCTCATCGTAGCGAGTCTGCGCGTGCGTGTGTTGGACGTCGCAGTCCGATGTTTTTAGAAATGTACCCGCGCCTCACCCCTCGCCCTAGTTGGGCGCACCTGACTGTACTAGGACAGTTGTAATGGAAATCAGAGTGTACTAAGGATATTTTGCCAAAGGTGATGAAGACTCTTAAAACAATGTCTAAATGGGGATTTGGGCTTCTTAATTATTTTTTATTTATTTTTTGTTTTAACAAATTAATTACAGAGACTGAAACTCGTACAACATAGTTGTAACATCTGTGAGGTGTTGTAATAAAATTTTTAATAAATTTAAACCATAACTTTTTGAGATATAAGGAAAGTTTGAATTTTTGCCTCAAAATTACCCCGACCCACCCTAAAAGTTTTTTCTTTTATTATGATTTGATTTTATGGTAGGTATTATGACAATATTTATTGGTTTGCAAAATGTATTTTACGTTCATTTATTTAACCCTAACAACAACCCTAGGGGAGTTGCACGTACTACCCGGGTGGTGCTAAACGAACAACAACTTTGGCAGCTGAACTGTCACACACAGTGATCTCTCAGCTATGCCAGCTGCCAGACAAAATCCAAACGGCCCTTTCCAGGGCCAATTTAGAAATTTAGGCTGTGTTTTAAATGTTTGTCATTTTAACGTAGAGGGTCTGAGCAAATCTAAAAGTGACTGCCTCAGCAAGGTGCTGCTGGAAAATGAGGTCGATGTCCTCGCACTGCAAGAAACACATGCAGAAGACTTAGAAAGCAGTGCGAGGGGCAACATCCCAGGATATAAGCTTGTGGAAGAAATAGGTCACAGGGTCTACGGAGTGGCGACGTACGTTAGACAGGACATAGACGACGTATCAGTCTCCCACAAAAGTTGTGTTAACAACACATTTGTTATTGCTGTTAAGGAGTCTGCGACTACTATTGTAAATGTCTACAAACCACCGAACACCCAGTGGTCAGACACAGTTCTCCCAACTTTTGAACATCCTGTGGTATATGTAGGTGACTTCAACAGTCATCATAAACAGTGGGGATACTCGTCCGATGATGACAACGGCACTCGTCTTTCAAGCTGGGCTAAAAATAACAACCTTTTCTTGGTATATAATGCCAAGGACCCACACACCTTCCATTCAGCCCGATGGCGTTGTGTTTACTCTCCAGACTTGTGCTTTTGCTCCCGTGAACCATCAGCAACACCCGTGCCTACTTCCAGGATGGTCCTAGGTGCATTCCCCCACTCTTAGCACAGGCCTGTAATAATATCAGTAGGAATGCAAATTTCACTAGTAAAATCTTTTCCTCGGCCTAGATGGAACTTTAATAAAGCTGATGAAAGGCCTTCTCATCAAGGCTTGATAGCGGCATCAGGTTCATCCCCTCTAAAATAAAAAACTATGATCGGTTCACACGCCTTGTCCTGTCTTCCGCTAAGGCGACAATCCCAAGAGGTTTTAGAAAAGAATACATACCAGGATGGAGCAGAGAGTGCGAAGATCTTTACAGAGAGTTTACAGACACTGCTGACAGAGATGTAGCTGACCAACTCCTTAACTCTCTCGACAACTCCAGGAGAGAGAAGTGGGTGAAAACTGTCGAGAACCTGAACTTCACCAAAAGTAGTCGGAAAGCCTGGTCTCTGCTCAGGAAACTCTCCACTGGTAAATCAAGCGAAAAACATGATGCCTCACAGCCTAGCCCTCGTGAAATTGCAAAACGCCTCTCCGTACTTTCAAAACCTGTGCGTACGTCTGCAGACAGAAAAATTAATTTCAAGCTTAATGAGATAAAGGAGAGTCGGCAAGCACACTTGGAAGTCTCTAGACCCTTCACTTACTACGAGCTGGAAGTGGCGATTGATGCGATGCCAATTGGCAAAGCAGCAGGCTTGGATGACATTTTCCCGGAGTTTATAAAACACTCGGGTAACAAGGCTAGACAATGGCTTCTTGAAGTTTTTAACACCACTCTGAAAAGCGGCGACATGCCTGGGATATTTAGAAAATCCAAAATCATACCTATCCTGAAGCCCGGAAAAGATCCAAAACTGCCTGAAAGTTATCGGCCTGTAGCTCTTTTGGGTGTTAGTTATAAGCTGCTAGAGAGGTTGATTTATAACAGAATCCTCCCTATTCTCAATGCCAGCATCCCTGTCGAACAAGCTGGATTTAGGCCTGTTCGCAACTGTTGTGACCAGGTTTTGGCTCTGACTTCTTTCATTGAGGATGGGTTTGAGCGAAGACTGAAAACCTCTGTGGCTTTTTTAGATCTGACTGCAGCATATGACACTGTCTGAGAAAAGGCCTCCTAGTTAAATTTTACGACCTTATTCCTTGCCCTTTCTTGTTGCGCCTCCTCAACTCAATGCTCTCCAATAGGATGATAAAAGTATATCTGGGACGCAGAGAAAGTACGTTTAGGCAACTAAAGGATGGCCTGCCACAAGGTTCAGTGCTCGCCCCACTGCTCTTTAATGTGTATACTGCCGACATTCCTGTAACTCGGTCCTTAAAGTTTATATGCAGACGATATTGCATTGGCATATTAACACCAGCATTTTCGACAAGCTGAGGAAACATTAACAAATGACCTCACGACCCTCGGTGAATATTTTGAAGCCTGGAAGCTAAATCCAAACCCAACATAAACTGAGGTTGCTTGCTTCCACTTGAATAATAGACATTGGCCAACCAAAACCTTAAAACTGTATTCAACGGTGTTGAGCTGAAACATAATGACCACCCACAGTATCTAGGAGTGACTTTAGATCGGTCTCTCACGTTTAAAAGCCACTTACAAAAAACGGCAGCTAAGGTGAGAACCAGGACTAACATTGTCCATCACCTTGCTGGCTCCACATGGGGAGCTAACGCACAAGTTCTGCGAACAACTGCTCTGTCATTGGTATATTCAACTGCTGAGTACTGTGCTCCCGTGTGGTTAAATAGTGTGCACGTTAGAGAGATCGACGTCCAGCTAAACAGGACCATGAGAGCCATTAGCGGTAAACTCATGGCAACCCCTGTACCCTGGCTCCCGGTGCTGTGTAATATCGCTCCTCCTGAAATAAGACGAAGGGATGCACTCATTAGGGAATACACAAAGATCTTATCTGCTCCACAGCTGCCCATCCATGATTACCTTCCCCAGAATGCGGGCCGATTGAGGTCCCGAAAACCACCTTTACGAACAGCCTCCCAGTTAATGGGCACGAACTTCACCATCCATACAAAATGGACTTCCTCCTGGGACACTTTTCAAGGTCGAAACCACTTCTTGATAGCTGACCCGACCGTAGCGGTAGGTGGTATGAATCTCCCTCGGAAGCAGTGGACTGTACTCAATCGTTTCCGCACTGGAGTGGGAAGATGTAATTATTGGAAGTACAAATGGGGAATGACACAAGACCAGTCATGCGACTGCGGAGCAGAGTATCAAACTATGCAACACATAGTCGAAGAGTGCCCACTGAGTGCCTTCCCCGAAGGATTGACCGGTCTGCATAGCTCAAGTGAAGCTGGGCTGCAATGGCTTAGCGCCCTGGATTTAGCTCTATAAAGAGAGATCTAATTTTTATTTTAGTGTTTAGATTTTTACTTATACTGACTCAGGTGCTCTGCACCGCAGAATTTATTTTATTATTCTTAAAACCATGGTGGCTGGTTAAATGAGCCATACGATATATATATATATATATATATATATATATATATATATATATATATATATACCCTAGCAACATCAATAATGTAAATCAGTAACTTGACAAAACGATGTTGTATATTCTTGCTTGAATGGAAAATATTTATGAACATCGCTTACAGTAATGCTTGGTTGAATGGTTAAATGGTTTAGGTTTTGAAGACATTAAGAGAATGTGATATGATTACAAATGCAATGAAACTCAATGAAAACTTAATATAATGTGCATTTATTTATTTGTAGTTCAAGGAAATATTTTGAAAGTAGGGGCTGTCTAACAATAGAGGTTGCTGGACGGTTCAAGGTAGTACGTTGGAGTCACGTGAGCCATGGTAGAACCGAAAATTCCGACTTTAGACTAGAAGCGTAAAAACAAACATATGCGTGTTGAAATAAACTGAACAGATAAGCTTCGAGTTTGCCAGAATGCCAAGAAACTCGAGATTATGAGCAATTAAATTGTATTTTCTGTAAATTTGAATAAAAAGTGTTTTCAATTTTATTATTTCATAGCTGAATGTTCTATACTTCTATTATACATGAATCCCGGGATTGATCCCGGGATCCCGGGATCGTCGTTAATCAATCCCGAAATCCTGGGATTGCAATTTCAGCCCGGGATTGACACCCCTAAATATCATACCACATCCGTGAGGTCACGGGTGCTGCGTATTGGCAGTGCGGGAGGGGAGGGTGAGTGAGTCACGCTCAGTAGAAAGAGACATATATTTTCACAAAAGTACCCCCTCCAATTCCTCGCCCTGACCCGACCAGTGCTGGCGGCGCACACAGAAATTTTGGTCCATCTGTACCAAACTAGGAGTTTCCCGACCCTGAGGCTTCTTATTGACCACCAGGATCTGTTCCTAGATTTGTTTCCTTTATATTGTTCAGTGGCAAGCCTTAAAGCGGCATTTAGAATAGGATGTAGTACTTGTGTTCGACGTTTTATTTGCATCCAATTTGCAGAAAAACTTGTAAATGTAAACACAAAAATTCATGAAAGTTTAATTTGCAACGCAGAGTTGTATGCATTCATTGCTTTCGCAAGTAATGTTTGTTTTGACATTAATTACTTGCGCCACTAACAACTTTCACGAAAGCTCCACTTGTGCTGAGCAGTACTTTACTGTGTAAAACAATTGTTTGCAGACAAGTACTACTTGTAAACAAGAGACAAGAGTGTTGTTGTTACATTGACTGGACTTAGAGCAAATTTCCATTGCAATGGTAGTGTGTGTAATGTAAACCTTAACTTGATTGTACGTACAGTACTTGATTGCCAACAGTTTGTATCAACTTACATGCAAGCGCTACATGCTAGTGTAAACACCACTCTAGGCTGTGACAACCATTATAGTACCTTACAGATTTAGGTGCAACTGACTTGTAAAAGTCTTTGAAGAAATTTCATTGGCTGTCTTTAAGAAAGTTTCTCCATCACCCACTGAGGAGCTTATGTTTACCTTTTGCCACCTTAATATCATATATAATCGTAACATAAGTTATGCTATAAAGTTTTTCCTTTGTCTGAGGAATAATTTTTAATATTGAAAGATGATTGATTTATGTTGGTTTTTTTATATTTTTTATTATTGATTAAAACCACAATATTGTTAGAAATAGTTCTAAGTTAAATTCTACCATTTTGGTGGCAAATGACAATTATTTTTATGATGTTGATTGTTGAATTGTTAATAATTCATCTTAGGCTATCCAGTTAAATAAAATGTTAATAGTTGAGAAAATACAGTTTCAGATACTCCTTTGAAATAGAAGACATAAAGGACAAGTTATTCTCTCAAAATACTATATTTATTTATCAGAAATGAAGCAGAGTTCAACAGAACCTCCAAAAAAGAAACTGAAACAGGGTAAGCATTGCAATATTGTGGACTGAGGTTTAACTTATTTAGGAAGGGGTTTAGATTGATTACAAAATCAATTGTAGCACTATGAGCTTCGCCCTTGCTTAAGGTACCTGTTTAGCTTAACACCGTTAGGTTTGAGTTACCATATACATTCTCAGGACATCAGAGAAGTCATAATTCTGGAAAAAATCCACATGAGCCAATTGAAGAGGCTCCTTTTTTACTGATATTATTTCCCAACCGAAGTGAACAAAGAAAGGCTATATTGGAAAAAATTTTATTCATACCTATATTCATATTTTATTCATCTGCTTGTACATTTACGTGATGAGGACTTGAGATTAGATTAGCCTGGTATTCCAGCATGGATTTATGTTACAGTTCTTTTTAATTTGGATATAAATCGGATAGCCTAGTTAAAGCATATTGAAATTAGCACCAAACACCCAATAAGTAGCATATTTTCAGCTTGGTAAAGTAACCTGAAGCTTAGAGATAATAGGTCCATTATACCTACATGTTGTCTATACTTACGCGTTCAAATGGCCATAGTGGCATTTGACTTCAAGGATGCCCAATTGGAACATTGAAAAGTTGTGGGTGGCTTAGTAAATTACTAAAAAAAGTTCCTAAAAGGCAACTTAAACGCGCACATATCAGCACGTTCAGAAAAAGCCGTGTTAACTGTCCTTAACCAAATATAAAAACCGATATACCATATTGGTTTAACCGGCTTAAACCAATATAAAAAACCTAAAAATGGGACACTTGGGGAAGTTACTACTGTTTCATATCTTCTTTTTTTTAGTATTTCCTCATGGCCATCCATAAAAAAGAGTTGAATTAAAATTGCTTTTACCGCATATTGTTACCTTTTGAGAAAATAAAATTCTGTTCAGTTTTAAGGAAAACATTTTTATATTTTTTTGTCTTTATCATTAAAAAATATTTTAGCGGATTATTTTTTTGGTTATATTTCAAAATTCCCAATCCTCAAAATCAGCAATCCATACTTATTTAATACGCTAAGCTTTCACAAATTTCAACCGATTTTCAAGTTTTTGATGTGGTTGGATATGGCTTGGCCTGTAGTTGTTTCTTAAAAAGATTGGTGAAAATCGGACTTAAAGATGCTATTTATAATTGAAATTTGAAATTTTCCCATTGGAATTGAGTTTAGCAATTAATACCTCTGTTAATTGACAGCTGTAAATAAGCGTAATTTTGTGTACCGATAAACACAATGTTGGATTGGATGGGAGTAATTCATTGAGTTAGGACTAAAACTAACATTCTTAGCAAAGAGTCTAATAAATTAAACTAGTATACGGGTCGTTATAAAATAAATTGCCAATTTGAGAAAGGTAAAAAAAATTCAAAAACAACTTATTTATTATCATAGTACAATATAAATGCACTACAGAATAAAACCTTACACATATCACAGCTTAAAAATGACATTTAAGACTGATTTTCCTGATTTCATTTCAGGAAGACACAACATCCGTATACAATATCCATTTTCCCCTCGCTCACGTTTTTTTCTTGATAAAAAAGTTATAAAAAAATGGTAAAGTCGAAAGTTATAAGCTGAATGTTGAAGGTAAATGTAATTACTAACACCTACATAAGTTAAAACGAGTTTATATTGATTACCGTTATTGTGTTCTTTGAACTGGAAAATGTGCCTTATTGGGAACTAATAAATTTTTACTAATAAGTAAATAAGTTGCATCAATTAATAATGCAAGGTGAAGTAATAATAAAAAGTATTATTTTGGTGATAACAGCAAAGGGATTCTCTTTATTCATGACTCATCCGTGAGCGGGGGGGAACGTGAGCAAGAAAATGGAAAAACAAAACGGTCCACGGCGATTTGGCGGCGAATTCAAAACATCGCTATAGGCTACTTTTATTGGTCTTGTAGAGACACGGATATAATGGCAAATTATTCTGAAATCGATCTGATTTCAATAATGTTATTACTTTTTTTTTAAATATAACTGTTAATTTATATGAAAATCATGGGCATTTTACCCTAGTTATTTTTTTGTAAATTTGTATGGCTTTTGTCAACTGAGAACTTAGACTCAGAGGCATGGAGACAGTGAGCGAGGGGAAAAATTAGACACATATTGTTTTTTTTTTTATACATTTATTTTCATTCAATAATTTTATTTAAAGCAAGATCATGTATGATAATAATATACTTACCATTACTACAAAGTTTTATTTGCAGTAGAAAAATTATTTTAGTATTTTTTCCCCTGCGGAGACTCAAATCGGCAATTAATTTAATAATGACCCATATTAGTAGGAACTTAAAATATAACTGTTAATTTATATGAAAATCATGGGCATTTTACCCTAGTTATTTTTTTGTAAATTTGTATGGCTTTTGTCAACTGAGAACTTAGACTCAGAGGCATGGAGACAGTGAGCGAGGGGAAAAATTAGACACATATTGTTTTTTTTTTATACATTTATTTTCATTCAATAATTTTATTTAAAGCAAGATCATGTATGATAATAATATACTTACCATTACTACAAAGTTTTATTTGCAGTAGAAAAATTATTTTAGTATTTTTTCCCCTGCGGAGACTCAAATCGGCCATTAATTTAATAATGACCCATATTAGTAGGAACTTATTTATCCTTTCCTCTTCATTTAAAATGAAACCACTTTCAGCACATCTAAGTTTGAAAGATGCTCGATTCTAAGTTAGTTAGTCTTCATAAACATGATGGGGCGTGGACATTATCTGGAAGCTTAAAAAGCGGCTAACTTTAAGACACTTATGAGAAAAACTATTAGGTCCAATTAGAAAAAATAGTGCAAAAATTGCTCGAAATCGAGCAAAAATATTATGTTTAGTTCACACGACCAAATAAATCAATGAATTAATAAATAATTAATCATAACTAACTGTCTAATCCAATTTTGTGATTAACAGTTCCGGTAATGGCCTCAAACACCTGTTTACAGCTGTACATTAACATATGTTTATCATTCTCGATGTTTTCCTAATGGGAAAGTTTCAAATTTCAATGATAAATAGCGCATTCAGTTTAAGTCCGATTCTCATAATTTTTTTCGGGTTAAACAACTACAGACAGAGCCCTATCCAATGACACCAAAAACTTGAAAATCGGTTGAAAATTGTAGGAGGAGTTCTCTTAACAAAAAAACTTCTAGCGTGTTAAATAATTACCGTATAGATTTGATTTGATATTTCGCAAAGTCCAAAGTGATGGCCAACAGTAGATCTATATTACTATCCATTCCAATTGTTTATTATGAAAGACTGTTGATTAATTTTGAAACAAAAACTATATGTTACAATATAGGTTAGTTGATGATTTTAGTGGATATTGATTCACTTACAAGATGCTAACTATGGTTTTTATCTTTTTTTTCAGCAAGATTACCATTCCAAATACTAAGCTCCCCCGTTGTAAAAAATTGTGAAGAAAGTCAACAGCAAAAGCGGAAAACCTGTGAAACATCTACAGATGATGAAGTGGTTGTTTCTGAAATTAATGAAAACAAAATTGTCCCTGTTGAGAAAAAGGCCAAAGTAATCAAAGAGGATGATGAAAAAGATAAAAAGCAAAATAATGATTTATGTATGGAAGTTGAAGAAGTCAAAGAAGAGAAAAAAGTTCAAGCTGTGAAACAAAACAGGAAAAAATCTAAGAATACCAGTAAAAAGATTAGCAGGACATCATCAAGTCGTAAATCAAATGAGCTGAATACTAGTAAAATTTCTGAAAAGGGAATGTCTGAGAGAACAAGTTCTAACCTCAAGCCAAACGTCGTTGATATTGTAAGTATTAAATCATGTTTTGAAAAGATTTTTGTATTCACTTACTACTTCCCCAGATTATATCAATCTTTTACTGATTAAAGTGATTTTCAATGGAAAATCTGGTGTGAATGCATTTACAGAATATTATGTTTTATATATTTGTATTAAAATACAATAACTAATTTGCAAATTACTAAAAATAAATATTGTCATTTGGTTTTAAACATTTTGAGATAGTATTTTAATTAGGGATGGGCCGGTTGTTAAATCGGTTATCGTTTTTCAGTTTACCTTTTTTTTTTACTAACTAAAGATAAAAAGTTGAACAGAAATCAATTATAAAAGAAAGGGTGTCCGGTTCTAGGAATATAACAATACAATTGTAATATGGGACGATAGATGGAATGCGGAACACCTGCTGATAGGAGCTCTATTGTTCGGCATCTGGCCGGCCGGGGATCGGCCAGCGATCGATTGTCTGATGTACATCCTCATCAGTTCTCTAGTACATTATATTTTGGTTTCCAATCTAATTGTCGTACAAAAACGAATTATAACTCATTTTTTGTCTGATTTTCACTAATTGATAAAACTTTAATCAAAGTTGTATGATCTATGGTTCAACCTGTACAGGTGAATTAATGTTATTATTATGTTTGAATATTGAACTAAAAATAGCACAACAGTCCTTATTTTTTTATAAATATATAAAACTATTATTTTACTGAATTAAAACTATAAATAATTTGCATTTATATGTAACACATAATATCTAGCAATTCTAAGAAAAATAAAAAATTTCTTAAGCCATACTTTGAGGGGGTTTCTAATCTTTTTTAAATGGTTATATTTTATTCTATTCTCCCACATATTTTCATCTGTTCACCTACTCTAAATACAATGGTCAAAGTTTTTATCTTTTAGTTTTACAGTAGACTCCCTCTTAACCGGCCACCTTTTAACCGGTCTCCGCTTTAACCGGCCTTATTTTGCTGGAAACATAGTTTTCTTATCTAGCCTACTGTATCATTCAATTCAACGTTATATCATATTGACGTTTTCAAACCAATTAAAATTAACTGTAATGAATGGAAGTGAATGCCAACGGAAATTAATGAATTTAGAACTATTATCCAATAGACCACAATAAAGAAAGGAATTTTCATTAGTAGATTGGTTGGTTGTGGATTTCACGTGTGTTGGATGTTACCGGTAAATCATATACAGTGGGGTATTTAACGATTTTTTCAAGTCATAATTGTATTTGGGCCTTATAAAATTGTAGGTTGGCAAATTTAAATGTACATCGGTTTAACCGGCCAATTCATTATCCGGCCGCGGCCTGGTCCCGAGGTGGCCGGTTAAGAGGGAGTCTACTGTAGCTCAAAGTTGCAAATTTGCCCATTAAAATGGTTGTATTGCTTCTTGACTACTTTCCAGTGTATTGTGGTTTATTACTTACGTAATAACAGCCTGAGGTGTCAAAAAGAGATTCTTCACGCTGTACGCGTTTCGAACGATTTACCGTTCATCATCAGCAGCGGTCAGTTTCTTGTAAAATAAGCCCATATCTTGATGTTTGTCAGTTTGTGATACATAACACACAAATTTACACTCTTCACACATATAACAAACGACACTTAACAATACACGAAACGAAACGAGATCTGACTGCGGCGCGCCGGACACGTGGGTGCATACCGGTTGACATGCTGTAGGCCTACTGGAGATTTTGGTCGGAGGTTAGGATGACGTAACCTTATCAGCTGACTGGTGGTTGTTCGATACGAAGTTTTTATCTATATTGTTGAACAGCTGATATGTGATTTTGTCGGTAAACTCTTCCTTCTTATTTAGCAGGTTGTCTTTGCCATGCGATAATGCATTTTGATAGATAAACAACTCTTCCCACACCTGGGCTTTATTTTTCTGGTTACAATACTTTAGTACAATTAGTGACTTTTCAAAATTAATACTATGCCCGCTATTTTCTTTTAAATGGTGTGCAACCAAAGGAAAAAAAAAACCTTGGAGGAAGGGTTATTTTGGTTTACCGCTCCATGTTCCTTAAACCTTTCAAAAAACGATCTATTAGTATAACCCACATATTTCTTATCACATTTTTCACCGCCATTACACTCTATCATATAAACTCCTCTTCCATGTTTTTTGTCCACTGGGGCCCTGGGTTTCTGAAAATTTGGTCTGTTAATTTTGTATCCTGGACAAAAACCATTTCTTTTAAATACATTCCCAATTGTTTCCGAGTATTTGTTTATAAAAGTGAATGGGATGAATTTACTGTCAGTCTCATCTTTTTGTACTTTGTTGGCTAATTTAAACCTAGTTTTTCTGATTAATGTATCGATTATGTAGGGATCGTACCCGTTGTTCAATGCAATCTGTTTTATTATGCTTTTTTCTTTCTCATATTCATTTTTCTCAAGCCGGAATGTGAGCAAACGGTGTACCATTAATCGGAAAGCAGCCATTTTGTATTGATACGGGTGGTTTGAATCACTCGGTATTACTAAGTCGGTCTGTGTTGGTTTTCTGTGAATGCCGAACTCAAATTTATGTTCTTTTTTACAAATTTTAACATCCAGGAAGTTAATTGTGTTGTCGGATTCTATTTCCATCTTAAATTTTATTGTACTATGGATTCTGTTAAGGTGGTTGAGAAAAACGTTAGCCTGCCTTTTAGATCCTTTAAAAATGATGAATGAATCGTCCACATAACGCTTATAATACTTAATCTTACTGGCATGAGGATTGTTTGTGTTAATAATTTCATTGCATTCAAACTGCTGCAAATAACTTTCTGCTAGAAGGGCAGAAAGTGGACCTCCCATTGGCAGCCCTTTGGGGTCACAGTAGGTTTGTTTTTCCACTGAAAATAATTTTGCTTCGTTATTTCCTCGACCATTATCTTTATGTCCTCTATTTCTGATTCAGAAAAGATATCATATTTTTGCAGCCGTTTGATCAAGGCGTCAATGGCATCAAGTCACTAAACGTCAATGGTGAAAAGTCACTAAACGTACTAAAGTATTGTAACCAGAAAAATAAAGCCCAGGTGTGGGAAGAGTTGTTTATCTATAAAAATGCATTATCGCATGGCAAAGACATCTGCTAAATAAGAAGGAAGAGTTTAACGACAAAATCACATATCAGCTGTTCAACAATATAGATAAAAACTTCGTATTGAACAACCACCAGTCAGCTGACAAGGTTACGTCATCCTAACCTCCGACCAAAAACTCAAGTAGGCCTACAGCATGTCAACCGGTATGCACCCACGTGTCCGGCGCGCCGCAGTCAAATCTCGTTTCGTTTCGTGTATTGTTAAGTGTCGTTTGTTATATGTGTGAAGAGTGTAAATTTGTGTGTTATGTATCAAAAACTGACAAACATCAAGATATGGGCTTATTTTACAAGAAACTGACCGCTGCTGATGATGAACGGTAAATCGTTCGAAACGCGTACAGCGTGAAGAATCTCTTTTTGACACCTCAGGCTGTTATTACGTAAGTAATAAACCACAATATATATTATAGGTGTCAAGGCTGTAAATGCATTACTTTCCAGTGTTGGGGAAGCTACTTTTTAAAAGTAGCTATCCTCAGCTACTTTTTAAAAAAAGTAGCTTAGCTACAGCTACAGCTAAATTTTCAAAAAAGTAGCTAGCTACAGCTACAGCTCCAATTAAAAAGTAGCTCGCTACAATTTAAGCTACTTTGCTACTTTCGCAATCTGGTCCTGTTTTTCTCTTGTGATGTATAACCACCCAATTTTCCCACTTAAAAGTAAAATTCAGTTTTTTTTTTTTAATATAGGCCTATACCTTTTTTTGGTATTGTGTTTAGACATATTTTCATTTAAATACAATAATTTGTGACTCTTATGGAGCCTAGATAATATAAACAGAATAGTGGTATAAAATTTAATTTGACGAATAAAAAGACTTAACATCAAAGACGTAAACAACAATATTTATTAAGTTTATCTTCACAAGTTTATAACATTTTTCTTAGACCGGCCACGGTAGGGTTACAGTAATGCTAGCGTATGCACACAAGGACTAGCTCTAAAAATGTAGCTCGCTACAGCTACAAGCTACTTATTTTCAAAAGTAGCGGAGCTACACTGACACTACTAAAAAAGTAGCGGCTCTACAAGTAGCGTGCTACTCCCCAACGCTACTTTCAGATAAAATATAAGGCCAGTTATATAGTAGGATGAACATTTAATAATTTATATATTTTCTTGCAATAACTAACTGGTCTTATTGAAAAAGTATAAGTGTGTAAAAGGCAGAAAATAGGCATATTTTACATGTAAAATAATTCGAAAAACCGAAAAATTGACAACTGACAACCAGTGCCATTAAAAAACCGAACTGAAACCGAACCGATAAATTTTGCAACCGACCCATCACTAATTAGAATCGTTTTCTATAGTTTGGTACCATAGCTTTTACCACCTATTGAGTCTCAAGACCATCCCTCTTAGCTTTAAGTTGTCCTGAAGTGTTCACACGTAATTTTATAGTATTCATTGTGACCCTGGATTGGAATATATTAATAATGAAATAAAATTACCTTGTCCAATGTCGTTTGCCAACCAGTGATTGGACAAGGTAATTTGATTTAATTATGTGTAATTTTAGTTCACATTATGCCTATCTTGATGTAACATTACCGTATCACAGAGTGTTGTTACAATGATAGGCCTATCTGATGAAGGGAGGCCAGAGTTTGACCAAATTTAGACCTAAAGTGTTGGTCCCTTGTAAAGTAGAGTACCGCAAACCCTGACTTCAATAACCCGGAATTCTGTATAACTCAGACAGCCTGCCAGAGCAGGAAAGTGTACTGGTTTCAAGGCGCTGAAGCACATGTGGTGCTTTGGTTTTTATCCAAGTTTGTTTTAACATGAGGTTTACATTTTTAGTTTTTGTAGTACTAGATACATTATGTAATAAATAAATGTTTTTTGACAGGAATAAGGCTAATTATATGAACTTTTTCTTGTGTTTACTCCTTTTTAGATAACCTGGAATTTTCACATACTCGGACACCGTTCGGTCCCCATTAGTCTGGGTTTGCGAGACTCTACTATAAATGAATTAAATGAGGTTTATTTTGTCACAAAAATAAATATTGAACATTGAGTCTTTTTGGCTATGTAATGTAAACCACATTTTAAATAATACAATATATTTTTAGGTTGATTTATGTGACTCACCGGCTAAAAGCCCAGCAAAAGAACCTGCAGCAAAATTAACAAGTTTGCCAAAGTATAAATGTGACACTCCAGATTGTAATCCTAAAGAAACCCAGTTGGGTCTGGGTGATAAATCTTCCTCGCCAATCTCCTGCTCAACATCTGAAAAAGATGTACCGAATTCCGAGATTATTAATCATGATGAGAAGGATTCTGCAGTGAAAACTTCAATATCATCAAAAAATGAGACATCAAATGAAAGTAAAAATGTGTCACCACAAGATAAAGTTATTGAGGAAAATACATTTAATGAAGAAGTTTTAGTAAAAGACAGTAAGATCCAGGACGTGTCTAGTGTTGACAAGGAAAAAGAAACCACTCATGAATCACCGCAAAACAGTTGTAATAAAAAATCCAGCATAAAAGATTCCACAAAACAAGTTTCAATTAAAGAATTAGTTTCATCGAAAAGCCCTAATATGAACTCTGCTGATCCACCTAGAGTAAATCAAGATTGCACCAGTGATAAGAATGATTCCTTACTTACGAAAACTGATTCAAGC
This sequence comes from Neoaliturus tenellus, assembly GCA_030545055.2. Classification (NCBI taxonomy): domain Eukaryota; kingdom Metazoa; phylum Arthropoda; class Insecta; order Hemiptera; family Cicadellidae; genus Neoaliturus; species Neoaliturus tenellus. Next base: position 95,121,922 of record CM061535.1, read on the forward strand.
AAATGTGTAACACCCACAAGAGATGAAAGTTCTATTTCCTTGGAGACTACACTTAACAAAACAGATTTGATGACTCCAACAAATGCCGATGAGTCACTAACAAAGGATGACAGTAGTACCCCATCATCCGAATGCAATTCATCATCATTATCTACTCCTGGAACAGATCCAATAAAAAAAATCTCGAAAACTCCACGGAGGATGACTCCAAAACAACTTTTGAAGTTAAAAGAAAAGGAAGAAAAAAAGAAAGAAAAAGAACGTCTAAGAGAGGTATCAATAAAAACACACACGTATATTATAGCCTAGTTCAGTGTTTTCCAACCTTTTTGTGCTCGCGTACCACCTAATAATTTTTCAATTTTTTCGTTGTACCATCCAAAGTTACCGTCCCCCCCCCCCCCACCATCCTACCGGGGCCTACGATACCAGTACAGATACAGCCCAGAATTTTGTTTTTTTTGAACACGTTGAGTGCGGTTTATGATCAATATTGCTTACGCCAGTGGCTGACATATAATAATTAATTATTCACCAAGTAAACTAAATGAATGCATCCAAAATGTCATCATAAGATCACCAGGCCTTCATTTTGGTCATTATTTGTGACGTCACTTCCGGTACATCAATTGATGTAGTCCGCCGGTGGCGCCGGTCGCGTGAGTCACCGCAAGGCATTTTTGAGTGGCTGAAATAAAATAACTTATTATATACCGAGTAAATGAGAGGAATGCATAAAAATATTATCTGAGGATCGCCAGGACTCCAATTTTGTCATTATTGATGACATCACTTCCGGTACATCTATTGATGTAGTCCGCTGGTGGCGCGGTCGCGTAAGTCACCGCAAGGATAAAGTAGCCCGTTTACTGCCACAACTGTTTCTAACGATCCACAAACTTGTTTTTTGACACAACAAGTACTAAAAATAATAGAATAGAAAGATAAATGAAAAATAAAAACAACTATACACACCAGACAAAAGTGTGAAGTTACCACTTTATCGTCCTGAACAGAAACCCTAGAACGAAAAACTATCCGCGCCAAAATAATAATAATAATAATAATAAATTTTATTCCGCTGACAAATTAACATTGTATGGGAATTAACAAAAAGTCTTTCTATCTGATTAACAATTTAAAACTCACAATTCCGGATTTTTCAACAAGATAATACGGTAATTCATTGTTAATTCATTTAATACTCTTATTTTCATTTTCAAGTCTTTCAATTAATTTTAATTGCTTTTTTCTTCTTTCTTTCTTCTTTTAATGGACCTGTGTACTGGCACAACAGGCGACAAAGGGATAAAACGATCCCGGACAATGGCTGAGCTCATACTAAACTAATAAAGTGGGAGTGGCGCGACTATATCAATAGCTGTAGGCCGCTAGGAGGGCTCGCGCCGCACTACATCAATAGCTGTAGTCCGCACTCAACGTGTTAATATGTTTACTGTAGGCCCCTAAATAATGGCGTGTGAAAGATTTAACGCAAATCTACAACAATTAGACTATAAAAGATCTATTTTAATTGAATAAACATAAATTGGAATGAACATAAAGCTATAGAATTATTAGGCCTAATGTGATTATAAATTAATATAAATAATATAACTAAACTTTGTTTTCCAGTTAGGAACTAAGAACTGCTAGCTGCAGGTTTTATAAACTAAGTTGAAAACAATAAAATTGAAAAAAAAAATGTTTCAACTACAACCCACTTAATACAAAAAACGAAAGTCATTTTGCATTTCTACAAAAGTAGTTGAAACAATAAAAATAAAAAAATGACCACACTAATGAATATTAACAGCAAAAAATTTTTAATGGGAAACATGCTGTTATTTTTGTTTAGGAAAGACTCAATATCGTGACTAATTATACACATGAACAAATCATTATTAAAGGTGGATCCACTGCATTCTTATTTGTTTACCTTCTTTTACTTTCTAAATTAACCCCAACTAGTTGTGGGGGTAACGGCTCTTTTTCGCAACACGGAGTTAGCTATCCAGATGTTTTGTTTATATCTATGGTCATGCCACTCAGTCACTTCACGTGTCCTCAACAACCACCAGACATACTAGTAAAGATTCTACCGGTCGCTTGGAGCGCTAGTGATGGTTCACTAGCTCACGTTGTGATTGGCATCAGAGTTAACTCTGCAACCAATCACACAAGGCGCTAGTAAATCATCACTAGCACTCCAACCCCAAGCCATCGGTAAATTGTTACTGATATATTGTCTGGTGGCCCAATGTGGGAGACACCCTACTAATACATGTAGTTTCAATAGAAGTGTCGTGACTGTGTGGGGTTGGCAAGTCGGCACTGTTGCACATGGCCCCCGGAGCGCAAGCGCTCGCTTGCCTCAGACTCATAGCGCGGCGACATCGGTGCCAGGGGCGCCCAATACATTCAGTGCTAACATAAATTTTTAACTATAAACAATTATTTGGTTATTAAAAATAATCCTGTGTGTTTCGTTATTATAAAAGAATATATTAATTTTGGCTTAATTATTATTATTTTTTTTATTTTTTTTTGCTACCCCCTAGGAAAGTGCCGCCCTAGGCGGTCACCTAGTTCGCCTAATGGGTGCGCCGGCCCTGACCCTCAATCATGAAGTGTGGCTTCTCAGTCTGTCCAAATGAAAGTCGCACTTATGACAATAGGTAAATTGAATCAAGAAGCGTTTATTTGCCATTGACAAGTATTACATATTGGCAAAAGTCTAGCATTTGGCTATGGTCAAAACAATATCTCAGTTTAGGCCGAGAAAAACATTCATTTTACTAATTTGACAGACATGATTCAGATGCTCTTTCTTATTATTTGAGTTGAACAAATTTATCATAAAAATACCTTTTGTAGGGCATAACTGAGGTACAGTTTTTTAAATGGTTACCTATGTCCACTGAAGTGCGATTTTATTCTTTTCTTTTTTTATCTTTTTTTTAAGGTTATGATAAGGGACGATCCAAACCTCAGTGTTTTTACTATTTAACGTCAACCTTTGGCCAGATTCTACTTGAAGGATTACCTATATTTTTATTCAATATGTTTTTTTCCTTTTATTAGGACAGCAGTCTCTTCAGTTTTATATTAGTGCAGAAAAAGATTCAGATTACTGAAAATAACCTAAATTTTTAATATAAAACTAGGCTAATTAGTTTTATTTCTTATCTATTTTATATAAAAAAATGAGTGCATAAAGCAACAGAGAATAGATTTGAAATTGAAGGCTTAAAGATCTGAGCAAAGAGAAATACACAGTAGATAAGCTCTGCCAATTTTTTAATTCTGTACTTTTACTTGTTGATATGATATTAATAAAATACCAACACGACAGGCAAAGTTAGTTTTTGTACGGTATGATGTTTTCCCCAAAGTATATATTTTTTCATAAAAATTAAACTTAAACATCATGATTATTCATAGGAAAATGAAAAGAAAAAGGCTAAAGAAAAAGAAGAGAAACTTAGATTGAAAAAAGAAAAAGAAGATGAACGATTAAGATTAAAACAAGAGAAGGAAGAAGAAAAACGAAGGGAAAAGGAGGAGAAAGAAAAGAAGAAACAAGCTGAGTTAGAGTAAGTCTTGAAAAGAATTGCACTTTGTTGATTATAAACTAGGGGTGTGCAAATAGTCATTTTTGGATTTGAATAGAATCAAAACAAATAATTATATACTGTTCCGAAAATTTTATAATTTCTTGTAGAGTATTAACATTGAAATTTGTTTTCATGAGTAATTTCTCTCAACTGGAATTACTATGAAGTTCAAGAATATAGTATTTAAAATATTCACAACCAAAAGGGTATTTCACCTTAGAATAAAGTGTTTTTTGATTGTGTTAGTTTGGTTTTGTTACCAGTTCCTGGTCCAGACCAAGAAAGGTAGTTTTCAGCTAAATGTTTAGCTTAAAATTAAAGTACCAGGCGTCGACAAGTTTTGCCCTGATAAAGAAATGAAGTAGTGTAGTATGAAAACAAATGATGGTAGGATAATGTTTTATTTTACGTTTTAACAAGTGACTTCTTAAGTTTTTTGCAGCTATATATAAACTCAAAAAGGTACAAGAAAAAGTGCATATGACCTCTTGATACTTTTTACATTACGTGCATGTCTTCAAAATATTCACATGGAAAGTCTGTCTTTGGACAGTAATAGGAAAGTGAGTTTCGTGGATCGATAGGACACACTGTCACTTCTCATGCTGACTCCCCATTCCTGATTTGTTTTTGTACACTTGATTACGCTGTACAAATAAACTGCTTTGTTTTAATCACCTGAGCCAGGTAATACACACTTAATGAAAAAAAAAAAAAAAAAACTAGATTAAAGTGGCTTGAAAACAAAAAGTGCAAGATGCTATTTCTGAATGACATGTTTTTTGGCGAAGTATCTTCAATGTTAATGAATTTTTTTGTTATTACTCGCCTATTTTGATTGTTGTCAGCTCGGGACTTTTCAGGTGTTTACAATACAAAAAACTCAAAACACGACACACGTAAACACTTATCATCCCAAAGGAGACAAGAAAACTGACGTTTCGCGGAACCGAAACTAATAAAAATGTCCCGCTTCCTCAGGGCATAGAAAACCTTTTTTTCCCGCACTCCCATTTTCCGCAGATCCCATGTAGCTTCTTATGACAAATTGGTTAAATGTTAAAAATCTGGATTGATCTATTTCTAGACCTGTCTTAATTTTTAGACAGAAAAATGAAGAAAAAAGATTGAAAGAAGAAGAAAAGCGACAAAAAGAGGAAGAAAAACGCATCAAGGAAGAAGAGAGAAGAAAGAAGGAAGAGGAGGAGAGGAAAAAGAAAGAGGAAAAAAGGCTTAGAGAAGAACAGAAAGAAGCAGAGAAGCGAAAGTCAGCACAAGCTTTCGCCAATTTTTTTGTTAAAACTGAATCAAAGCCAGCTGTGGCCGATGAGGACAAAGAATATACTCCTGCTGAGTCCATTTTTCAGCCATTTGAGGTAAGTAATGAAATGGAAACAGAAAAGTATATTTGTATTTATTGTTATTTTTATGGCTTATTTTAAAAGTGAGTACTGAACTATTATTAAAGTTTTTTGTCAATTCAACAACAACAATTTTTAACAAAATGCATATAATTCGGTTTAAGTAGCTTTTCAATACCACATTGTTTTATTTTGAACTTGAACTGGCCTAATGTTTTATACCTAAGCAATAATACCTGATTGCTTTGACTGTTTACAATTGAAAACAGTTTTACCTCATTTTATCTCTGAGGTGAGGACTATTTTATTTGTTCATAAAACAAATAATCAGCATTTAAAATGCTGAGAACCTTTCGTTACTAAACACAGATTTGTGCTACCAAATCTGGTACCAAAACCAAGAACTAGTGCTATAAAATTAAAATAATAATGTAGATTTTTTTATGCCTGCGATATCTGCAAGCAATTGCTCAGTGAAATGATGTATGGAAAGAACCGTGCACATTGTATTAGGTAAGTGTCATCCGCAGGTGAAGAGTGATATGCGGCTGGCTCCGCTCGTGCGCTCACAGCTGCACCAGGAGCGACGGCAGGCGTTGGACTCTGCATTGGAGCAGGGTACCGAAGACCAGAGGCTCTACCTAGAGCAGATCCGCAGTCCGAGCTATGTGTGCGGCTCCGCCTCCCGTACCTTCCCGCCCCCTGATGAGACTGATGACGAGGTCATCATCGTCGGTAAGTTGATGCATTACTGAGTGAGTCTCAAAATTACCATCATCCCTTGACATAAATTTTAATGTGTATAAGATATTGGAGTTTGTTTCAATGTGAGGCTCTACATCAGGGTGTGAAATTTCTAATTTTACAGAAACTTTTTCCTTTAGGTTATTACAATAATGTGGTAGTCAACATGATATACCAAGGACCTCAATTGTTTTAGGGTCCCCAGGAACCAACAAAATTCACAAATTATACATTCAGTAGATATTTTTGAATTTTTTTGTGCTACTCATAAGTCGAATGATGACCTAATGGTAAATAAAATGAATTGAATTGAATTGAATTGAATGAGTACTTGAGACTACTGGGAAACATTGAGTCGAGTATTCATAGTTACTTAACCCATAGATTGCTAATTTTGCTCGTTGGGGGAGTTTTGGATTTCTTTTGATTAATCAATGTACAAAATCTTAATTTGAAATATTTTATTAATTTACTTTGCCTAAATACTGTTAGGGTACCATGTAATTATTGACATCCTGTTATCTTCACTTCATGCGTAGAGACTGATTAAAACCGGTATAAGCAGAAAAAAAATTTAACTGTGTTTTTCTATCTGTTTTTCACTTTGTTGAAACAAATTTCTTCTTTTAATCTTTTTGACGATTAAAAGAAATTTACTCAGAAATATAAAGCTCGCCTAAAAAATAATTTGAAATTTTTACTGTGACTGAGTTCTCTTATCTTAATGATAATACTAAAAATATCTCTACTAAAGTAATTATTTAGTTAAGCGTTGCCAGCCTCAAACCTTTTACCATCTTGGTTATTCGTTTAAAATGGTGTTTATTATTACAGATAAAATAATTATTGAGTGTGCAAAAGTTTATTTTTAGTATACAACATATAATGATAATAACTATCCTAATTTTACCTTAGGTATTATGTTTTACTTCGAGACAACTTTTTCTTCCAAGTGGTTGTTGCCGTTATCCTTCCGTTGCAAAAAAAAAAAAAAAAAAAAAAATGGTTCTGTTAATATAATCTCATATCACTATTATATGATGAACACTTTTTACTGAACAGTGAAACCCCATGGTTGTGGAGAAATTTATGCGTGGTCTTTTCCACATCCGACAATATAATGAGAGATAAGCTCATATCACTACACTCAGGGTGTCTACAACCTTGAAAAACCTTGAAAACCTGGAAAAAGCCTTGAATTTGAATTGGCCTTGAAAATTCCTTGAAAACGCCTTGAAAGCGCCAATGTATCCTTGAATTTTGTTTTATTAATAAAAAAAAAAAAAACGTGTACCTCCGTGAATTTCCAATGTTTATTTGTGTTTAATAAAAAAATTTATACTGAAGATCCTCATGAGCATGTTATTTTTACTGATATGAATAATGTGACTACCGGTAACGTTTGTGTGATACATGTGTTTCACTTATAGCTTCAAAATGTGCAATTTTGATTTATTTCTGGTCATTGTTTGCATGTATATTGAAATTGGAAAATATATTTCTGTTTCTTTAATTAGAAAGTAGTATTTTATTGCAGTTAACAATCAGATAGAAATGTAAAATTTAAGTTTATGATATAAAACTCCCATGACTAAAATAGTAAATACTTAATATACAGTACTGTACCAAGGGTTTTAACTATACAATAAGTTGCCAAAAGATTTGAAAAAATGAAACAGATATTACAATTTTTAAGAAGAAAATTAAATTAATTTTTTTGGAAGAAGCATTATATAAAATTGAGGATTTTATGGAAATAAATTGTTTACATGAAAAATATATCATGAACAAAATATAATATAGTTTAAATTACTTTTAAATTATTTATATAAAAATCATGTATTTTGAATAGGGGTGGGCGAGTATCACATTTTTGGAACGAGTTGAGTCGAGTCGAGTAGTAAGTAGAATACTCGAGTTTCGAGTCGAGTCGAGTCGATTAATACGTGAACATAAAAATATTGAAAATTGCCTTAAAATAACTAGTTTATACTCAAATATAAAAATATACTAGCCTACTATACTAAAATAACTAGCCTATCCTAAAAGGGCTAAAAAAGATAATGAACTTTAGTCCTAAGTTTAATTTGCTTAAAAACTGTGTGAAGGAAAAAATATTGGTTTTTAAATCGCTGATTATTAAAAAAATACTTAAGCTAAAAACATGGTTTAGTAACAAAAGGGATTAAGGAGTGTACAGAATAAAAGATTGAAAAAAAGCCTCTAACCATCATTAAATGAAAAAAAGAAAATCCCCAGTTACAGTTACTTACTTAACTTTTCACTTTCATATGTTTCACTTACTTTAAGATGTTACCAAATAAAAGTTTTTCCTATTCACAGTTTTTGTATTTGGCATATTAGGCCTACTTTGAGTGAGAAGCCTAGCCTAGACACCTGGATACTACAGCTGAATCAGAATCACTAAATGTAATTGGTGGATTTAAATTGTCATTTTCAACTCTATCTACTTCCTTTGTCTTTGTTGATAAGAAAATCTTCACCGCTCATTTTGTTTAGGAATTATTTTCTCTTCTCCGAAATACTCAAGCTATGTACATATAATTTTCACTGTTTTGGAATTCACCTAATTCCCTCGCTGTCTGCTAGTGGCAGAATGTCTCTTAACTGAGTAAAGGCTAGCTTTAGTGAACAGCCATGAAGCCTGTTTGTTAGGACTTAAAAAATCACAAAGAACAATAAATTCAATGTCTCTGTCTTATAATCAAAGCAATTTGAGAGAAAAATATGTTTATTATCAATTAATAAACATATATTTTTGTGAATGCTGGATTAGAAAAATAACATACAACTATAAAATTGTATTACCATTGACTATTGATACTATTGATTTAGTATCTAAAGTCAATGGTATTACTCTGGCAATTTGAGGTTAGCCATTGGTAAACCTGATTGTTCTCTTGTACCTACTCTTCTGTCTGCCGTACTATTCTTACTGCTAATGTCAACACAGCTCTTTATTTTGTCTAAAGTTATTTGAATCAGTTTTAAATCATTGTTTTGATGCAATTAGATGTCAAATTATAATTGACTATTAATTTTTTTCCCCAATGTTATGAAGGTCTACAAATGAATCATTTTATTAATCAGTAGCAATGTTGACTCTACCACTAACCGTGCGCGTCACTCGCTTGACAAGACAAAGAGTTCACGAGTTCAGTCAGCAGTAGAGTGCTGTCTGAGAAGCACCGTTAGAAGCATTTTCATCGTCTTCACATCTAACTTTCTTTGGTCTTAAAATGTATCACTTTCACAATAAAAACATTTTACAATTTAAAGAAATGGGGTTTAAATAAATATAAAAACATTTCAGAAATGCTAAATTTAATAACTACTCGACTCGACTTTAACGAGTAGTCACAAGTACTCGCTCGAGCTTCAAATACTCCACAGATACTCGAAAACTCGAGTACTCGCCCACCCCTAATTTTGAAATGCAATTTCAGGCCTCCAAGTTGTCCTACTTTTCCTACTTTTTAGTAGGAAAGTAGGAAAAGTCCTACTTTTGATACACAAGTCCTACTTTCCTACTTTTCTCTTGTCTGTCTGTAATCACGTGATAATTTATTATGCTTATTATTGATGTTTACAAATTATTACTTGCTTCCATTTTTTTTTTTCAAATAATATTGGTGACTCAATTGAACTTTTTGCTGATTTTAAATTTCTTCTGATATTAGCGAATTTTAACTTCAGGAAAGAAACTATTACTGTAGGTCTCATTAATATTTAGAACACGGACCATGATAATTTTTTTGACTAGGTAATACTCATATGGATTTTCTAATTTAGATTTTTAGGAAGTGAAAGTCTGTTATGAACAAGATGTTTTTTTTTTTTTCCGGTTAAACTTGGTAATTTTTAATCTATTTTTTGTAATGAAAATTTTATTTTTCCTTTTGTAATGAAGCTATAGTGTAGGCCTAGAATATGTTTGAAAAGTGTTGACACTGATAAAATATAAACATAATATTATATTCATTTAAGCTATTTCAGTCCAATGTAATAATGTAATTATATTTTGAATAATAGTAAATTAATAGAATAAAAATAGTAAAAGCCCATCCAGTTTAAGTTGATTTGTATGAAAAAACAACCAGATAAATCCCTATGTGAAGTAAGTTTACTCTAATGTGTTTTAAAAGGAAACATTCTTCAAATTAAAATATTTTTTCTTAAAAGCTATAATTGTAAAAGAGGATGTTGCATATATTTGTGATTGATGAACTCCTAAACCGCTGGACCGTTTGCCATGAAACTGGGTACATACCGTACAGTATTTATAAGGAACATTTCATGAAGAATGTTTGTAAGCCATTATAGTTTTTATATAGCCCTCATAAGTGTACCAATGTCGGTTTTTTTTTAATTTTTTTATTTTTATCTGAGTTGTTTATGAACAAAACATATACCGTAGCAAAAATATTTCTTTATAATATGTATAAAAATGAATTTCTCTGATCACGGTATCATGCGTAAACGGCTGGACGGATTTCGCGAATTCTTTTTTTGTTGCGTTTGTTATTGTCAGGAGAAGGTTCTTATGAAAGAAAAAATTAACAAAATTCCACTGGGCTCCGCCCCACACGTCATTGAAGTCACCATGTTATTCTTATGGATGAAGCCAAATTTTTTTATTGGAACATATGATTACATTTAGAAATATTAATCATATAAACAGATGTTCACATTTAATTTAAAATATTGAGGGGAGATTGGTAATATCAAAACTAGAGGATATTATAGACTTGCGGCAAGTGAGTGTAGCGAATGAGCTAAACCTGACAGTGAGTGGAGCGATCGAGCTTACCTGAAGGGCAAAAACTTCCTCCTGTTGGCATTGCAAAGCATGCCGAGTAAGCTATTTATTTATATAAACAGCTTTTCTTATATAAAAAGTGTGTGGGGTGTTCTCATTTTAAGTATTGAAGGAAGGTTGGTAAAAAATTACCAGAGGATATTATAGACTTGCGGTGAGTGAGGATAGGACCTGAAAGGGCAAAAAAAATCCTCAAGTTGGCATTGCAAAGCATGCCGGGTAGCAGCTAGTTACTAATAAAGAAATGCAAAAAATTAACCTAAAATTAAATTAATATATTGTATAATTTTAACTAATTTTTAAATTTAGTTAAAATTATACCTACTTTTTAAAATTTTATCTACAAAAAATTAATTCCTTTAAAAATTAGCTTATGTAATGGAATTGTAGGTTTGACCCTACATAGCCTAATCTACCTGCTTCAATGAAGCGCTTAACTTCAGTTTTACTATATGCTAGCAGATTTTTAGGTCAAAATAAGTCCTACTTTTTACCTCAAAAGTCCTACTTTTCCTACTTTTTGGGTCTCAAAAACCACTTGGGGGCCTGCAATTTATTGTTATGCCACAAATATTATTATTATTACTTATTTTTCGGTTTAGGCTGAAATATTAGAATATTTTTCAACTTAAATGTTTTTTATAGAACCATCATAAAAATGCAAATAACGTTTCAAATCAAACCTAGTAACAGAATACCTGTTAAAAAGTATTATACCTATGTTTTAGACACTGGACATGGATAGATTATACAAAACTCTGTCGGAAATCAACCGATTTTTTTAAATTTTTGGGCATTTACATGTTGGCCTGAATCTTGAAAATGAGGCAACTAAAGGGGCTTATATACAGGGAAAGTAGAGAAGGCAAGTTGCTAGCTGCACGTACTTGCCTGTTGCACTTATTGCAAACTTACCTTGTCTATAGAAGTACTTTCCTCCTTAATTTAGGAAAATATACAGCAAGTGACGTAATGGACAGTATACTTGCAGCCAACTTGCCTTTTCTACTTTCCCCGTTTATAAGGTGCTTTAGAATGTCCTGGGGCAAGCAACAAGATTCCTTGGGTCTAAATAAATAAACTAAAAAGTTCATGTGAACATATATATAGCACTAGCCACCATTTTTGTTTATAACACTCAGTAATTTTTATTTCTGAAACTGATAGAAAATTTTTGAGAATCTGACAACAAATTACGGATTTTTTCTAATAAAATTACCTAAATTTGCAGGAAGTATAATTAAAAAATGTTTTCTGCAGTAAAATAGCAATAACCACGTTATTTGTTTTCAAATAATTAAAAACTTAGATGGATAATTAAATTTCTTAACTGTTTTGTGTCTTGTAAAATTCTTTGAAATTCACCGTGTTATTGATGTGTTCCAATTTAACTGAAATAATGAACATTTAGATACACACGAAATAAAATAAAAAATCATACAAAATGGTTAGTAGACCAGAGACCAAATAATATTGCTTTGTAAAACTTTACCAAAATGTGGTAGAACTTAAAGTAATATTAAATTGTGACATACTAGTTATCAAAAGTTTCCATAATCCATAAATCCATTTAATCTAGTCATAATCCATTTAACCAAATTTTATTTTGTTTAACTTTAGGTAAACGATAATTTAATATTGTTCTATTACATTTTAACCATCTTTAAACTAAAACAAACAATTTTATAAATAATTTTTAACATAACATTAACTTGAGGCAACATATTTAGTTTCATGCTATTTTTGCAAAAAAATAATAATAATAGTAATAATAATAAATAAAAAAATAATTGTTTCAACAAAACATTTTTGAGGTAAACTTAAGTAATAACTTCGGTTTTCGTGCAGTGTCATAAAACACACAGATGCACATTTGAATACGCCGATTGGCCAAGGCTTGATGTTGGGGTACTGTATAGTCGACTGAGCTGTGTCAACGAGTCAACGGCAGAAACCCCCAAATTTTGAAATGCTCATTTGTTCATGTATGCCACTGTGTGGAAAGAGACGGAAAATCCCGCTTGCCGCAGTGGCAGCGAGCGGCTGCACAAGTCACTGGACAGATAGACGCTAATCTGCACAACGTTTAAGCTTAAATTTTTTGATCAATGTACTATGCAAAAACGGATGGCGACGGTAATTTATAATGTTAATAAACTGAAAATATTTTTTCAATTATTTAGATATATGATTAAAAATTTATGGCAATAGTTGGTGAACCCATAACAACTCGTTGCTAAACGAGTAACTGTAATTATTGCGATAACCTTGTAAATTTTGGAAAATCCTTGAAAATTCCTTGAAAAAGCCTTGAATTTCATTTTGGAAAATTAGTAGACACCCTGCTACACACAAGGAACAAAATCTCACTTAAAATTAACTATCCACCACTGACTATGTATTAAATTAGAGGCCGCCACTGATGACCTCACCGCTCAGGCACAGACTGGCCGGGGGCGCCACTATACGACCCTTCGCGTAGAATCGTTGACCGGCCGACTGGTGAGACAGCCGGGAACTATTATATCGGCCGGCGAGACAGACACCATACCGTGACCGGAGATAGTGGCTGTCTTATTTGGTTTTATCTAATGTCTTACACACTGGTTTTACCCACTTCACTGATCACCAGGGGTTTAATTTTACTATTGCCGCAATGGAAATGCATATTATAAACATTCTTAATATCATCGGGGATTTTAACCATTGTTATTCAGCCAATTTTATAAGGTTTGTTTTTATTTTATTACATGTAGGGTATCACAGTGTTCTAAATTTATAAAGTTGCTTTTGCAAACTGGAAAATTATCTAATTTGTAATGAGAACACAGTTTAGAACGAGTAACCAAAATAGTAAAAAGTTGGCTACGCTTAAGTAAATAATTACCTCTACTTTTACTCAAAATAATTTATTTTAATTTCAACCCTGAGACATTTTGTTTAGGAGATTTGTAAGATTTACACAATCAAAGGCTTTTGTTCAAATTGGTGGCCATCCAAAGAATCGAACACATCACATATTAACCGATTTGTGTCCACTGTCGACATTTGTCGACGCTGTATTTTAATTTATGAAAGTCCATGGAATTTTAGGTTTTTCATGATTAAAATTGGCATTTTGGAGTGAAAATATAATTATCTTTCGCATTCAAAGGCCGTAGTGGCACACACACAGTAAACAGAAGTAAAAAGTAGCAAAATCATTGTTGACCAAGGTGCAACTCTCAAAGAATTAACCGATCCCGTCAACTTCCACGCAAGCCTGCCACCGTTTATTTTACGTGGGCCCTCCCACCAACTTTGCCACAGATCGGCTAACCCTTTAAGAGTTGCACCACCAGGTCAGGGTTTGGTCGTGAGCGGATTCGAACCCGCGCCGACGCAGACATCCTGGCCAAGGATGCCTACGCCTTAGCCATCTGAGCTATCACGACCGGCAGCCTAGACATGAGAATTTGGAATGGTGCGCACCCCTAGCGGGAAAGACTGTAGGCCGTTGGTATGCAAGTTCGCTACAAGAGCGCAGCACTAAGCCACTGCACCTGAGTCGCAAGAAACAATTTGGGTATAAATGGGTTAAACCAAAGTCTACGATGCTAACCACCAAGCGAGTCAGATGACCAGATGCTATTTCATACTATATTACCTTTAATTAAGTTAATTTTGTAATTAATTTAAAAAAAAAAATTGTTAAATACCATTTAAAACCGAACAATGTTTTAAAGTACAACTACTTCTCTCAGCTTTACTTTATACTCTAATAAATTTCTCAAAACTCAACTCAACTAAAAATTTATTTCTCGCCCATCCATGAAACTATAGAACAACAACTTTTCTAATTTAGAATTGCCCTTGACTGTAAATTTGTATTTTTTTTTTTTTTTTTTTTTTTACATTATGCAATGTCATTATGGATAGCCTCTGGACCACTGATTTCACTTAATAAAAAGGTTTAAATACCTGTTCCGTCAAATGGTTCTTTTGTTGTAGTTGTAAAGACTACAGCTGTTTCATGTTTAAAAAACACATCTTCAGGTCAAAAGTCGAAGTTAAAACTGATTTTCTTCTCCATATAGATGTCGTCACAATTTAAAATACACGAAACACGAACACAAACGAACACGCGGACATTTAAACATTGAATTGGCCAAAAAGTATGAAAATACGGACACGTGCGGCGCCGGTAGTTTGCAAGTTCTTATGACTCTCCCACTACCCTAACAGGCCCGTACCTAGCGTTAGCCATACCGGTCCTGTCTTGCGACAAGGAGAGTTATGGAACAAGTGCTCCAAATCACATTAAGGCGGATTGGACCCCCACAAGATCCAAGCAGAAAACGTCTGTTGATGTCTGCGGTCCAGTCTAGAGGTGTGGCCAGACGCTCTCGATAAAGCGACTCGCCCGGGTTCAGCGCCAAGCGGCGCTCCGGGTGTGTTCCGCCTACCGGACAGTGTCCGAGCCTGCCGTCCTGGTGATCGCCGGAGTCATACCTGTCAAGCTCTTGGCAGGAGAGAGGAAGGTGATTTATCACAGACAAGGTGAGATCAGCAAGAACAGAAGAGCGCTCCCGAACCTTCCAGCAGTCGCAACACAGCTGGGAGCACGACACTTGAGGACAATGGACTGCGCGACTTAACAAGCAGGTCCTGACCCTGCTTTGGTGCCCAATTCCTGACAGGTCACGGCTATTTTCAGTCGTACCTGAACCGGTTGGGCAACACCGGTTCACCGGACTGCATTTATTGCTTGGGCGTTCCAACACCGGGGTTTATGCGGAGCACACCTTCAGCTGCCCCCGTTGGGAAGGGCCCCGACTGGAGGCCACTGAAATTTTTTGTGCATTTTCGGTGGACTTGGCCTGCCAAAAGATCTCGGAGGATGAGGGCAACTGGGATTGTTTATCACAGTTCGTCCGAGTCATCCTCCTGGAAAAGAAAACCGATCTGGGCCGCAAAGTGGCCCAGATCCCTTGATCGAGCGGCTGGATAAGGAGCGAGCCCCACGGGCGTAAGCAAAATTTAGGCCTAGTCTGACATAATGTGATATACAATTCCAGGTTAGAATCCTAAGGAGTAGAGGAGTTTTTGTAGTGGGTAAACCCGTTTTATTATGGGGTCCCACACTACAGGCTGGCCCCATGTGTGCGTAATGCATTTTTCCTGCCTCTCCAAAAAATAAATAAATAAATAAATAAAATAAAAATAAAATGGGGAAGGGGGAGGATGATTGTTTACTTATTTCAGGACTTTTTCAGAATTTGTATATAAGTCGGTCTGGCGCTGCGTGCGTTGCGCCGCCTGCCCGCGCCGGGTGCAGCCCACACGCGCTCGCTTTGCCGTAATCTCACTCTACATCAGTACACTCAGATGACAAACCAATAACATATTTTTAAACCTTAAGAAATATACTAAAACTTTTATATGAAACATATTTGCATATTATGGTTGATAAAAAATTTATATAGGGGAAAACAAAATTGTGTACTCAAAAATTTAACTTTTACCAAAGTTTTGATTTCATATCTTTTTAAATTTTGGTTTCAGAAAAAATACTTGAATACAAAAGTTGTAGAAAAACTAATCACAAATAATCTAAAAAAATTCCAACACGATAGTGTATGTAATACTCGGCCTATGGCCAATAAAGTGAACCACTGTAATTCCCAGGGGGGGGGAAAGCTTTGGAGGGGGTTGGGGGGAAAGCTCAAGGGGGAGAAGCGGGGACTTTTGGGAAAAGACACGTCTAATGTGGTTCTATCACATATATAAAATCAAGCTTTCCACCAATTAGTTGCGACAAAGGGCAATTTTTGTCGTTTATTTACTGGGCTATGTTTTTAATTTTAAAAATCAGAATTTACCTTTGACTATTTATATTGAATTTTACTTTGAATAGGCAACATTTTTGGAATTAAGTTTGGATTACAAGACACTACTGTACTTGTAATCCACTTACTGTACTAACTTACTTACTGTACTGTACTGTATACTTACTTACTGTACTTGTACATGGCTGAACATTTTTTCTAGAATCTGAAAAAACAAATGAATCAATGGAAACAGACGAAATCGAAACAGGAAGGAAATCAGAGAAAAGACATCATCGTGCCAAGTTGTTGCAGTTTCACGAGAACAGAAGGCCTCCTTACTGGGGCACTTGGCGCAAGAAGAGCAAATGCATCCGGCCCCGAGCCCCTCTCAACCAAGACAAGGTAAGAGCCAGGCCTACTTGCTTCTCAAACTGGTGGTACTCATGATTTATATGTTTGGTTTTAAATTATCTTTCGTCTCCAATTCTTGATAGGAGTGTACTACTACAACCGGGGTTTGTTGCGATATTTCCAAGTAGACCGTCTGGTTGAAGAGTCATATTGTGGGTCTAGAAGGTGTTATTTGGTTTAAAAAGTTCAATTTACTTGAAAATGGTACAACATTGT
This sequence comes from Neoaliturus tenellus, assembly GCA_030545055.2. Classification (NCBI taxonomy): domain Eukaryota; kingdom Metazoa; phylum Arthropoda; class Insecta; order Hemiptera; family Cicadellidae; genus Neoaliturus; species Neoaliturus tenellus. Next base: position 95,138,921 of record CM061535.1, read on the forward strand.
TGAAAATTTTTTGAAAGATACCACTTCTCTTTATTGTTTACCATTTATTTTTGTCTAACACAATACAACAAGACTAAATTAAACACAGGCATTAGTGCTCAAATGCACTGACAATCATCCCATCACCTAGTGTAGATTGAGGGTGATAGACTGGCACAACTGCAGGCATAAAAAATCCAGCCAGTGAGGTGTGACTCATTTTGACCGAGTAATAGAAAGTTTATACATTTTATTTTTCAGTGTTGCGCTCAATATAGCTAACATGCTAGTTGTTCAAATCTTTAAGTATTCCATAAAAAAATCTTCTACTTATGGTTTTAGAATGTTCTTCGTTGAACCTGCCGATTTGGATTGTCAAGACTTGAATACTCGGATGTCTACTGTAATTAAAGATTGTTCTATTTAATTTTAAGTTCAAACATACCAATTTTCAAATTAAGTCTTAGTTCCAACTTGGGGCGACTGACATGCTACCTGGGTTTATGAATGTGTGTGTTGCGTGTGCAGAAAATGCTGAATTATGTGGTGGACTCAAGACGACGATTGGGCGTACTCTGAGGACAAGGAGAGAATGCAAGAGTCGGACGAGAAGTTGCAGTACGACGACAACTATATTTTGTGCCCCACCACTACCTGAGCTTGGTTACCCAGGTGTATGATTGTGTGTGTGTTCTGTGTGCAGACAATGCTGGAGTACGAGGTGGACTCGGACGACGAGTGGGAGGAGCCCGAGGACGGGGAGAGCCTTCGAGGGTCGGAGGACGAGGAATCGCAGGACGAGCAGTACGAGGAGGACAACGACATGTTCGTGCCGCATGGCTACCTGAGTGACGGCGAGGGCGAGGACGACATGGACGACCAGGTCAGCACACAACCGACCAGTTTTTTAGTAGTGTCATACACCCATTAAATCCCATTTTCAGGTACAGTTTGTAAATTATAGTAAAAACTGTACCAAACTTGGTTATCTATAAAATTTTGCAATGCCCAGGGTGTAATAGAACTATTAATATTAATAGTGTTGTTTCCTGACCAAAATCAAATATAAATATCATAGTAATTTTTTAACATTGTTAGGTGTTTAATCGCCATTTTGGTTTTTCACATAATTTTAAAATTTAAAAATGGTTTTTTCATAGTTTTTTGAGCCAAAAATATAGTTTTATTAAAAATTTAGTTTGTACAATATTTGTTTCTAAAATGAATAGATATTTTAAAAAGGAGTAAAATAATAATTTTACTTGTGACACTGTTATTAATTTTTTATTAGGCTATGTCAAATTAAAACACAATATTAGCTAACCTATAATAACTAGTAGGACAGATATTGCATATTATCATAGGAGGATAAATTTTCCATGTAAGCACTCCAATTTAACAATGAAAAAACAAACTACTGGCATCAATTAATGAAAATTTTCCTTATTCATCATTCATACAATGTACAAATACAGAATGGCGTGAATTTCTAGTACAATTGTTAGTAGAATAAAAAAAACTAACTGTTACTAAACTAAATAACAAACCAGGGAGCCTGTTCGCATTAATTTTTGTATTATGTTCTACAACAATTTGTTGTTATTACCGGTGGATAAGGAGACGTTGGCCGAACCACTAAATGTGCCTGCCCCTATTAGCAATTTTGCAGAAGCGTTGTAAGATCCAGATATTGGAGGTAAAGAACGGTGAGAAGTGGGATGGCAGACGGCGAATCAACTACTCAGAGGACCAACTCCTATGCTATTGTGACTACTGATTTCCAGGCTGAAACAGGCAGTGCCCTGCCATCTAACTGGCTAACCAACGGAGTGTCCACTCATGTTCCTTAGCTGGGGTTTTCTATGCTCTCTGGATGACATCCACCCCTTTCTATGTAGAAAATGAGTGGATGATGAGTGGATTGAAGTTCGCCATCGTGAACAGCCAAAAGACTTATTACATGTAGTCATTGAATAGTCATTTATTCTGTCCTTAAACAATACAATATTGTAATAGACAACGTCTTATAGGCTAATAGGAACTTCCCAACCAGACCTATTTCACTTTTCAGTATTTACATTATATCATGATTTATTTTCACTTACCAACTACAATATCACAGTTTATTAGGGCCTATATTCAATATCACAGAAAACTATAAAAATATTTGGGACAAAACAAAATGTAACATAAAATAACGGAACACTAATAAGCTACTAGAACATGATTTAACAGGAACATTAAAATACCAGAAAATTTAAAATTCTAACAGTAGTTAACATTTAATATATCTATAAAAACAGTAACAGCACTATAAAATTATAAAAACAAACTGTGATGGACTATTATAATGATATTCTTTCATGATTAAAAAATTCGTCAATACTATAAAAAGGGTTTGCTGAAAGCCACACATTCAATCTTCTTTTAAATGAATTTAAAGTTAACAATCTTGATTCTTGATTCAAATTATTATACATCCTCATTCCTATCACAGAATAGCTGTTTGCAGTTATACTAAGTCTACAATAAGGCAAATCTACTTGGTTCTGATTCCTAGTGTTGTGGGAGTGGACATTTCTTCTTAAAACTAGATTATTTTCTTGTTTCTTTATATTGACTAGACAGAAATAAATATAAACATTAAAAACAGTTAAAATACCAGTGTCAATAAATAATGGTTTGCAATGTGCCAGTCTCTGTGATTTTGTGATGATTCTAACAGCCTTTTTCTGAACCAATAGAACATCACTGACATGACAACTACTACCCCACAACAGAATACCGTAACTTAAGACAGAATGAAAAAAAGAAAAATATGCAGAGCGTAAATAATCTAAAGGCAAATTACCACTAAGAGACCTGAGTAGATAAACAGTTTTGGACAGTTTGGAACAAACAAATTCAATATGATGAGACCAGGTTAAATTACTATCTAGTACAATTCCTAAAATTTTTATTTCTTTGGTTTCATTATTTTCAACTGCTGTACCCCCCTGTACCCCCCTGCTGTAGTACCCAATGTCAACTTCAAACCGCTACAACATCTTAATAAAGACAAATAATACAATAATAAACATTAAACTTTGTTTAATATGTAGTATTTTTGTGTACCTTCAGCTTCAGTATTTAGTAATTAATCATACTAAAGTTTTAAATTTATACAATTAATTTTTAAGATCCTCATTAGTTGGAAAAGAGTGTAAATTATCTATGGTGCACAAAACATTAGGCACTAACAGCAATAGTTTTATTTTCAGTCTCCAGAAACAATGAAGGCGAGATTAAAGCTGCTACAAATGGAATTTGAAGCAGAACGGAGTGAAAAGCAACAGAAACTGAAGCCTCGACTTATTGGCTGTGTTTGGTTTAGCAACTCTGAGTCCGACCCTTCAATTGGTATGAATATTTTATGTAAAAACTTAATTTACCAAGGCATTCTTTTAGACACCAAATGTACCATCATATCATTTGATTAATTTGGTCTAATTAATCCTCATAGTTAGACCAATTCGTATATATGAGCTCGGAATCGCGGTTTGGATCCCATGTTAAACTGTAGGTCCCTAGATACAATTGGCAGTTTGGCTATTAATTAACCGTCCTGCTTAAGGAGAATGTCGCCATTTGTCAGTAACAACGCCACAAGATCGCGCCACGATCATCCTACACTCATCTCTCATTCATATTCAGGTTAAAATACCAACTATGTGAGGTCCCCGACTCAAAATAGTGATATAGTATTATATAAATGGGTTACTATTAATTTTAAATGAATATTGTCAAATTTTGGTTATCAGTGTTTTAAACGAACCTAATGATGTATTTTTTTGTATGATTAGTTTCCTTTAATTACTCATTAAAAAAATTACCTACTAGTAATATCTGTCACTTCTCAAATATTCACACCAAAATATAAATAGCCCCTTACAGTTTTTAAGGGATAGAGCGTTGGGTTGGAAGAGGCTTCTTAGAGATTGTAATTTTTTTTTATTGGCATATGCGTTACGCCTCTTTTTGTTAATGTTTATTACAATTTATAACTACTTTACCCTATTGTTTTTGGTATATACTTGAATTTTCATGTTATAGTGAGCCCTCCCTCAGCTAAAACGGTTTGACAATTCATTTTCTTTCTTTCTTTCATTTGGTTTGTCATCAATAGAGGCTTTTTGATAAAGGAATCACAATGGATTTTTCTTCATTTCGTCAAAGACAAACTGTTAGTTGGGGCATCCCACTGTTGGGGCTTTTGCCCTATTAAACACTAACAGTGCAAAAGCCTAAATACGTAAAATATAGAAGAAGAGCAAACGCTCAGGATGAATTTGGTTTATTATGGCCAGTGCTTGAAAATGTATATAACTAGAATGTATTATTCTTTTAATGAGAGAAAAAGTAATTAATGGTAATCTTACCTCCGTCAATCATCCAACAATAAAAGGTTAAAATCTCCTACGTAGCTGACATGTTTCGTTGTTATTACAACATCTTCAGAGCATTCGTAGTCGTCAAAAGTTAAAATTAAACAACACAAACACGAACATTGAGACACACACGCATACGAACAGTTACATGAATTGATAGGCCTATCATGGCGACACGGACGGTCCCGGCGCGGGTAGCAGACTCATGTCGTTGGCGGGTCTGCTACCCGCGCCGGGACCGTCCGTGTCGCCATGATAGGCCTATCAATTCATGTAACTGTTCGTATGCGTGTGTGTCTCAATGTTCGTGTTTGTGTTGTTTAATTTTAACTTTTGACGACTACGAATGCTCTGAAGATGTTGTAATAACAACGAAACATGTCAGCTACGTAGGAGATTTTAACCTTTTATTGTTGGATGATTGACGGAGGTAAGATTACCATTAATTGTTCAAACATCATCCAGTGGCCACAAAATGGATTGAAAAAGTAATACCATGTTATACTATTGAAACTGCTCAATTTTCTAGTTGGTGGATTAAAAAATAAATAAATTTTGATTGATTGTTAAATTGTTTAAAGTTACTTAATTATGTAACTTTAATTTAGGCAGCTGACTAATTGGAAGGAAATAGTCATTAAAAAAAGTACATTATATTATACATGATTCATATTATCTGCCTAGCGCTCCAGTCACTTGATTGGAGCTGTATCCATTGAATATCAATGGGCAATGACTCGTTTTAATTATTTTTTGTAGGCCTACCTAGTTTTAATTGTATTTTTGCTGATTGGTTAATTTATATTATATCCAATGGACTTTGTGCATTATTTGAATAAGAGTGATTGATTGATTATTTTATTTATTTATTCAATAAAACAGATTACATTCAAATTCTTATTGCTACTAGCTGCAAAAGCCAGATGTGGCTTGTCTGCAGCTCATATTTAAAAACAAGTCTGTAACACAATAGTCTTATCTTTAGTCAGTCCAGTCCTTATCTCTCAGGTCCACCAGGCAACTAGATTGATCGATCAAACGATCTTGTGAAGGCATTGGTTCTGTTGTTATCTGTATGTATTTGCTCTTTGATGTTGATATTAGGTTATGTCTTTATACCTCTAGTCGTACTTTAATCTGATTTGAACATTTTTATTGTCTCTTAGTCATTGATGTCTAAATGGACAGGAAAAAGAAATCCCCCCGTCGCAGCAGACGTGCGTACTCAGCGAATTTCCAAAGAAAAAATGTCACTATCCGCACACCTCTAATAGTAATTAGTAATATTGTATTTTTGCTTTTGTTGTAGTTGGTAGCCAGATAGCTGAGCTATTCCTGCTGCGGAGGGCAGTGTGGGATGGGTCCCTCCCTGTGAAGGTGGTTGCTTCCCTTCCTGCCTCGCCCTCCACAATGGTGACCAGCGGCGCGACAGACACTCCTGGAGAAGAGCCCAAGAGTGGCGCCAAAAAGAAGTTTGTCAAAGAGTCCAGTAAGTTCTAATCCCCTTTGTTTTGATTATGTCAACATTTGATTAGATAGTTTATTTAAAATTCATAAAAATAAGGTTATAGTTTAAAAAAAATTTAAGCTTTCACTCCGATTTGGAGAGTCTAACCGGCAAGTCACAGTCTGGGAATATTTGGGGGTTGCAAAAAGCTTTAGTAATGTGAGCAACATTGACCCTGAGACTTTTTATCTCCCTGACAGCCAAGATAAGGTTCAAGTCTAGATTTGTATTTAAATGCACTATGTCTTGGTTAGAATGAGATTCAAGTAAGGATGTCATGAAGGAAGACGTTATAATTAACACAAATAGACTTACCGAGTTCAAACTATGATATGATATATGCAATATTTTGGATGAACTTATCGGGTTTTTAAGTCTAGAGGCAATAATGTCTCCTTGATGGGTTCCATTTTTTTGTGATTGATAAAGATAGAAAGGAAAAAAGAATCATATCAATCATGGTGTATTCAGTTGTTTTTCTTCGTTTTCTATAGTGATCCCAGACATAATCAAGAAAGTGCATGGAAGCCGCAAGAAGCTGTCAAAGTTGCTGGTAGAGCTGCTTGATGGATGGGATAAAGAAAAAACTGATTATGTGCCTTCCAAGGCCTGCCTGGCCAAGAAGATACGGGAGATAGCTGCATGGGAAAGGCCCACAGGGGCAGTACATCAGTGTTGGTAAGTTGTCGCTTCTTGATAGGGATGGACAGGTCTCAAAATTACTCATATTTTTTTTTTTGAGAAATTAACAATCTAGTTAATCTAGAGATGGGATTTTATTTTTATTAAAATTTTTTATACCGGAAATTAGGAATGGTTGGGTCCCGATATTTCGAGAAAAATTTTCAGGAGCAAAATTATAACATTTATTCCGATCATCGTGGCGGGATTTTTTTACTCAGGAATTTATGGGGACAGGAACTGCCGAACAATGTAGATTTTTTTTTTACCTCTGGAGGAAAACAGAATATTCAGTGAACTATTGTCATCGAATCTATTGTTGGGACGGATGCCTAGCAGTAATTTATTCAAGAGAGTTGTTTTTTGCTCCTAGTACCAATTGCTACTTTCTGAATCAACTGTCGTAGAAGACTGAGTGATGGCTCATTTGATGTGTCTAATTCTCACAAATTAAATAGAACGTCAACCAAAGTTGTGTGTTTTTTCATTCAAGGGCAAAGTATAAAAGTATTGTTAAGTAAATAATTCTTTAGTAAAATTACTGTTTTATAATGCTAAAAGCATCTTTTTATAATTTAATATTATTTTTTAAACTAAAAACTTCAAACCCCATTAAATATATTTTAAAATGAAACATAACAAATGCATTTATTAGATTTGGAGGCCCATAACTTAGGTCTAATATTTTATATTTTCAAAGTTCAATTTTTATGATAATCTCTAAGTAAGAAGAACCTGTTTAAGTAAAATCAATGAACATGAAAAAATAGGCAAAACATTTCTTGGGATTATAAAATGGCATTGGTTTGTTAAACAACTTTATTCCTAAGTATTAATATTTGTTCTAATTTAAATTTGTTGTTTTTATTATTTTTTATCTTTTTTATTTGAGCATGTATGAAATACAATGACTTTGAAGCAAAATTAAGTGTTTTCCCCTATTCTTTTTTATTTATTTTATTAGACCTATTTCTGTAATACTGTTTTATTTTCTTTACAATTTTTCCTATTGTTTTACTATTGATTTTTTATGTGTACATAATTTTTATTTTAATTCTTCGTACCAAACGTTTAATATTTTATTCAACAAAACTTGTATAAAATTTGACAGGGACTAAATTTTTTCCTTTATATGTATATTGTTTCAGTGATTTTATTTAAATTTCTTTGGTAACAAGAAAATATTTATACTTTTCCCTGCTCTCCATGTATACAGCAAATATGAAAATTATATATTTGATATATTTTCAACAAAAGCACGTTCATTATACCTTATACAAAAACAAGTAGAACAATTTGGAGACGGAACCAGTTGATATTTAACATTAATTTGTCTTTATACAACACTCAGATTAAAGTCCAAACGAATATTTCCCTATAGCTTTGAGAAGAGCAATCCTGTCCTGAATATGAACGGCAAGTAAAAATTTCTGTCCAGTCCCAGGCCAAAAAAGCATTTCCGTCCATCACTGCAGGAAATATTTTTATGAATAACGTAAAAAACTGTATTAATAATCTATAAATTGTTAGGCCTATTTTACTAGTAATTTAATACTGAAATACATGACTTTGAAGCAAAATGAAGTGTTTTCCCGTATTCAATTTGTACGTTTATGTCCCAAATTTTTACGTAGTTAAAAGTAGTGATGGGTCGGTTGCTAAATTTATCGGCTTGGTTTCGGTTCGGTTTTTTACCGTCACCAGTTGTCGGTTTTTCGGTTCATTTTACATGTAACATGAAACAACTCAAGGTTACCATCTGAAATCAGGCTGATGCCTATTTTCTGCCTTTAACACATTTATGCTTTTTATTTTAGCAGGTGTTGCGCATTCCATCTATCGTCTCATATTTATTGTTATCTTCCTAGAACCGGACGTCCTTTCCTTTATAATTGATTGAGGTTCAACTTTTATCTTCTGATATTAAAAAAACAAAAACGATAAACGAAAAACGGACATATGTTATCAATTCTACAAGAAAACTCGGTAATCAGTTATCGGTTTATCAGTTACCGGTTAACTCGGTGGTTATCGGTTTTTTCGTCAAAAACCGTTGAAATCAACAACCGACCCATTCCTAGTTAAATTTTTTTTTTGTTATTATTGATCATTTTTGTCTATGTTTACAGTTATGATTCTGACCTTCATTTACTATAATTTTGTTTGTTATCGTATTTTTGAGAAGTATTGTTAAGCATGACTAGTGTAGATATATTTGACTGAATATAGCAAAAATCAAGACACACCAAAAAGACATAACTGAAATTGTAATAATGCTTAACTAATAAGACTGGTGTTTCAGTCTGGTAAGTTTTTAATTTTCCAACGTTGTATCCTAACTCATATCACCATATCACCACAAGAGTCCCTAGGGCTATGCCCCACAGGCTTTCAAATTTTCAATGTTAATCTTATGGAAGAAGGGTAAGTGATTAAATCATTGGACAGCTGTTGTAATAACAAATGCTAGCAAATCAGGGAGAACATATGTTTTGGTTATGAATTATTTTTCAACAAATTGGGTCCAAATCAAGTGAAATGTTGGGCGAATTTTGACCAGTGGGCTATTGCTAGTCTTGAATAAATAAGCGAGATAAAGTGTTTGTTGATTTCTCATAAATGGGAAAACATATGTTTCTATTTTCTCCTCAGCCAGTTAAGCTATGTTGATCACTTTCTCTTTAAGTTAGGGCCTATATAAAATAATTTTCTTGCACTATTAACTCATCTTTATGGTTTTCAAAACTCGTGAAAACAGACCTGACCCAACACTAATAAACTTAATTAAAATCGTAGATTCCTTTCAACAGTGATTAGTGTCACTCACATACATATAAAGTTACGAATACTTAACTAAGTTTCTTATTAGAATTTGTGAGTAAACAGTTTGTGTTTTTTTTTTTTTTTTAAGTAGTGCAAAACAGAAGGAACCATAGTCATGGGCTTAGCTTGACTATTATCATGCTAGGCTATTTCCTAATGGGAAAATTCATCATCAACAGGATGTGCCAGTTATTAGTGGTGTTTGTAGGTATGTGAAGGAGGACGTGCGACACGCGTACGGACTGCCAGACCTGGACCTGCCCCCGCCTCCCCCCTTCCCTGTTGCTGCCGCCTCCCCCTCCAATGCTGCCAACATTACCAAGTTCACCAAAGTGCTGACGACGGACGAGCGACTCAAACTGCTCAGGTACTCGTGAATATTCATCACTCTAATGAGGATTATTGTTGCAAACTCGGCTTCGCGCGCGCCAGCCAGTCGCTGATAGAATTTTATTAAAACTTCATCCCTAGTTGTAACCCTGTAATTATTTGTTTGTGTCGCCAGTCGCAAGGTGACATTTTTTACCTCGTGAAATGTTGGTCTGAATATTCAAGTGCTAATTTCGGGGTTATTTTCTAAATTGTAATTTATGTCAATATTTAAAGTTTTGGCTATATTTAAGGTTTGTTTTTTACCTAATTTTAAAAAATTTAATGGGCAAATATTTAATCTAGCATCAGAATTTCTCACTTTAATTATTTCAATTTTTGTAGGTTAAAATAATTGTGTCGATGATATTTTGACAAGTAATTAGTCACTTATAGGTCAGTTAACTTAATAACTTATAAGTATGAGAGGGCAATTAGATTTAATTCAATTAGTACTTGCTTGAACACATAATCGAAGAAAGTAAGACCAATTTGTTATTGTTTTATCTCTGATGTTTTCATTAATAAAAACTTTGGGTTTTGTTGAGGTCAATTTAGGCTATACAAAAATATAAGAGATTACCAAAATTAGGCCTATATAAATGTGAAAAATGTTTTAAAAATTGCACATTGATTTCAAATTTTTCATATATGTTAAATTTTGCCAATCGTTTTTATTTAAGTATAAATTTATTTAATAACTATTTCTACTTAATATATGAAGTTTTAAATAGTAATTTTTATGAATAATAAAATTTCAGAGAGTCACCGGTTGCAAGTAAGGAAGTGCCCAAGGATGCTTCTAAAACAACACCTTTAACTCCAACGCAGAACTTAAAAACTCCACTTAAGAGCAGTGTCAAAACACCAACTGTTAAGCTCAGCACACAAAGCCCAGTTGTAAAAAAAAGAGTCCCTCTCATCACTGTAGATCCTAAAGAATCTCCCAAGCAGAATGCCTCAACATCCATCATGAACTTCGTTACAAAGTCAGCGAAGAGCGAAGGAAGTGAAAACATCCAAAAACAAGGAACTGTAAAAGTGGAAGAAAAAGTGAAGAAGAGAATTACACCACTAACTTTAACGACTTCAGTTTCTAAACCCAACACGGTAACCTCCACAGAGGACGACTGTATCATTCTCGATGACTAATTTCCTCGTTGTTTCTATAGCCTTATTTTTAGTCCTAGATGTATAATAACTGTATAGTTTAATCTATTTTATATATTTTACATTAAGTTTGTTTGTAATATATAGTCAAACACAATCTGAAATATAAATAATTTTCGATTATACTTTTTGAACAAGAAAATCATAAACTGTTATTTTTATTTGAGGGTTGTGTATCCCATTTCATGGTTGTGTAAAAACACTTATTTAGCTGATGGTCTTATTTGCTCATTTACATATCTTGCCCAAAACGGACAAGAATAGCTTACCGTTTAAACCAGTTCACCATGTATGTGGGTTTTTTATGCTTTAATTCATTGCCTAAATGATTATTAATAAATACTTAATACTCTTTGAAAGAGGACTTAAAAAACCCTCAGAAACCGTCCAACCGGTTAGTTTGGAAGGTTTGATTGTTCTTTGATTGTGTACATTGAGTATACCGTAATAATACTTTGATAGAACTTTTTAAATTGTTTAGTGCTAATGTACTCGTGAGCCAACAACAGAAACTAAATTAAATTTACAAGATAGATCATTGTTGTTGCAGTGAAAGTGTTGAAATTTCTTTATATATATTTTTTTAGAGAGTTTACTTATGAATTGTAGATGGAGCACGGCATCATACTTTATCAATACAAATTCATAAAGGTAAGGATCACATTATGGGGATTGTTGAAGAGTGGTGTATAGTAAATATTAATCAAGGAAGTATGGGACAAAACAAAAAAAATTAAATGTTGGCTTTAATGTCATTCCTTGATTGATGGCTTTTTGTGAAAAAAAATGAGTGATCTCTCCTAGTTATCAAACAATATAAGGTAGCCCTATTAGGCAATTACATTGATTGTATGTATTAAACTATTAAAATGATTTCTTTTCTTGTTTTGAAAAAAATTCAAATGAAGTAATTTACTATGCGAGATTTACCATCTGTAACATAAACAAACCCTATGTTTAAAAATCAAAATAATGGGTTGCACAAAAAGAATAGTCACATCAACATAACTTTTTATAAAGTTAAAATATAATTGTTAAAAGTAAAAATATTTGTACTGTCTTTTATACAGTTTTCACTCCTAAAGTTGAAGCACGCTGCCTCGTTGACCGTTGACCGTAGCATCAGAGACTTAGGAGCACTGATGCGATACTGTGGTCCAAAATGAATGACCCATCGCATTATCGATCTGCAGTCAGGGATTGGTCCATTACGGGTAGCATTAGAGTACCGCCAAAACAGTCGCTTTTTATGTTACTAACTAATAAAAACTAATGAAAAAGTCATTTGAAAAAAATACTTGCTCGACAGCGAAAATACTTTAATCTACTGTCTACTGCGCCATCTCACAGCAAACTGGGAAAAATGGCTGATGTACTGCAGGTCGGTGGATGTCACGCCTCGTTCCTCGTCATCACTACCATCACAAGTCAAATCCAACCATTCTTTTTGTGCTACCTTTATGTGGTTTTCTTGTTGAGGCACTTTGGTCTCATTGTTTAAGAAATACTTCCATTTTCTCTTTCCTCTCCCAAAACCAACTCATATTTTAAGATTTACAATTTCTCCTAATTTCTCTTTTGATACCTCATGTATTGCATTATTTATCAGCAAGTAGATTATTTTTCATTCATTTAAATAAGTATAGTCTAGTTGGTACCAACTATTGAAAACAAAGTTACATCATAAAATCAACTTTTATCAGTGGTATCTACTAGTAGTGACCCAAAATCATTCCACGCAAAGGCCCAAAGGAAATATTCACGTCCATATTAAAAATTTTCCTTCTCACCTACAAGCCATCTAAATTGGATATACCTAAGAAAATGTTGAAAAATAACTTCAAAATATTCTTTGTAAGTTGTGTAATATGAATTCAATGAAGTTCTCTTGGTTAGTTTCAATAATGGAATGGTTAATAACTAAATCTCAAAATAAAATGAATATATGGTTTGAAACCAGTGATCCATCAAAATCATCCATCCAGAAACCATCATTGTTGAACCTTGCCACGGTTTCAATCTGCAGAGGATTTTCATCAGGTGTCAGGTTGTCAAGATTTAATTCAACAAACTCGTGAAGTCATTAAAAATCAGAGAATGTAACACTCGTACATGACAATACGAATTTATAAGTCTTATGTTCTCTGATTTGTAATGACAACGAATTCGATTGAATGAGAAATCTTAACACTTGATGAAGATCCCCTGCAGACTGAAACTGCAATAAGATCACTTTACAGTTTAGGTATCTGAACCATTTTTAAAGTGAGTCGGTTGGCTATATCATGCAAAATTAAACTAAGAATTTATGAATAACGTCTTGAAAATAATGTTTATATGTTTTCCTTATTTAATAACCTACTTTGGAGGTATAATATCATTATAACCGGTAACCATGTTCATCTGGGATTATAGTTTTTGAAAATTATCGTTACGTTACTGAAGCGACTAAGTTTATGTATAACGTGAAACATAAATGGTGCTGTATGAATGAATCAATTAACGACTTGGACTAAAGAAAAAACTCTTTTGTCATATTAAAGGCAATTATTTATCCAACACTTAAGTTAGCTTTTATTCATACAGCCAATTGGATGCTCTCATTCATTTTTAAATCATAAGTATTGTACTGAAAATAATTTGTTGACTAAATAAATCTTGGCAAAATATTCATTTTTAAATTTTATTATAATTTGATAAATGTTTTTAGCATTTTCAATCAGTAAATTATTGTTCGTACCATATACGGTAGACTCCCTCTTAACCGGCCACCTCGGGACCAGGCCACGGCCGGATAATGAATTGGCCGGTTAAACCGATAAACATTTAAATTTGCCAATCTACAATTTTATAAGGCTTAAATACAATTATTACCCGAAAAAAATCTTTAAATACCTCACTGTATATGATTACCGGTAACATCCAACACACGTGAAATCCACAACCAACCTACTAATGATAATTTCTTTATTTATTATGGTCTACTGGATAATAGGTCTAAATGCATTAATTTCCGTTGGCATTTACTTCCATTCAGGACAGTTAATTTTAATTGGTTTGAGAACGTCAATATGATATAACGTTGAATTGAATGATACAGAAGATAAGAAAACTATGTTTCCAGCGAAATACGGCCAGTTAAAGCGACGATGAGATAAAAAATGACCGGTTAAAAAGATGTTGTTTTTGTGTCAGGGTAGGCTGGTTAAAGCGGAGACCGGTTAAAAGGTGGCCGGTTAAGAGGGAGTCTACTGTAATTCAACATGGTTAAGTTATTTGGTAAACACAAAGTTAAACACAAAGTGAAATTCTTAAACAAAAAGTTGTTTCCTATATAACTTGGAACATTTAATTGAAATAAATAAAGATTCAACATGTAAGATTTCAAATAACATTTTTTACATGCTAAGATGGTCATTTTGTGGTTTAAGTTTGAATTTAATTACTCAAACTAACCTATTTTTATATTTGTATATTTTTTGGTTAAAATTATCATAATTATGTTGTTTATTATATCACATTTAGAATAGTTAATTGTTTTTTATGCTGATTACTGTGGAGTTTATAATAGTTAAAGAATATACTAAACTGATAAATTACGCTTGTAAATAAAAAGATTTTTTACTAAGTTGTGATATTGTTTTTTTAACCCTTCAAAAGAGATTCAATTGTCATGAAACCACTTGAGAGTTCTCTGTACTACTGTCTGGTGAAACTTTTTAAGACGTATATATATATATATATATATATATATATATATATATATATATATATATATATATATATATATACATATATATACATATATACATGTATATATACCTATCATAGCTGATCTATAAATTCAGTGAATTCCTTATCTCAGTGTTTCCCAACATTTTGGTGTCCGCGTACCACCTGAGACTTTTCAATTTTTTGGCGTACCACCCAAACTCATACATATCCCTCCCCACTCGTTATAAATACAGCCGAAGAGTGTGTATGTTATTGTTTTCCTGTTAATAAATTTCATTATAGGCCCCTAATTAGTAGTCTGAGAAAAAAATTAAACTCACATTTTTAAAAAAATAATTGAAAATGTTATATTTTAATTGAAAACGAAAAAAACATAAATTGGGATCAACATTTTATTTTAAAGATATACAAATATTACTGTGATTATTAATTAACGTAATAGTATTAGTAGGCAAACAATGCCTCGTAGATGACTCGGCTGCGCCTCGTTTTTAAAACACGATTATGCACCAAAAAGACCCACTTTTGCTCCTAGTGATCAAAACTACTATTTTGGGCCAAAGCACTCTTAAATGCAAAGTTTAAGCAAAATCCACCCACTAGATTTCGAGATTGTGGAACACACTTCCCTTCAGACATTGCTTGTATTGTAGTATGGGATATTTGATTTATTATGTGTAATACTTTTGTGTGTTATCAAGTTAGTTTTTTGGTGATTTTTAGTGTTAAGTGTGCAAGCAACTTTTTTTTAACTTTTAATTTTTCAGCTTGTTATCTTTAATTTCTATTCAAATTTTGGAACCTATTAGGGGGAAAAAACTTAGCGGTTAAATTCTACTCGAAAAATATGTATTTGTTATACAGGGCATATTATAATACTTCTGACCCTTTACATCATGAATTTTTTACTGTGGGGTTGGGCGGGGTGGTAGAGGAATTGATGTTTTAACACGTTCGCGGCGGCATGGGAGCGATCGCTACCACGCGGAACCCTAATGCCATCCTGATGGGAGCGATCGCTCCCAAGCTGCACTGCTTTACAATATGATTTATTTTTAAGCCAGGATCTGAGCTAGAAATCTGAAGCTTTGCACAGCACTGCTCAACAATAGTACAATGTATTTCGGGACCACGTGGGTTTTTACTGGACAGTGCTGCTGCTACAGTGGGTTTTACAATTTTTACATTCAGGATGGTGGTGAGGTTCGAGCAAAAACCTCGCCGCCGAGAATGTGTTAAGAGGTACAATCTACATTTTAATAGGCATGCATGTTTCTTTTCCTTCTTTTTTTCTCAGCTCGTGTGTATTATAGAAGAAATCCGCCCATAAGGACGTTAAAAAGGTAGTGTCCTGTAATTCACATCGGCCTCCAGGGCTACGCCTTACAAACTTACAAAGTTTCAATAGTCACGTTCACGATCATCCACGGCAAACTGTTTTTGTTTCGTTTTTGCTTATCCCGTGACAAATTTCAGAACGTTATTTGTGGGATTTGTCACGTGTTAATCCCATGGGAAGAAGTTACTGTAATTGATTAAATCATTGGACAGCTGTTACAGTAACAAATATTAGCAAATATAAAGAATCAATGTTTCATTTATAAAGTATTTTAAACAAATTTGGTCCAGATCAACATAAAGTTTGGTTGAATTTAAATTAGTGAGCAATATCTAGTATGGTTGTGTGGAGGTTAGATTATGGTAAATAAATTTGACTTTGTCCTCAACTCTTGAAAAAACTGTTTTTGTAAAAAACAAATTTGCAAGGAGCGCTGTAAACTGAAATTGACCAAACCTAGTAGAGATAGTAGCGCTAGCGGAACGGAGGCCTAAACGTAGAATGAGAAAGCTGCAGTTATACAACTATTTCTTATTTATTTTAGCGTTAATAAAAACATCCCTTTATATATAAGTTACCAAGCTTATTTGGTATCATAAAAAAGCTTTTTTAAGGAGAATGATATTTTAGGTCATGAATTCCTTTGATTGTTAGTACTTTGTCATATGGCCTTTCAAACTTCAAATGTTATTCTAATGGAGATATTTTATTTAATCATTTATGTTTACAAAAATTGAAAAATTATTTAAAGTTCACTTTACAACTGACTAGTGGCGTACAGGGGCAAAGGCCTCTAAAAATCAAAATGGTGATGTTGTCTCCAAAAGTATGTTTAATTTATCATTTCCTGCAGTTTTAGTGTAATTTCCTCAAGGTGTAGTGTGATTTTACATGGTCGGATTTTCTAATAAAATATTTCCTAATGTTGACGAAACTTTTTGATCGGTATCAAATCAGTAATTTATCAATACAGTACACTCTCGTTCATCGGAACTAATGTGGCGGACGGTCGGTTCAGATGTCAAAAAATTCCGATGAAGCGGAGTCCGTCGTGAGTCATCATTTCCGCCCGTACGGTGTACTATCGTGATTGTATTCACTCTTGTTTTTGAGATAACACAAGAGGTTTTATGAAAAAAAGGCACTCAAACTTTGAACATGATAACAATGAACAGATAGGAATAAAAACAACGCAGGAAATAAAGATCCAAAATATTTATTCTCATAGTCCATATTCATATTCCACTCATCAACTCAGCAGTCAACTGACGTCCACGTAACACAGGTGCAGTCACTGCAGTCGCGACGCGAGACAGACTGAATGACAGTTTGGGAAGCGGTCGAACCGGATGTTCACTTCCTACCCCTTCCTCTTTCTATTTTTGTGCGAATACTCCACGGCCTTGTAAATCACATCGATGGGTTCAGATTATGGAAAACGCCTGATGACGTTTGATGCAAAATGTGATACTTCAATGCTGTGCGTATATAACGAATAAAAATTAAAGGCGCTAAAACGGCAAAATTATTTATTTTATAAGAAAAAAAAATTAATAATATCCAGATTTTCAGTTCCGATGTCGCTGAGTCCGATGAACAAGAGTGTACTTTAGTTTCCTCTGTATTAAAATACAATAGTCTATTTTATGGAGAAAAAGAAAAATATTGCACTATTACACTAATGCACGTGGTAAAATTAGTTTTAAACTTAAACATGTTCATGAGTTTTTAACTCAAATAAATAAAATAGTTCAATACAACATAAGTCGATTAATACTGTACACTCCTTCTTCCTGAACCCCTGGACCCCTTTGCCCCCATTCCCCAAAACTTGTCGTGACACCATGCCTTCCCGTCCTCCCGTTCACCTCTCCTGACCCGTGTTTCCTGTACCCCCTATGCCCCCAGGGCCCGAGCACCCCCATGCCCCCGTACTCCCTTGCCCCCTCATGCCCCCATTCCCCAACACTCGCCGTGCCCCCATGCCTCCCCGTGCTCCCGTTCACCTCTCCTGATCCGTGTTTCCTGTATCCCCCATGCCCCCAAACTCCCTTGTCCCCTAATGCCCTTGTGCCCCCATTCTCCCGTGCCTACATGCCCGCAGTTTTTCCCCGTAGCCCCCGTACCCTCTATGTTCCTCATTCCTCCCAAATGCCCCCCTGCCCTCCTCATTGTGCTCCCATTCCCATGCCCCCATACCCCCGTGCCCCATGCCCACCCTTCCTCCCCGTGCACCTTATATCCCCATGCCCTCCTAATCCCATTCCTCCTTTATGCCCCCACACCCACGGTACTCCCCTGCCCACATGCTTGCCGTTCTTCTCCGTGGTCCCCATGCCCACTATGTCCCCCAAGTCTCCCCAGGGCCCCCATGTCCATCTGCCCCCCGTGCCTCGTGCCACCAACGCCCCTAGTGTACATTGTGCCTTCCCACCCCCGCGCCACCACGTGCCCCCGTACACCCTATGTTTCCGTACCACCTTGCCCGACGTTGCTCCCCGTGGCAACCGTGCCCCATGCCATCTACGCTTTTGCCACTGACGCCCCTAGTGCTCCTTGTGCCCCCGCACCCCCGCCACCACGTGCCCCAGTGCATCCCCATGCCTCCCCAGAGTGCTCCTCATGCCCTTGCATCCCCGTACCCTAAATGCTTTTGTGTCCTTATGCTCGCCGTTCCTGTGCCATTATGTTGCCCATGCCTCCATTCTGCCCCTAATGCCCCCCAGTCTCCAGTGCCACCGACACTAATCGTGCCCCATATCCCCTAAAGCCCTGTCCTTTCCATGGTCCCGTGCCGCCATCTCTGCCGTGCCTCCCTGTACATCCGTACCCTCCTGTGCCCCCCGCCTTTTCCCCTATTTCCCCCTTGTCTCCCTCGTGCCCCCATGTCCCCTTACCCTTCGCGCCACTGACGTTCCTTGTACTTATATTGTAGTCTATTTTGATAGTTTGTTAACGAAGTAGAACACTGATTGATATACTATTAGTTTTTGCAAACTTTCATTTACATGAAAAGCTCGTCGTCTTTATGGATCAACGGGTGTTTATTGTTGCTTTTTTGTTAGAAATAAAGCAGAAAATTGATAAAACCGAAACAAAATATTCCTCGTATGGAGGATATCCAATGTTAGTAGTTTACATATGATGATTCAGTCGAAAATAAACAAACATTCAACAAAACAATTCAACTCTATCTACTAAATAGCCAATACTAAAAAGACCAAAACTTCCTTAACCATTTCGTCCATAAGATGTGTTCTTTTTTTTATTTTTTGTACTCATTGCTGTAACCTTCCTGACAATCAGTTCAATATATAATATGCAATTAAATCATTCTATTGTTTCATATTTGTCTTAAATATGATCTTCTATAGGCAGGCATGTTTCTTTTCCTCCTTTTTTCTCAGCTTGTGTGCATCGTAGGGGAACTCCTTGCATACCGTTGTGTAGATCTCCCCATTGTGTAGAATCCCATTATAGTTCAGATCGGCCCCCATAGCTTTACAAAGTTTCAATGTTAATCTTATGGAAGAAGCCAATTGAATTGATAAAATCATTAGACAGCTTTTAATGTTGTAACACATACTAGCAAGACAGACAACCAACCCATATTTTAGTTATGAAATATACAATTTAAGTCTTGTTTGGTTGAATTTCTATCTCACGGCGCTAGTTTTAATGAAGACATTACAAACCTCAAAAAGGAGCAATCTATTAAATATTGTGGTTCCTACATTTTTTCGTTGGAATGTCATGGTTAGCTTGAATATATACTAATAAACTTAAGTCGTGGACAAAAATAAGGATGAAATAAAAGATGAAACTATTAATATGTTAATGTGTTATGTGGGATGGTTAGTATATTTTACAATGTAATAGTTAACCTAAATATGTTATTAATATCAATTCGCTAAGTGAAAAGCATGAAATTTAGCTCTATTCATGCTTAAGATAATTTTAATTGCGATAAAACTTGGACTCTCAAGCCCATATAGATTATCTTTTACACGCGGATTACCTAAGCTATGTCTCTCAATCCCGAATTGCTCGGTGGCAGTTTAACGGTGAAAATTTTGAAACCCTTATATTTGAGCCTAAGAATTCCTGTCCTCAAAGTCAAATGGGTTTGTTAAGATCATAAAATAAAAACTGGTCCTACACCTTCACACAAAACTCTATCTCAATCAATTCTTATTTCTAAAGTTATTGGTACTGCTTGCAAAGGGTGTTAAAGGATTAATAACTTCTAAAGGGCGTGTGTGCAAATTGTAATATATTTCTTTCTGTTTGTGAAATACTCACCTACAGTATAATTCAAAAGACTTAAATGATTTTTTCATCACTCCGTATACGAAAGTGACAACTTGCCGTACAGCTGAGACCTTGGAAAGTAGTCTTTTCCCAAACTGTCATCGTCAGCTGATTTTACTGACCTGTACGGAAAGTAATGTTTGTAAACATTACTTTTCGTCCAAGGTAAACAAACTTTTCCGTACAGCAACAATCAGCTGGGTTTAAAACATATTAAATTTTGAATTCCAGCTTTGTTTACTTTGTCCAATGGCGAAGAATTTACAAAAATAATCCTCCTTTAAAACTTCCACATTTATTAATAATTGCGTCGTGATGAAAAGTATCGTTCACAACTCGTCCGGAAAGCCCATTTCCAGGCTCTATAGTGTTTTCCACGCTCGGCTTCGCCTCGCGCGTAAAACACTATCTCGCCCAGAAATGGGTCACTTTCCGGACTAGTGGTGAAATATACTATTTAAACAACATTTATGTTGATTATGCAGTGACAGACAATCTACTTTTGTTTACAATCTGACTTAAAAATTCACCTGAAGATAATCAGTGGTTAAGTTACAATTCACATTTTTTTTTTTTTTTGGAAATCTTAAAATGAAAGTTGTTTAACATCTTAAAGGGCCCTCTAAAAATAAATCAAAGGCTTGGGTGGGGAAGCCTGAAATGAAATGACCTTTTTAAGACCATTTGCACACACACTAGATCATAAGCTTTAGAGCATCAGCTTTAGATCATAAGCTTTAAGAGGTCAATCTTAAAAATTGGATAAGTAGGTCGAGAGAAATAAAGGATGTAAAATAAAGGATGTAGACGAAAATGTTATTGAATTAAGAAGATAAAGTGTTATTAGAAATATTTTGTTATGGGTAATAATTAGTAGATCTAATAAATATTTACAAGTAGTGAATTTTTATTTGAAATTATAAAACAGTTTTAAATATTGAAAATGCAATTAATTAATTGAGTACAAAGTACGAAGTAATGAGATACACTGGGTGCTTCAGTTTGGAATCTATAGTCGACAGAGGTGCATAGACTATATAACATCAAACCTAAATAAGTTTGCAACAAGAATCCCAAGAATATAACTGTTTTATTGCGGTAACACCATTTTAAATAAGAAAGACCCCAGATTTAGATCACAATAGCCAATTCTAATGTAGTATTTATTTACCAAATAATACAAAGCAAGTTTAGTGTTCTTCATTGAAAAGTAAAAACAGTTACAGATTTGAAAAAATCAAATAAAATTAAAAATAATAAAATAAAAATCAAATAAAAAAGCAACCGAGTAAGAAAATTGGAAAGATTTAAGGAAATAAAACAATATGCTGCAATGAATGGAACATGGATATTAACAGAATAGCAATAGCTTTTTTAAATAAGCATTTTAGTAAATAAGCTTTTTTCATGGTAATTATTGTCAATTTGACAAACTCTAACTTGTGAAATTTGATTTTTTTATATAAATTAACAGCATTTTAAACTACTTCAAATTCAATATTTCCAAATTCTAGATTGTAAACAAAATATTTTATCAATCTAGATTCATTTACATTAAAATATACAAGACGATCTTTAAAGTTAAAAAGAAATTTACTCAGGCAATTATACACATTTCAGTTCACGTTTAAATAATTCATTTGATAAATTTATACTGTGATTGAAAAGAATTTTTCATTACTCTACACACGAAAGTACACTTTCTAAACGTAAAATGAACTAAGAAAATAGGTTATTGCCGCTGCTGTATGGCAAAATTACATAACGTTAACTTTCTGTGCATTTGTGGTGCACGGAAAGTAACTGTTATGGGATTTTGCAGTGCAGACCGATCAGCTGTTGCATGACGCTTTGTTTCCGAACGTATGTACCTCAAAATAAGCACGGAAACTCAGTGTTATGAGTTCGGTTTTTTCTTGATTTTAATTAAATAAACAAAAATATTAATGTTGTTTACAAGTTTTTCGATATCGTAATGAAAAATAATGTTCAATTCCCATCTCAAAAGTGCTATTGCGGGGGCTCGATAGCCTTTTCCACGCTTGGCTTCGCCTTGCGCGTAAATGCAATCTCTCCCGCAATAAGTCACTTACGAGACTAGTAGTGAAAATTACCATTATGAGTTTCTTATATAGGCAAACTTGGTTTTAAAATGACATTATGTTTCACATAATGAGTTTATTTACATTTGGCTTTCAATGACTTTCCGCCAAAAATAGTTGATTAAATCTAATATGTACAAAGAATACTTGGTAACAGAAAAGGACTGCAACTATTCTTAAATAGACAATAATCATACAGAAAAGTAACATATAAAAATATTATACTCACTAAAATGTTCTAATAACATTAATAAAATACTAAAGAATTAAAAATTAGTCTATTTTTATTAGTTTAAAATTTTCTATTAAATAAGTGATGGCACATTGTACAATATAAGAGCTAAATAAAGAACCAACTAAAAAAGAAGTATTGCCATAAATATATTTAATACTGATTGTGATATAATATACAGTTTTACTAATTTTGGTACACAGAGATAATGAAATTGATAAATAAGTGTCTTGAAATTGATCTAACCAATAACATTTATTAGTTTTCTGGTGCTGATTGCTTAGTCCAATTTTTTTTTTGTTTTACTTCAAACAACAAACTTGAGGTTATTTCTGTGTACATGACCTATAACTTATCACCTATTGTTTTACTACTACTGTATGGCTTTCATCAAAGATCTCTGCCCCTCAGTTTTAACTATTATCACCACCAAAGCTCTAAAACCAGTAAAATCACACCTTCCAAAAACCTTTTTTTTCATATCACAGCTGTACTTCTATATAATTGAAGAAAATTTTAGGCAACATATTTACAGCTAAACAGTTGTGATATGGGGCAAAGTCTTTGACAATACCTAAAACAGTTTAGATAACAAAAAAGAGATTACAAACAAAGTAATACAGTAGAACCTCGATAGTTCCACACTCGTCCGTTCGACACTCCTTATAGTTCAACACTGTCCTTGACTACTCCAATATTTATGTGCATTTTTATGTCAGTAACGACTGATAATGTCCATGTTGGGAAGTGACAAAAGTGAAAATGAAAACCAAGTTGAGAAAGGTTTTTATTTTTGCTACATTATAGTTCAATCAAGATATGTTCTCATTAAAATTTAGTGTTTTCTAAATTCAACTCATTAGTCCAGGCAACGAAGACAAAAAATAATCCAATAGGGGAAAAATTCATGTAAAAGCCAAATTTGGTACAGTTGTAGGGGAAGGTGTCTTAAACAACATACTAAAAGTACTGACCCATGGGGGTGGAGCTAGAGGGGTGGGGGGCTCTAAAGGTCCCCTTTTTTGGTTTTTTGTAAATAACTAAAAAACTATGGCCTCTAGCAAAAATTTTGTTCTTAGTAAAATTAAAGTTCGTAAAATTATCTACAAAAAAGGTCATTTGCACTTTTTTGCTAGGATTAATAGTAAAGGAGATATAACTTATGATATTGAAAATGTGAAATATAATTATATTATTAAAACTTTGAAATGCAATAACTTCCGACATATTTGACCTTTTGAGGTCTGGTTTTCGGCTATGTACTCTCCTTACTAAGACCTTTAAAATTATGTATAGCATGGCTATGGACTAAGAAACTTTTTTTTTAAACTTCCTCTTTGGGACGTTCATGTAGAGGATGGTTCAAGGGTAATATGATAGGCTTATGACAAAGGTTTTCAAGCGTTTTCAAAGGTAATTGTAATAGCAAACGTTTGCCGCAAACCGCACCTCGAAAGGTCAAGTATTTCGAAAATTATTACATTTTTAAGTGTTTAGGTTAAAATATTCAAAGTTTGACAGGCTGCCGTTTTCGATTCAGGCAACCTTTTGAGATGGGGTTTGCGGTATTAAATTCTACTACTTATTAGCTTTAATTTGATGTACATAAACCCATTGATCGACAAAAGATTTATTTCTGACTCCACGTGGGCCATCCCATCATTTTAGCTCCACCCCTAAGTGTCAGTACTTTTAGTATGTTGTTTAAGAAACCTTCCCCTACAACTGTACCAAATTTGGCTTCTACATGAGTTTTTTCCCCTATTTTGTCTTCGTTGCCTGGACTACATGAATTTTGGTAGCCGGACAGTAGGTCCGGGCTTCAGAAATGACCTGGAAATTTGTTACCTGTTTTGACGGGGCGGACACTAGGTCAAACCTCTAATGGCAGATCGTGCCCGGACCTAACGTCCGCCCCTGCGTTCGCCGTTTGACGAGGGTTGACAGGGACATAGGTGTCTTCATTTGTTAAATATTGTAGGCCTACTATGAAAGATTGTACATTATTTTGAAGTGAAAATGCAATACAAACTTGTTCTACCCATTACATCTCCTGAACAGTCTTAAATCGTAAAACATGAATGATTTCTGATTATCACCATGTTCAAAATCCAGAGGGTAGGGAAATAACATGTAATAGTGTATTGATTTAGTGTGTTGAAAAAACAGTGGCGGTCCTTACACGCTCAATACGGATAGGCCTAATGTTCTACGGATAGCCTTATAATTCTGTATCGTGATAAATATTGACAGTATTGTTTACTGTGCTTGACCTTACACAGTCAATATAGATCAAACATCAATATTCGACTTAAAACACTCAATCCGCATCGTGATCCATGATCACGATCGAAATGTATTGGCGGATCTTACACGGTCAATACGGATCGCGATATTTTGATCGTGATCCTGGATCACGATACGAATTGAGTGTGTAAAGTAAAATATTTGATTCATGGATCACACGCCAATATTCGACTTTACACGCTCAATCCGTATCGTGATCCTCGATCACGATCCAAAAATCGCGATCCGTATTGATCGTGTAAGATCCGACATTGCGATCCGCATTGAGCGTTAAAGTCCGCCGGTAACTTACAATAATTAACCACCGTACCTAGTTGGTACACAAATATCGTTCATTGATTTTCATGGCACCTTCATAATGTAAAAACTAAAATGCCCTATTACGCGAAATGGTACAAATGTTATGTAATCCGAACATCCTGTGTTCTGCGAAGGTCGCCGAACAAGAATATCATGTCTACCGCGAATGTTGCGGATACCTTCAGCCTTTGGGGATTCTAAGATTCTAAGAGGAAGGGACGCAAACCGAAATACCGAAAAGAAATTATAGTAATTAAAACGTTATAAAAGTATATGGGACGTTGTTAAAGAATATCTGGTACTGTAAAATTTTTTCACAAGCTTATTTTTTTAATACATTTCAATATGCCAATCGTCTCTCCCTCACCCTGATATTCAGGAGGAGGATCAAATTTAAAAAAAACATACTGTACTTTAGAGGCATATTAAAAAATAACAATTTACATAAAGATTTTTTATGATTACAATGGGTTGTTCAACAAAATAATATAAATTATATATATATATATATATATATATATATATATATATATATATATATATATATATATATATATATATAAACTAAATTAGCACGTTCAAACATGCTAATCAATAAGGCTGTGGTAAACCAGTTAAAAACTGCCCATAAACCAGGTCCTAACGAAGCCATGTTGTTAAAGGAGTGATTTGAGTTCAAGTTGATCTTAATTTAAAAACGTATTGTCAAATCAAGCAAAATGTAGAAACAAACAATGCTTTCCGAGGCTCTCTTTATTTTATTTTTACTGTTTTACTTTAAAATTAACTTTCAAAGCAAATTTTCACTCTCTATACACTATTGTTACTCTTTCAGTTTCACAGTATTGTAATACTAGTCAGAAATAAAAAGCCTATACCTTTGTGACGATGGAAACCTAAAACACGGAACACTTTATGTGAACCACGGAGAGAAGTTGCGTGCGCTACGGTGACCAGTGTTAAATCCGCCTACCTGCTTTTCACAGGGCGGACGTTAGGTCCGCTTACTAATTAGGGTCCGGGGTTTGACCTTCCGTCCGCCCCTGTCATTTTTTTGTACAATCGACGATTGAAGGGATTACCCTCGGACCTTCCGTCCTACAATCATGATTTTTATGCTCCCTGTAAAAAAACTTCCCATATACTCCCGATAGTTCGACACTCTCTAAGTCCACAAATAGTCAAACTATCGAGGTTCTACTGTAATGAGGTAGCTTTATAATAAGTAGTTGTATATTTAAAAATGTACAATTAAGATTAAAATTTTGTTCTTAAATACATTGTACACAAAAAATTACATAAAAACATACAATATAGAATTTTTACAATAGTTTTCTTTTGATAAAATCATAGTTTGAATATACAGAATAATTTTGGTTTGAACATATATAGTAAAAAGTAGCAGTTTAATCTATTTTACTATCATATCTTTAATTGTCTTATTTAATTGTAAGTTTTAATTAGCTGGATTAAATGCAAAATATTTTTAGAGATTGAATTTTTAAGGATTTTGCATTTCATAAACACTGTTGTGGAACTATTTTACTATTTATTTCATATTAATTCTCTCCTGAAATAAATGGCACATTTTTATAACTAAATTCATAATAAGCGTAAATATTTTAATCAAATTCAAATTTTTACAGTAGGCCTACAATCAGCAGAAAAGTAGACGAAATCAAATTAGGATTATAAATGAAAACGTGTACCGTAACTCAGATATGCAAAATGAAACTGGCCATACTATTACTATTGATTATATAACTATTTGTGTAGAACTCTACTACTTCTATAGTCAATTCTATCACGGTTTTTGGTTAAAGATATTGATGTAATTTTTAGTAGCAACCCATAAAATTTGACATTGACTCTTTTAGACTAGATATATAACATGCTAACAAATGAACAATGACTATCTTAAAAAGGTGCTTACCCTAAGTCAGTTTAAGCTTAAACTTGAATTTAATCCTAAGTTGACTATACAGTAGAGCCCCTAACCCGTACTAATAATGTGGTCCGAATATTGTCAGGGTTTGTGAAAATTCCGGCTTATCGGGAAAGGAGTAAATTTAGGTAAAAAGGTGAATAGTTTAGGTTATTCCTATAAAAACGTGTTGGCTATTTATTGTAAAAATGTATATAATACAAAAACTGAAAACTTAAACCTCATTTGTTAAAACAAACTTAAAAGCACAACGTCCTACTCTGGCCAATACCATAATGCTTAGCACCTTGAAACCCAGTGCATTATTTCTGCTCTGGCAGGCTTTCTGAATTACCGAGTGACCCAAAATTCCAGGTCATCGAACTCCGGGATTGCGGGACTCTACAATGTTTAAGTTTAATGGCGAAAGCGGTCCTGTGTTTGTTAACTCTATTTAAATGAGCATTTATTCCTTTTAGTGATCATACGTTTCGAAAAATTTTAATGTAACATTTATGCCATTTGATTTAAGAGATGGCTGTGGACAACTATAAAAAAACGTTTTCGACCTTTGTACATTAAGTAACAGTTATCTTAATAGAAAGTTGAAAATCCCCACCTAAATTATGATTTAGTTCACTTAAGAATGTTTTTTATTTAGTTCTAGGTGTGATCTGTACAATTGTTATCAACAAATAGTGCTAATTATTTTTAGAAACTATGGTACACACTAAAACTGATATAAATTTAATTTTTTAAATTAAACAAAAAATGACACGATTTTTAGTTCAAACTTATGTTACAGTAATTAAAAATGAAGGTGGCTTAACATCAATTTTAATTTGAGTTTAGTTTGAGTTGTTTTGCAAAATATTTCATCCCGTGGTTGTAAACAAGTGAAAGATGAATCCTTCCCAAATTAAATGCTGGCTGTAGGTGTGAGAGCAGGACTGTAGGTTAACTCACCTCTTATGGCAGACTGTAGGTTTATTTGACATTTCATTTACTTTATATTGAAAAAAATCGAATAAGCCATAGGGTTTTAATAAAAAAACTATATCCAAAACCTTGAAAGTAGATTTATAAAAAAGGCTTACCTTTAGCAATATTATCGTTACGATTGTTACCAATGGTTTTATATATCTTAAGAGCAATGGAAGAATGACTAAGGTTTATTTATGAGATAAAAGTCACAAAAAATGTGTAGTAATTTAACCCAATCATTTTAAAAGGTAAAAGTTACATCAGTCAAAATAGATCATGTTTTGATTACAGTTAGTGGCCTCATAGGAAATGTAAAACATTCATGTGAAATTCCTTTTAACTCGGCGCCTTCTAGTACTTCTAAATTTGATTTCTGACAGTCTATTGAAGAACTAGATTCATATAAGAACTTTCACAATAGAAAAATTTATTTAGAATAAGAAAACATTAAAGCTGATAACGACAGGAACAGGCTTACAAAAAGTCCTGCACTTCATTCCTCCTCACTAATCTCAGTCCGTTTATTCTTGGCTCGTTTGTTCTTGGCCCGTCTCCGTTTGACTCGCGGGGAGACTTCACAGCTACAGCCACTCCGCACTCGGATGTAATCCAGCATCCAGTTGGACCCACCGGAGGGGAACGAGGGGAAGTGGTGTGGTCTGGGGACGGTGTGCGCGGACGGCGTCGGCTCACGCACAATCGCGTACGTGTATGAGTACTTCTGTACACACCGAGACTGATTGTGCAGATGGCGATCCATGAAGCGACAAGGTTTGCCTTCTACGCCAGCACGACAGGACAGCTCGTAGAACCTTTGTCTATTCTCTGCTTCGGAGAAAAGTTCCACTAACAAGCCTGGAACAAAAATATTCACGATACATCATTGACCAATATTTGTGTGGTAATTTCTAATGCAAACTAATTAATAGGTCCAACTCAATCCCTGGTGCATTGGGGGGAAGGAAGCGTAAAATCTTTACATATAAGCACTTTATTTTATTATCACTTTTATTATGGAACAAATTTTTGGATGTATGAAGTAGCTCTTCATCTTAGGTCAGGTATCAAGAGCAATCATTTAGGTAAAGGTTGTTTCTAGCTTTCAGACCTCACAAGAAGCCTCATTTAGATGTGTCCAAAAATCTTGTTTTATTAGGCAAATTTAATTTTTTCCAGAAAACACTTATGTCCCCATGTAAATTATTAAGAACTGGAATTTATTAATGTACATTTGTAAGAATTGTAAGTAGGCCTACTTAAATAATGTCACAGCGTAGACAAGAAATTTGGGTAATGAAAGCTGTTGAGAGGGTATGTCAGCCAAGTCTGAAACATGGGGCATGGAGCTTGGAGAGGGCCCGGGCCGGGCAGGCAGTTTTTAATTTTAATTTTTTTTTGGGACTTTTAAACTCTTTATAAATATTACAATTTTTGAAATATTGATTTTTTTTACTTGATAATTAAATTAAATCAGTGCTCAATTACAGTATAATTATTAGTAATGACAATTTTTTCTTTATTTCTTATGGTTTTGTTTGTACTGTACTATTGTTTACGATCCAACTGATAATGCTTTAATCTCGTCGTGAGTCGTACTTATGGCCCCACGATGTGTGCAGTCTTGGGGCCCGGCTTGGCTCTGATACTGTGGGTACTAATAATGTGTGGCTGAAATATCATCAGAAAATAAAAATATTTCTGAACTTTTAGTTGAAAAAATTTTTATTTATTTATTTTTTAGCGAATTTCCCTATAGGGAATACGCTATTACGGTAGTAGCCATGGTAAGACCTAAGCCCGGGACCATGTTACTTTTTCATTTTGAGGTCCCCAGAAGCCAAAAACACCGTTCGTTCATTTTCATATATATATATATATCTATATATATATATATATATATATATATATATATATATATATATGTATATATATATATATATATGTATATATATATATATATATGTGTCCGTGGTACTGATAACTTTTGAAGGGGACCTCCGATTTTAATGAAATTTGGTAGGAAGGTGTAAGACTAGATCTATTTTCATGAGTTCGCGAACCAGCATGATCGGGTTATGGGAACAGGGTTTTATGGGGTTTCAAAGGGGTCAAAAATGGGTTTTTTGCATTTTTTGAGCATAATTTTCAAAATTCAACAATTTTAACTGAAACCATTTAAAAGAACTTAAAAAAACAAACAATGTAGTATTTTGAATTTTTAACTTAGCTTAACAGGTTACGGAGAAAAGCCAAAAATAGGTTTTCCATGTTAATCTTATGGGAAATCAACAAAACCCTGTATCTCACTTATTTATTGGAATAACTTGATAAAATTTGGTATATACATTCACTTGGTAGGGTTCAACTGATATTTGTTTACGACACCCATATGGCGGCAAACCTACATACTCACCCCCATGGGGTTTATGGGGAAAATTAAAAAGTGCCGAATATTGATACAGTTTGACATTTACCTAACGTAACTATTACATTTCCTAACAAAACTAACATTTTCTAACAACATCCCAAGGCAGCAAACCTACAGTCCTATTCCTATGGTGTTTATGGGGAAAATACAATTTCTCAAGATCGTTTGGAAATTCGCTAAGTACGCAGGTCTGCTGCGACGGGGGTATTTTGTTTGCTAATCTAAGAACTAACTGTTGGTGATGTTGCTGTTACCTGATTTCACAGTAAACAGACATGTGTCTGAAGGTATACCATGTTTTCTAGGGGAGGAGGGCCAGCTTTATATGTGCACTTTACTTTGGAGCAAGATCCTCCTAACCCCTCCATACAATGATTTAAAATTATATTACAGTGTGGTGCTGAAATAATAGGTTTAAAACTTAAAATTTGTATTTTTTAAGTTCAATAAACTGCTTTATGATAACTGAAGGAGTAACCCTCTAAATTTAAGCCTGGTAATTAATTAATTAAGTAGTGACTCGACTTGTTTTACCTACCATCTTGGTTGATACCGCCCTGGGGTTCGACCATCTCGAGGGTGGAGGGACAACAGTCGACGGGCAGGCCCTTGTCCCCGCCCTCCCTCCGCAGCACGATCTGCGCCTCCCGGTGTGACAGCCACCGGCTCCCGCCTCCACCGACATCAGCTCCTCTCCTTCCTGCGACCTGCAACGGAACAGGGCAAACAGTGCCGTTTAGAAAAAAATACCTTCAAACCACAATGAATTGTCGATATAGGGTGGTAACAAAACCAACATTCTAACGAATCCTACTAAGTTTTATGATTCTTTAAGGTTGGGTGTGTTTTTACATGCAAGTCATTTTAAATTTTTCTGGAGTTGGGGAAAGAAGGGTGGTTTTTGAAGTGTCATGAAACATTTTAGCTCTTATCTTATGGTAAGCATTTAATGGAAATATTTTTAATAGGCCTACATGAAATTTATTATTTACAAGTGATGAAACTATATAGTTTGTTATGAGAATTAATACTGTATTGCTTTCCATATATTCTTCAGTGAAAACCTTTTTCATATTTAAAGACCGCCAAAACCCTTATTTGATTTAAATTTTTTGTTAGAGTGGAAGATGTTATTTTTTAATTCTAAAGCAAGTACAGTATCCCAATCCCACCCACCACTCATTTAGGACATACATATACACCGCTTAAAATGGTGACAGTCATCTTCACCTTTGGATGAAGCGCACCCGGCAAAGTAAAACCATGCGGCTTTTGGTCGAAATATGGGTTTGTATTCCACTGTTTCGGACGCCGTTTTTCAACGTATTTTCTTGAAACTTGTTAATCATGTAGTTAAATAGTAAAACATGTAAAAATCTAACTAGTAACGTAGAAAAGTAACACAATTTTCCTTACTTTTAAGATTATTTGGTACTACTAATATGAGTTTTTGATGATATATTGTGCGTGAGGAACCTAGATCCAACCTTAATCTAAAAAAAAAAAAAAAAAAAAAACACACACACAATTTACCGATATATAGGGCCTACTTAAAAACATCGAAAAAAACAAGAGAATGCGGAGGTTCGTTTTTCAGTGTTTTCAATTTGTTTTTAATTCTTTTAATTACTAATGATGAGATGTAGGTTATAACCTTTAGGACCTCTGGCCGTCCTAGTTACATTGAAAACACATATTCTGAAACGACATTTTTTAGCAGGATTGAAGGATTTTTTCCTCAGTGTGAGCAAGCTCAGAAAATGCCTACAGTCTGGACGTGCCACAAGACACATGTGACATCTTGTCTTCATTCCGTCTATTCCGTTCATTCATTGTCTATTTTGTACACATTTATAAATATTTTTTCATTTTTACCTCCAAAAGTGTTAGTTTAAACTCCATAAAACAATACTGGATCTGCAAACTGGAAGATATTTCGGTGCCTGCAAACCTAAAATGCAAAAGTAAAACGGATGTGTTTTGTTCACGCAATCAATTAATTATCTGCAGGAGCAATCTAAATAAAACGGTTGTTGGTTGATAATTCTAAATAAATAAAATATCTTAATGATTCCGTTAGCAATAAGAAGTTTAGTCTGTTGTACTATAATAATTAATCGGTTTTTGGTGACAAAAGTGTACTAGCAAACATTAACCTATACGAATAAAGTAAATAAATACTGCAGGTATAAGTTTAATTAAATCGAAAAAAATATAAAAAAGCAAACTTTAACTTTAGTTTGAGAGAGTTTAGGGCCTCTAAGGCAAAAAAATTTAATCCAGTAGTAGAAATGAACTAGTAGGTTCATTTCTAAAATAATTCTAGAAATTATTTATTCTAAAAAAAACCTTTTTCCCGATTTAATTTTAACGAATGTCAATCAACCCATCTTGAATTTTGAAACGGCTGCCATTTTGATTAGAGATGAGATATCGACCTCCAGTTTGTGCCATTCAATTTATATTAATAAACCATTTAAAATGAGGCGTCACTTAATAGGGGTTTACATTTGAAAATTTGGGGCTGCCCCCAAAATACCCTATTTTGGGGGCCAGGGAAAAGTTTTGTCTTTGATGAAAACTTGCATTTTTTGTGTTGATAACATGTGCCGAGTTTGGTTTTCCTATTGCAACGCGTTAACAAGTTAATTGGGGGTGTCCAGACATTTGCCTAACCCTGTTTAATAAACATAATTTGTTTCAATCAAGTTACTATTCAGTAAAGAATCTACATTTACTAAAGCTAAGACATTAAAAAAAACGCAACTCTACTTTTGACACTTTTTTCATTTGAAATTAAGTTATGTAGTTTTGTTCCTATATAATCAAAAGTTTTACAGTAGTGTAAAATGAATTTTCAGGCTTTGGAACGCATAAATTATTATCATTTAGTTGCTTTTCTCTGTGAATGTCATTTTGTATAGAAAAATGTCCTCCTCTAACGTAAAACAGATATAAAACCTTTTAAACAAATACATTTCTTAAGCCAATGATTTTTTAAATACAAACAAGGACCAGGAGTTATTTTGATTTTTTTAAAATTTGTAATCATTCTTAAAAAGTGTTTCTAATGAGTGACAATTGGTTTAATGTTGGATGTAATTATGTAATCTACTTTCAACGAGTGAGAAATATGAACCCCTAAGTAGGCCTACCATCCTTTATGACAATGTCCTAAACCAAATAGAAATACAGCATTTTAAAAACGCTCTTCATTTTCGATTTCAAATTAGCAATGTGTTCTTTCAATTTAACCTGGAAGAAGAATAGTAGAATTCAGTTAAGTTAAACATTCCCTATTGGAACTTGAATAAACAAACGTTACAAGGTGATAAGGGTGATGGTTATTTATAAATAAGTAATTCGAAATTTTTTATCAATGCCTTAATGCCTTGTTAACTTACAGTAAACAAGGTAAAATAAGTTCTTTCTAACAGGCAGCACTATGTATTTATGCGTTACGAGGGTCTATGGTCTTGTATTGATGGAATTGTGAATTATTTGTTAACCTGCTTCATTACCTACACCTATAGTGTAGTAAAATTAAGCCAAAATATGGCTGGAAAATGAAAAAATTTTTGGACAGCCAATTTTTGCTGAAATGTGTTCTATGTCATCCCCTGACCTCCCTCAGAAAAGTCCCCTGAAATCCCCATTGGGCAACATGCCTAAAAATGTTGGGATGGCCCTCGTGGAGTCAGAAATAAGCCTTTCGCCGACCAATAGGTTTATGTATACCAAATTAAAGCTCTAAAGTAGTAGAATTCAATGCCGCAACCCCCATCTCAAAAAGGTTGCTTGAATAAAAAATGGCAGCCTGTCAAACTTAGAATAAAAATCAAATTTTAATCAAAACGCTTAAAAATGTTATAATATTAGAAATACTTGACCTTTTGAGGTCAGGTTTGCGGCAATTGTTTGTTTGTACAACTACCTTGGCAAATACGGATAGTTTGACATATGCCCATCATATTATCCTTGAACCACCCTCTACATGGACGTCCCAAAGAGGGAGTTTTGAAAAATTTTTCTTAGTCAATAGCCATGCTATACATAATTTTAAAGGCCTTTATAAGGAGAGTACATAGCCGAAAACCAGACCTCAAAAGGTCAAATATGTCGGAAGTTATTGCATTTCAAAGTTTTGATAGAATTATTTTATTCTAAATTTTGAACGTCTGCCATTTTTCTCTAGACCGTTATATTTAGGTCGGGTTTACGGCATTGTGCTATGCATTTTAAGACCTTTAATTTGATATATATAAACCTTCTGGAACTTATTCAAATTTAGTATGCTTAATATCAAAATCTATATTAACTCCTTATAGGCCAACCCCTCATTTTTGAGCATGATCCCCACATGGGATTGCAGGGGACTTTTCGGAGGAAGGTCAGGGGATGCCATAGAACACATTTCAAAAGAAATTAGCTTTCCAAAAATTATTTCATTTTTTCCGACTAATTTTACTACACTACTAAGAGTTTATTTGTAGTTTATTTCGTATTTGTAGTGTATTTGTTTATTTCGAAGTTTATTTGTACCGTAAGTAATTTTAACTTCACACTATTATTATTAATTATAATGATTTCTTAAATGTTATTCTGATAGCTATAGGTATGAGCTCGCCTTTAGAAGGAGCTAAGAACAGTAGCTCGTTCAAGCGATTGTGACTTGCCAGCTAAACTTTTTGGTTAGCTACTGTATTTATTTGTAATTTCTACATTACTGTACATACATTTATACATTATAGCTTACTGTATTTATACATTAGTACTAAAACTACCAGAATTATTTGTTTTAGAAAGAGGCAAGTTGAATTGTTTGAAATAAGTTTTTAGTGGGTGTATAATGAATTAAACAGGAACTAAAAGAAAGTTAGTGAATCGAATTAACCTTCAATAACCCCAATAACACTATTTTTAATAAAGTTAACTATCAAAAAAGGCTCACTTAATTACCAATTATATTTATTTTTCAAAATTATAAAGGCATTAAAATACATTTTTAATATTAAAAACTTTCTTGATAAAAAATTCCACAAACGACAGGAAATAAAAAACAACTTCTCTAGTTGTTTTTCCGCACGCAGCTCATGGATGTTTTCGCTCTAAGACTCTGACAGTAACTTGCGCAAGCTGTTATTTATTAAAATACATTTACAATCTGGAATGCTACAAGAAAACTACTTATCTTGGGAGATGGAGAGGGAGGCATTAGACATTATGTCGC
The DNA here is from genome assembly GCA_030545055.2 of Neoaliturus tenellus. Lineage (NCBI taxonomy): Eukaryota > Metazoa > Arthropoda > Insecta > Hemiptera > Cicadellidae > Neoaliturus > Neoaliturus tenellus. The sequence continues at coordinate 95,174,769 of CM061535.1, forward strand.
AACCGCTGAGTTAGATCTTACTGTCGCTTGGTTTACGATCTGATTTAGCATACAGGAACTGGTGGGGGCGGACTCATCCGGTTTGAAAGTCGAATCGGTTGAGTTTGACAATCGATATTTATTTGATCGCAACATGAAATACAATTGTACATGTTAATTTCAACACATTTTATTTTATTTCATACAAAATTCATTATAGGCTAAAAACCCAATTACAAAGAACCAGTCCATTTACAAAATATATGGTGCAATATAGTCCTTCATAACACTTTCACAATAAAAACTATTTGACTGACACAGCACTAACAATAATCCAATAATAATAATAATAGTTTTAACGAGATTTAGAAAATAGATAACAATGAGTAAATGTAGGCCGAACGATGAATGTCAATAACATATTCATATACAGGGTAGAAAAAAGTCTGGAAGGACACTTTCTTGAGGGGAAGTCCCCGGTAGAAGTCGTCAGGGGAACTGCACTGCACTCATTTGATACACAATTTTGAAGGGCTTTGCATTCTGAGCAATTTTCCACAAACCCGGCCTTAAAAGGTCGAGTGAATTAGGAGTTATTAAATTTTGGTTTTCGGCAGAATGATTTAATTAATGATAAGTTTGGGGGGGGGGGGTGGGTTGCTTTTACCCGGTCGTGCTTTTGACTTCGGGTTTGTGGCGTTGTTCTCTATTTATAAAGACCCTTAAGTAAGTATTGACCTAAGCTTACATTTCAAATTTTCTTTTGACTCATTGTGGACCAAACCCCCTCTGAAGGTTTAATGTCAATAATCATTTTAGGAAATAGACTTTAACACCCTAAATCAATTTTCAAAGTTGTAGTTTTGGTACTGTACTTAAATTCTTTAAAAGATATTATATGGTTTCCAGACTTTTTCTCCAACCTGTATATATATATATATATATATATATATATATATATATATATATATATATATATATATATATATATATATATATATATATATATATATATATATATATATATATATATATATATATATATATATATATATATATATAGACTGAATATGACTGGAAAAATTTCGAATTTCAAATTTTAATAACGGATAGCGCCCGTCAGATTTTCATACTTTTTTGGCGGATACAGCTACAGATCAAGCCCTATCCAACGACACCAAAAACTTGGAAATCGCCGTTGTATAGGTTGTAAGTACTAGTAGGCCTATAATGGTTGCTCGAAATCGAGCAGTTTGATTTAGACTTTTTGCTAAAATGTTATATTACTTTTAGTCCTAACTCAAATACTCCCATCCAATCGGGGCCTACGAAAATCCAATCCAATATTGTGTGCAGTGGCGGATTTACCACTAGGCCGACTAGGCCCTGGCCTAGGGCCGCGGGCTGCAGGGGGCCGCACGGAGTCCCAAATATACATTTGTAAGGTGAAGATGAACATCAGCTTTGAGCCCTGATTTTTTAGCAGACTATTTTAGTTGAAAACCCGTAAATTCACAACTCAACAGAGAGACTTTGGTGAAGTCATTGTGGCGTCTGCCGTTTTCCATGTCATTT
>CM061535.1:95176422-95193036 GCA_030545055.2 Neoaliturus tenellus
ACATTTGTGGGGAATTTTTCCCTGATGAACATATTTTGCAAATCCATCTGGAATTGCATAAAGAAGAGGACAATGTGCAAGTAAGTGAAGGACTATTTGGACTCTATTGAAAAATTTTTATCAGAACATCACAGAAGACTGGACGATTGGGATAAGCGAGCTGCAGTTGCTGCAAAGGAGGAGGCCAACCGTCATTCAGTTTGGAGGCGCCGGAACATCAGGACTTGGAAGGAGACCTACAGCGGACATGGACACGGACACGGACTCGTCGGACTCGGACTCGGACATAAACATGGATTTGGATTCAGAATCTGAAGGTAATGGGCATAACACAACTACGCACTATAGCATTGGAAGGACCTGTTGTCACACACTTTACAATAAAATAATGTACAATTGGAATTACAAAATTTTATTGACAGTGCAAAACATTTTAGTGAGTAAAACACTAAAGGAAGAGCTTAGAAGATTAAATTTTTTAAAATTTGGACTGGTATTAGACGCTATGTTCACAAACACTAATGGAGAAACATCACCAAGAGGATTTGTAACTAAAAACCGTACTTTAACTTTTGCATCCAATATTGATGATATAATTGTGGAGTGTTTGGAAGAGTTATTGACGAAGCTTCAAGAGCATGAAGGGAGGGGATATCTGGCTGGACGCTAACATCAGTGGAAGGTATGGATTTAAGAATTCAAAAGCATGGGTATGGTATGAGGGGGAGTAGTTTCCATCCCCCATACCAAAAAAGATCCAAGAAACCAAAGCGTGTATAAATGTAAAAAATTTTGACACGGAAATGTTTTAAATATTCAATGCTAGCCAAATATGTTGTAAATAATACTTGTAGACCCGGTGTTGAATATCAAAAATGTACAAAATAGATATAATTTTTGTGGTATGGTTTATCCTGTAAATATTAAAGATGTATGTAAATTTGAGAAGCAAAACCCCGGAGTCAGTGTAAATATTTTGGGCTTGATGATAGCAATAATGTGTACCCACTACGGGTTGTAAAGAGAGAACTTCGAAACCATTACAGATTTATTGTTGATTACAAAAGGTGAAATATCTCACTATGTATATATTAAAAGTTTTGATGCTTTAGTCAACAAACAGCTGTCTCGTAGGAAATGTAAAAAAACTTTTTGCAAAAGATGCTTTTGTTTTGTAAATAAGGATATAAGGAGAGGTGGTGCCCAGTGGTTGTTGGAACATCAAAGGCTATGCAATGAAAATTACGAGTGTAAAATTAGTTTACCACCACCAACCCCGATCTGGTTGTACAGTTTAATCATATTAACCACCTAGTATAGGATACCAATTGTTGTTTATGCAGACTTTGAGTCTACACTTGTACCGCTGGAAAACCCTGACGGTGAAATTACTAGAAGAACCAAGTACCAGATGCATAAACCAAATAGTTTTTGTTTGTTGGTTAAGTCTACACTATCTGACCAACACTTGCAAAATTTCGGACTAACCACAACACCGGTATTGTACAGAGGTGAAAATCCTGCTAAATATTTTGTAGATACGTTGTATGATATAGCTAGTAAGGTGGATCAACTGTATGATAAAAATAATATTGTTCCTATGTTACCCCTTGAAGAAGAGGAGGAAATTCAATTTTTGAATGCTACATCTTGTTATATATGTAATAAAGAATTTCACAGTGGACAATTATAAAGTTCACGATCATGACCCATCTGACCGGATATTACAGAGGACCAGCTTGCAATGCATGTAATTTAAATTTAAAAACTTCCAAATTTCATTCCAGTTGTGTTGCACAACCTTAGCGGGTATGATTCCCATTTTATAATACCGGAATTGGGAAGAGACACAGGCAAGATTGATGTGATAAGCTCAAACTTTAGAACATTATATTAGTTTTTCTAAGAAAATTGGCAAAATAAAATTAAGATTTGTTGACTCATATAGGTTTATGCCATCAAGCCTTGCCAAACTAACTGACTGACAATTTAAGACGACAGGATTTAAAGGAAACAAAGAAAATCGTACCTGCAGACAAATTGGATTTAGCATTAAGAAAAGGAGTGTTTCCTTATGACTATATTACAGGAATTGAAAAATTTGAAGAAACCAGACTACCACCCATTGAAGCTTTCAAAAGTAAACTGACAGACACGGAAATTTCAATTGAAGATTATAATCATGCGTGTAACGTCTGGAATGAATTAGGTATGCAATAATCTTGGTGAATATTCAGATTTTTATGTAAAATTGGATGTAACACTATTGTGTGATGTTATGGAACAATTTAGGAACACTTGCTTTGACGCCTATGGACTGGACCCCCTTCATTCGTTTACATCCCCCCGGCTTAGCATGGCAGGCCATGCTAAAATCTACCGAGTGCAAGTTGGAACTGCTAAACGACATCGATATGGGTTTTGATGATTGAATCAGGTGTACGCGGTGGATTAACACAGGCCGTTACAAGACATGTGAAAGCTAACAATAAATTTCTACCAATTATGATGAGACTAAAGATTCAATTTTTCTTGGATATTTTGATGCCAATAATTTATACGGTTGGGCGATGTCCAAACCCCTTCCGTATGGCGACTTCCAGTGGGTAGAACCGGACAGCACGGACAGCATCGGGGACATTATGCAGATCCCACAAGATGGACCGACCGGCTACATTTTCGACTGCGACTTCGAGTATCCAGAACACCTACACGATCATCATTACGACTTGCCACTGTTGGCTAAAACTGAAGTATCACCGACAGGAAGATGGCCCAAATTAATGATGACATTAAACAACAAAAACCGTTATGTGGCGCACTATTGGGTTGTACAACAAGCGTTGGAGTTAGGACTGAAAATAACAAAAATTCACCGAGTATTACAATTTTCTCAATCTTGTTACTTGAAACCCTACATAGACTCCAACACCGTGAGGAGAGCAGCAGCCACATCAGCTTTTGAAAAAGATTTTTATAAACTGATGAACAACTCAATCTTTGGAAAAACTTTAGAAAATAAGAGGAAACACAAAATTGTAAAATTAGTAAGTGATCCAAGAGCATTAGAAAAACTTGTACAAAAACCAAATTTCGGAACCACTATGATAATTAATGAAAATTTAGTAGCGGTAAGCATGAACAAAACCAAGATTGTTATGGATAGACCGTTGTACATAGGGATGTCAATATTGGATATAAGTAAAACGCATATGTATGATTTTCATTACAACAAAATGGTACAATATTATGGACGAGAAAATATCGGAGTAGCCTACATGGATACGGACGCACTAATTTATTGGATCAAGACGCAAGATATGTATGAAGATCTTCGAACGTTCATACACAAAAATGATTTTGATTTTTCCGACTACCCAAGAAACCATCCAAACTTCAATGAAGAAAACAAAAAGGTGCTTGGAAAATTTAAAGACGAATGCAATGGAGCTAGCATGGAAGAAATTATTGCACTAATGTCAAAATTGTATTCTTTCAAAGTGTATAAGGGAGAACAAGAAGAAACATCGACCACCAAGAAAGCAAAAGGTGTGAAGACAGGTTATTTAAAGAAAAATATAAACTTTGAACATTACAAAAACTGTTTATTTAACGACACCACCTTAACAGCAAAATTCAACGCCATAAGAAGTGAAAAACACAAACTATACAGTGTTACAGAAGTAAAAAAAGCACTATCGGCAAATGATGACAAAAGGCATATCATGGATGATAAAATTAACACTCTTCCTTTTGGCCACTACTCTCTTAATCCTATCAACGACTAACCTATTCTTCGTCCCTCTTCGACCCCTCTACGACCTAAATTCCTTTTCCTTCCGTAAAAAAATGGGGAACACGGCAAGCCCAACGCCGTGTTCCCCATTTTTTTACATCAATTTGAATGACCTTGACCCAGTTAAATAAGGGTATAATAGAATAAAAAAAATATTTTTACTTCATCTACCGAAGAGGAAGGATAAAATTATGGATTTAAAACAAAAAATTGTTAATGAGCTTCATAAACCGGCTAGAAGAAAATTTCCCCGAAGAAATACTGTTATAAAAGGAATGAATGATCTATATCAAGCTGATTTAATCGAAATGATTCCTTATAGCAAACAAAATAAAGGATTTAAATATATATTGACTATTATCAATTGTTTTACAAAGATGGCAGATGCTTTACCGCTAAAAGATAAAACCGGCAAGAGTGTAACAAAAGCCATGGAAACTGCGATACAGAGAGACAAAAATACCATAAAACATTTACAAACCGATGATGGTAAAGAATATTTTAATAAAGAATTTTCAAATTTAATGAAAAAATACGGCATAAACCACTATTCGACTAATTCAGAGGTAAAAGCATCAATCATAGAAAGATTTAATCGAACTTTAAAAGGTGCGATGTACAAGATGTTTTCAAACAGAGGATCGCACGTATGGATTGATATGTTACCAAAACTAATAAAAGATTACAATAACAAGTTCCATAGAACAATTGGTATGAAACCGAACCAAGTGACTAGTAAAAATGAAAAACTCGTATTAAAACGTATAAAAATGAATACTAAACCAAAAGTTGAAAAACTAAAGCCTAAAACGTTTAACGTTGGTGATAAAGTGCGAATAAGCAAATACAAAGGTGTATTCAGTAAAAGATATCTACCAAATTGGACAAATGAGGTTTTTACCGTATTTAAGGTACAACCTACAGTGCCGGAAACTTACATTTTAAAAGATAATAAAGGACAATTGCTCGAAGGAGGGTTTTATGGACATGAAATGTTAAAATCCACAGTAGGTGATGTATATCTCGTTGAAAAGGTGTTACAACGGAAAAAAGATAAAGTTAAAGTGCGATGGTTAGGATTTAATAAGAGTGAAGATTCTTGGATACCTAAAAAGGATCTTATATAATGATGGAGCATCATTTTAGGTTGAACCTTTACAAAGGATGGAGATAATACCGCAAAAGGATAGTTTTCCTATTAATAATATTGATGAACTCACGGTGGACAATTCAGAATTAAACACTGGCAAACATGGTGTTTTATTACCAAACACGGTGCGTTGTCTTGTAACCGGTCCATCAAATTGTGGTAAAACAAATGTAGTATTCAATTTGATTACAAACCCAAAAGGATTGCGTTTCAATAACTTGTATGTCTTTTCCAAATCATTACAACAACCCAAATACCAATTTTTAGAAAAAATATTTAATAATGTGCCAGAAGTGAAATATTACAAGTTTGATGCAAGTGAAAGCGTAATGCAACCGCATGAAGCTAAACCATTTTCAGTTTTTATATTTGATGATGTATCCTGTGAAAACCAAAACACTATCAGGAGTTATTTCGCTATGGGGCGACATAACAATATAGATAGCATTTACATAGGTCAGACTTATAGTAAAATACCAAAACAACTGATAAGAGACAACGCAAATGTGTTAATTGTATTCAAACAGGATGAAACTAACTTAAAACACATATATTACGATCATGTCAATGCGGATATGTCATATGAACGGTTTAAAGACATATGTGGTAAGGCTTGGGCTGAAAATTATGGATTTTTAACAATTATGAAGGAACAACCACTAAATAACGGTCGATACAGGATCGGTTTTGATAAATTTATATTAATTCACTAACCATTATATCACACAATCATTCTTGTACAGCACGTCTTGCTACAAACATGGTTAACCAAGAAAAGTTAGTAAAGGAAATTAAATCACTTAGTGATTCTATTCGGGCTAAAAACAGAGCGTTAAAGTTAGGTATCAGCGAAAGGGAGAAATTTCTCGAATCTACTTTTAAACCTATTACAGAGCCTTTGAAACAATTGAACAAAAAATTGACTAAACCTTCTTTTCAAGGTGATATTATTGCTCCAATAACAGAATATGAAAGGGAAAGTGTAATATCAGAAGATATTAGCGATGAGGACCCGGAAGCCTCCATATTTAGTGATACAACGGCAGAAAGAGAAGATGTATATGCTGGTAGTGAAGAAGAAGTGGTATCTATAGCCGGTGAAGAAGAAAAAACAGAAGGAGAACCATCAAACATAAGCTTATTGGGTGAAACTATTCATACAAAAGGACCGTTAGGAAGGAAATACTTGTTAAAACTGTTAATTGGAACTGATTCTACTAAAAAATACCACAGTTATGGAGCAAGAATGTCCAAAGAAGGTGTAATGATTGGTAATAGCAAATTAGATGTCGATAAACATGATAATATTCACATAGGTGATCAAATATATAAGGGAACAAGGGGGCTATTTGAATTATTATTTGAAAATAAACCTTTAAAAGCATTGGTAAAAGATGATGATTTGGAAGTGTATAGCAAAATTTTGGATCAAACTAATGCATATAAAAGAAATTATTTACCTGAAGCACCCATATATAGAAATAAATCTGTAAAATATAAAGATTTTGTTTCCAAATTAATACCGATTATAAGAAGAAAACCTGTAAAAAGAAGATTAGTAGCATCCACTTTAGATTTAAGTTCTCCAGAACCGAGAAAAAGAAGCAAATCAGTCACCGGTAAAGGATTGATGAAGAAACTATACAATACAAACGTAATTTATTACAATAATATCAATAAATTGGTGGATAGAATGAAACTAATACATGAAGCCAAAGAGGCGGGTCATACTGGATTGGAAAACGAATGGGTGGCTTTAGTGGATGAACTTAGAAACCGAGGGGTAATCTCATAAAAATGCGTTACTCCCTAAAATGCTATTCAGTTGCACCATGAGTGTCGACAAGTTCGGACGGTATTCCTCGGATGGATTATATTACGCGAATAACTTAAAAAGAGGTGCTGGTTTACCACAAACACCTGAAGGAGATTATGATATTAGTAATAAAAGGTTAAAAAACATAAAAGATCCCACAGACGAAAACGATGCAATAAACTTAAAAATATTAAAGGAAAAGATATCGCCAACATTAAGACTACAAAATAACACATATGACGCAGAAGATCATAGAATTATCAACGTTGGTAAACCAAATCAAAACGGTGATGCAATAAACAAAGGTTATTTATCATCTGAATTAAAAAATACGTTAAAATTCAATGGGAAAACGTATAGTGCTAACAATAAACGTATATCCAACGTAGATGACCCTAAAGATGCAAAAGACAGCGTAAATAGACGCTATTTACATTCCTTGATACCTGAAAAGACAAAAGATGGATTTTCTTTTTATAAATTTGTTATTAATGATATAGGCTATCCAAAAACTGAAAACGATGCTGTAAATCTAAAATATATTAAAGATCATTGCATCATACGTGATGTAGGGGTTATAGATTGTTTTAATAATTGTTTAGCAAATGTTAAAGATGGTTCGGCGCCATCAGATGGTGCAACAGTGGGTCAAATGATGGAAACCTTAAAACAAGAAACAACCTCTTTTGTAAAACAAGATCAAGTAGTATCGAAGCAAGGGGATGAATTTGTTCAAGGTAATGAAAAATTTAATTTATTAACATACAAAAATGATGCTTGGGATTGCATGGATAAAAAGTTATCAAATATGGGATGGGGTTATGAAAAACATGATGCAGCTGCTTTATCACAAACCGTACATCTAGATCCAGATCGATATTTTAGATGGTTTACATGTAATAATAGAGTGATAAGAGACTTGGCACAAGGAAGAGAAGCAAATGATGCTGCAACTGTAGGACAGACCATTACAACATCATTAAAGGATAGTAAAGTGTATAATTGTAATAATAAACGTATAACAAACCTTAAAGACCCTGAACATGTAGATAATGCTGTCACTGTTAATTTTCTTGTAAAAGTTTTAGGTAATGCGATATTTGATTTACACAATCATTTTACACCAGATATTCTTCAAGGAAAATCGGGTCATAATACTTATGCTGAATCCGCGAGAGGTGATTATATTAAACGAGAAATTTATAATAAATACTTTATTAACCCTAATACGCAAAAGTTTAGATCATCAGATTGGGGTGATATTGATATTTAATTAAATAACTCAATAAATGACTTCATTTATGTGCAACCTGTCATAGAGGTAACACATAGGTTACGCTTTTCGAATATAAAAGACAATCATGACGTTTCATTACACCAGTCCATATCGAGACACTATACGGAAAGGAGGTGGTATCACATCCACAGCGGTTTCTCTGTTAAGTAAAGCTTTAAATCGAATTCCAGTAGGATCTGTTGTAAATAGAGCAATAGACGCTTTACCATACGAATTTCACATACCGGGAGGTTATCAGTATTGCGGACCAGGAACTAAATTGAAAAAACGACTGGAAAGAGGTGATCTAGGCATAAATAAGTTAGATCAGGCTTGTAAAGAACACGATATAGCATATTCCACATTTAGCGATACAAAAAATAGATCAATAGCTGATAAAAAGCTCGCGGATATAGCTTGGCAACGAGTAAAGTCTAGTGACGCTAGTATTGCAGAGAAAGCAGCAGCTTTAGCGGTAACAGCAGGTATGAAGGCTAAAACAGCAGTAGGAGGTGGAAAAAGGAGGAGAAGAGTGAAAAGGAGATCGGCAAAGACGAAACATGGAGGGAATATTAGAAGAAAACGACGTTCCACCAGAAAGGGTAGCAAAAAACCAACAGTATGGTCAATGGTAAAAAACGGGGCAGGTCTATACCTAAGACCGTATCGTGCATATTAAATAAAAGAAATCAATTAGTAATACCACATAAAGCATTAACAAATATTGAATTATTTAAATACATTTCATGTTTAAAAATACCATTTTTTCGCGGTGTCTTTATGAAAGATGATTTACCAGTTAAAATGTGGAAAAACGAAACCGGTATTGTAAATTTAGACAATTCTGAAGGTCCTGGCACTCATTGGGTTTGTTATAAGAAATTAGGTGAAAATATATATTACTTTGATAGTTTCGGCAATTTACCACCACCTAAAGAACTTGAGCATTACTTTAAATCTGCTAAAAACATATATTACAACTATAAAAGAGAACAACCTGATAACACTTTAATATGCGGCCATTTATGTTTGGAATTCCTAGCTAAAAGTATCAGTCACAATTGAGATGTCTTCCTATACGGTATCATTAACAGGAAAATCGTCCACTTTACGAAGTATCCTTTTTCCAGCGTTACGCTTGCAAAAAGGAAGATTTTGGGAAGCGGCACTGTTGGATTTTACAACTTACAACTCTATTCCCAATGTTACGGAAGATAAAAATAACTTATTGCATTACTATAAAGGAAAAGATGCCAGTGGAAAGTTTACAGACTTAGAAGTTTGCAGTTTACCCACAGGTTCTTATGAAATTGATCATATTAATGAATTTTTGCAAAATAAAATGGGAAAAGACAATATAACATTAAAAGGTAATAACAATACGATGAAAGCTGAAATTAACTCCAAATATTACATAGATTTTACTCAGGAACACTCAATCGGTGAATTGTTAGGATTTCCCAAAGATGGGCCAATTTTAGAACCAAATCAAACACATTCCGGTAAACAAACTGTAACTATACTAAAAGTCAATAGTATAGATATAACTTGTAACATTATACAGGGAGCTTACAGAGATGGAGCAAATACTCATATAATACATACTTTTTACCCAAGTGTACCTCCAGGATTTAAAATAGTTGAAAAGCCACAAAACCTAGTATATCTGCCGTTGAACACCACTTTCATTTCAGACATCGTGTTGAACGTATTGGATCAAGACGGTAACTTGATAGATTTCCGAGAAGAGCCAATTACAGTTAGATTACATTTAAAATCGACACTTTAATACAAAAATCATGGGTTTATCATTTAAAAGTGGACAGCCTATGGGAAACCGCATTAGTAGCTCTTCAGCTGTGGAGGAGTTAACACGCGAGAACATTCGTTTCTTAGAAAAGATTGGTTTAAAATTAACCGATTATGGATATACTGGATATAGCGCAGGGTCCGACATTCGACGAAACACTATGGGAAAAAGAATATCACACCCACAACCCTTACACTTCATCAAAATTGAACAATAACGATGAAATTCGTATTCCTATACAACATCAAGACATTTACACACTACCATGTGAAAGTTACTTGTATATCGAAGGAAAAGTAACAAAAAAGGACGGTACTACTACTGGTACAACAGTTCCATTTATAAATAACCCTATGGCTTTCCTGTTTGATGAAATTAGATATGAAATATCAGGTGTAACAGTTGATTCCACTAAAAAAGTAGGTATTGCAACAACTTTAAAGGGGGTAACATTTATATCACCTAATGAAACCAATTTACTTCAACCGGCTGGATGGGTTTTACCTGAACATGACATAATCACTCCGAATACAAAGGGATATTTTGATTTTCATATTCCATTACGTTTGTTGCTTGGATTTGCTGAAGATTATAGAAAAATAATATTAAATGTTAAACAAGAATTAGTTTTGTTGCGATCTTCTAACGATAAAGACATTATTAAAGCTCCAGATGGTACAACGGATGCAAACCTAGAATGGAAATTAACATTAGACAAAATTGTATGGAGAGTTCCACATGTTAAATTAGCTGACGAACATAGAATGCTACTATTAAGGAAGTTAAAGGCTGATCGTGATATTGTAATTCCTTTTAGAAGTTGGGAATTCCATGAACATCCAAGCTTGCCAACTACAGATCGTCACACTTGGACTGTTAAAACATCTAATTACGTAGAACGAGCCAGGTATATTATATTTGGTTTACAAACAGATAGGAGAGACAGCATCACAAAACATGCAGGCAAATTTGATCATTGCAACTTAAAAAATATTAAAGTTTATTTGAATTCACAATTTTTCCCCTACGACAATTTAAATGTGTCATTCGCTAATAAAAAGTACAGTATATTATACGATATGTATGCGAGATTCCAAAATTCATATTACGGTAAAACAAATACACCTTTACTATCACCAGAAGAATACTTAGATGGTTACACAATAGTTGTAATTGATTGTTCTAAACAAAATGAATCAGTAAAATCATCAAGTGTTGACATAAAGATTGAAATGGAGTTTAATGCAGCTATACCTGCAAATACAACTGCATACTGTTTAATTCTACATGATAAAATTGTAACATACACACCTCTAACTGGAATTGTTAAAAATGTATTATAAAAAACCGGTTTTGTTACATTCCGCGAGTATAAAAGCGGAGCGTGCAGGCCGCTCCTGATCAGTTTGTTGCCTGACGTCGTATGGGTAGCATCATCTTCAATATGGCTTCTACAAGTGGTACAACGGAATGCAATATAGAAAAGGAAATTTCAGAATTTTTGGATATGAATGAACAGCAACACGTCACAAATCAAGAAGAAGAAGAAAAAGGTAAAAAGAAAAAATATTTGTCCAAGAGGAAAAGAAATGTGGAAGAAAATATTTCACCAAATATTTTGATGGAAGTATTTTTAAGAATTTTTTATCCAATCTCTTCAAGTTTGGATAAAAGTGTTTTAATTGGAGTTATGAAATCAACCGACTATTCACCTACAGTAATTTTAACTCACGGAACAAAAATGATTTTGTTTACAGCCAATGCTTGGGAATCTTTTATGAAACACCTCCATTTGTTAGAATGTTACTTTAATAGCAACATGTTTGGCAGGAAAACAAAAGTAGGACTATTGGATTCAGACTTGGAAATTGATATTATTAAACACAGAGGTGAACATCAAATGAGATTCAGAGATACGACCAAACATGACATAAAAATTCAACTGAACAGAGAAGAATTTTTTATTTTAACATGTGCAACTGAACCAATAACAAGATATTTAAGACAGCTAGTATTCTCCAGTTCAATTATTAAAGATTATTTAACAGACACTTTGGACAAACAACCGGATGCACCAATTTTGTATGGACCTGTGGACACTTCAATATTCAACAGAATTCCTCATGAAGTTCAAATGTGGAGACAATTGGAACAATATGTGCAAGAAAAAAATAATTTTGTAAAATCAGATGAAGAAACACATTTCAGTGATGAAAAGGATCAAAGTGATGATAATGACAACAACAAAAATGACCAGATGGAAAGTTAAATAAAGTTTTAAAATTTTTCACAACACTTTACACTTAAATTGGTAAATTTTCAATAAAAAATTCAAAATTTTGTGGGTGTAGGCCTACCGGGGATGGTGCCCACGTTAAATATACACCAACGCGCCTTCAACTGTACGGCCTGGCATAAATACATGCCTACCGTGGTGTGGAAAACAGTTGACCTTCTGACACCGTGATGGATAGACGGGTGACCTTTCAAATGGACATGGAAGAAGAAATCAAGTCCAAGCCGGGTATTATTGAATTTCAGGCGTTTCGTGGTAACGATGATCGGTTTATAATTAAAGAACTCGTATTTTACGATATAGATAAAAATATTCCTTACACATTTTTATTTAAACCACCATGCTCTTTTTCTTCACTAACCACCAAAGCCGCAACAACAAACCGATGGACTTGGAAATATTTTCATCACATCGATTGGTATGACGGTTTTACCAGTTATTCAGACTTGTATCATATTATGCATCAATTTTCAAACAGATTTACTAATATTTACACAAAAGGACTTGAAAAGAAAAGATGGATAGAACAATTTACATCTACTCCAGTTAAAGATGTGCAAATTAATAAAAATTTTAAATTTATTGCTGAAAACATTTGTATTTGCACACAAAGTATGGAACATGAAAGGGACAGGCACTGTGCGTTAAAAAACGCTTTAAAATTAGCAACTTACCTGCAAGATGGAGAAATCGGTGATGGTGGTGGGGGTAACGGCGATTATAAAAGCGAGGAGCAGACCGAGACCTGGCACGAGTATTACTCGAGATTCCGAGACGACAACATCTCAGAGCAAGAAGACAGCGAGGACCTCTAGAACAACCATGGCATCCAACCAGTTTCTGCAGTCTTTGGTAGAACAATTCAACGCCCACTCCAAGTCTACAATTTTGCCGGTAAAAAAATGTTCTGAACTCAAGGATGAAAAACATTATATTATACATGCACTGAAGAAAATGGAAACTACTGTCGGCGAAGCAATCTGCTGCAGTCTCAGCGAAGCACCATATACTCCGGGGGATGAAGCAAAATTCCAAATTTACCTTCCGAAGAGATTTGTCCACCTACTACAAAATGAAGATCTACGCTCCATTCAACCGGGATGTCTCTACTTGGTGTCCCACGGATGCAGCGGCAGCAACTCCACCGAGCTTACCATCCACATCGCAGACAAGCAGCAGTGTTAAAAAATAAATAATTTTTTCTTTCTTGTATCTGTTTGTATTTTTTAACTATATATTTTTGTCATGTAATCTTGTTTGTACTGTTTTAAATAAAGATAAAAAAAAAAAAAAAAAAAAAAAACACAAAAAAAGGCAACATATCAATATGTGAAACAAAAAAAATTTTCACATATTGATATGTTGCCTTTTTTTTTAAAAGCTCTGGGGTGACCTTGACCTTTGACCTTTGCACAAATTAAACATAAATTTTTTTCAAACAGCAATGTGTGTGTGTGTGTGTGTGTGTGTGTGTGTGTGTGTGTGTGTGTGTGTGTGTGTGTGTGTGTGTTTTCCCCCACCATTTTGGGTTACCAGCATACAGACTGCAAAGAAGTCCAGTTTAATTGCAACTGTCAAACCATGAGCACCCTATTTGAGCTTTGTGTAAGAAAAATTATTCAAGATCAACAGCTATTGAGCCATACTTTACGTTCCAACGCTCCTCAGCAAATTAAAATTTTTATCAAACAGTACAAGCTAGACAACAGAGGTTACAACACTTTTGGGTGGTACAAGTTTGGTGATGGTACAAAATTTTGTCAAAATTGTGGAAGGGCTGCTGTATCTAACCCAGCACAATTCCTACAAGATGATGGATGTTTACAATCAGGCCATGTAGCTCCAGTTATGAGTTACGAAACACCCAAAGAACTTTGCACAATTTGTTCAATCAATATGTTTAGTTGGAAAAAATTTAACCACCTCCCATCAGACAGCATATAAAGTCCTTCCCCCACCACTATTTCATACTACCTTCAAACAACCATGCTAATATTCATTCCGCCTTTGGACATCACACGGAAAACATCAAGATGGCTCTCACTGTAAAATGCGCAAATTATGAAGAAGTATTTGTAAGAAATCTGCAAGAATTAAACGAAATTGTTGAAGAATTTAAATCACTAATCGAACAGGGATACCGACTAAACATGCAAATTTTTGCATGCAACACAAAATGCACCCATGGCTTCAGGGATGACGAGCCGCCAAGGTCACCATCATCATCAACTTCCTCGGCCTACTCCTCCAGATCGTCCATGAAGACTCAAGCCAGTCCAAACTTGGAATATTTCTCCTGACTAATATTTATATTTTGTTTCCTTACTTTACTTCAATATGCTTATTATTGTATTGTAATAAAAGAATAAAAAAAAACCTATCTTGCTACAGTTTTGTAGCAAGATAGGATTTTTTAAAACACAAATTGGATGACCTTGAACAGGTTCTAACATGTACAGGTGTAAACGTAACCACAAATTTAAACATTTTTTTTTATTTCCTAATGGTTAACCTTGAAACTTCCCCCACCATTTTTTTTCCTCTTGGAGACCTGAGAAACAACACCAATGTGTTTCATTACATCTTGATCTTTCAAGCTGCAAACATGGATGTCCCACCACCAATAT
The DNA here is from genome assembly GCA_030545055.2 of Neoaliturus tenellus. Taxonomy (NCBI): domain Eukaryota; kingdom Metazoa; phylum Arthropoda; class Insecta; order Hemiptera; family Cicadellidae; genus Neoaliturus; species Neoaliturus tenellus. The sequence continues at coordinate 95,191,194 of CM061535.1, forward strand.
ATGAGGCTGATGTGGCAGGAGGACAGAGGAGGAGATGCCAGCATTTGGATCTAGTGGAGTTGATGGAAAGGAGAATTGAAGAAAGGCAGATCAGGAAGGATACCATCCTAACACAAAAAATTTTAAAATTGGATCTTGTCATGCTTCTGGCCTTACTCATTGCAGTCTTCGTCTACTTGGTCTACGCAGTCATATACTGTCTAAGGTGCACGGAGTGTGCTGACAAGGGAGCCAACTTGCCAGTTTTCAACGCTACTCTTTAAATAAAATTTTCTTTTTTAAAACTCCAAATGGTTGACCTTGAACATGTCTCAACCTGTCTGGTTGTATCATGAAACAGAAAAAAATTTCCTCTAAGCAACCCAACCCAACCCCCACCACCACGATTCCAAAAGAGCAATCCTACATGCAAGTCTGACTTCATTTCCAGCTCAGCTACGCTAGCGGTTACACGATACAATGAAGTGGGAATTACTTGTTGACAGCCTTGAACACCTCAAAGACATTTATCAAAAACTGCACATGTTATTACTTCAACATCCAGGGATGGTAATTAAAATGGATTTGGAATACGACTGTCCAACCATCGACAGTATGGATATACCCGAAGGAGTGGTCCACAATACAGAAGAAGAAACTTGTTGCTGTGAAAGTAGCACTTCAACAACAACAAGCACAAGTCCATCCAGCGCATATGAGGATGAAGGCGGATTTTTGTAAATAAAAATTTAAATTTTTTTTTAAAACTTCAAATGGTTGACCTTGAACAGGTTTCAACATGTTGAAGAATGTGGATGAAAAATAAGAAAAAATTTTTTTCTATCTGATCACATAACCCCCACCAAATAACTGGGTACCTAGGATGCACGGAGTGACTTGGTCAGTCGCTATTCAACTCTTGCAGTGTGCACATCACACTTTTTCCACTTAATTTCCATAACTGGAGTTCTAAATGAAATATTTAGCTAAAACTTACATATTTGACAAGTTTTAAGCAAAACTAAAAATCGCAAAAAAAAAATTTTTTTTTTTATATCAAATGGTTCAAAAATTTTACAAGTCCCAAGCTCACCTAAGAAAAAAATTTAAAAAAATTATTTTTTTTTCATTTAGCTCAAAATTTCACAAGTCCCAAGTTCACCTGAGAAAAAAAAATATTTTTTTTTTATAATGTTTCCAACAAGGACAAACTCGAATGAGTTGTTGGAAAAAAAAATAATTTTTTTTATTTTTTCGCATCTGACCACTTTACCCCCACCACGCGGCCTGGTACCCGGACGGCGCGGTGCTGTCCGGTCAGTCGGCGTCCGGCTCCCGCGCGGTGATGACACCACCACCGTCGGCTGTTCGCAATTTTGTTCCCAGTTGGGCTTCTGGTTTCTCCAGTGGGTAAGTGGAAATAAAAATTATTTATTTTTTTTAAGTTTTAAGAGTGGGGTTGCTAGGGTTCAGGTCAATGGCCTCTGAGGAATGCCTTACGTCACATTTGGTAGGTTTTTCGGTCTGGTCGCTGGGAAAATAAATTTTTCTTTGCACTTTTGTGGTTTCTCGTGGATTTTCACTCCACAGCCGAATACTAGGAACCACAAGAGTGCAAAGAAAAATTTTTTTGTCTTTCCGCGTGACCTTGACCTTAATTACGTCAATGACGTCATTATGGTGACGTCAGCGGTGATGACGTCGTCATGACGTCATTTCTATTACGTCGTACCTATGACGTCATAGAAATGACGTCATCGATGACGTCACCGATGACGTCATTCGTGACGTCAGTGACCTTGGTGACGTCAGCATTCCTCAGGGGTCATTGACCTGAGCCAGCAGCCCCACTTTGCCACTACTA